>OZ026515.1:12303382-12724791 GCA_964019695.1 Loripinus fragilis | reverse complement strand
CCATACATTGAATCAATGTTGAGTCAAGGTTATGTGCCTGCTTGGTGATCACCGGTATATACTCAGAAAGTCAACAGGAAATGGGATAACCGCGAGAATATTACGGTTCATAGAGGCTTTGCAGCATACATCAGGCACAAACCAGAAAAGGGTCATTCAGCGTCTCTATTGTCGCATGTTCAGCCCGAACAAGTAGGTTTAGATAAACAATTTTTGGAGAGTAAAATATTATCTACCTGTTTAAACATACGTTGGTGCTCTAAATAACTGTCTCATTGAGACGGTTCTTTGAGTACCCACAACAAATATTTCGATCGAGAAATAAGAAAATTATTTTTTATGCTACGCAGTCTTAACAAAATGTCTGAACACTGGTTACATTGGCAGAAGTTTCTGTTTATTTGTTTGATTTGATTCAACGTTTTTTTCAGTTATGTCTGGACGGGTCTTCTTTGGTTGAACCACTACTAATCAAGGATTAATGTGACTTGCTAAAGGACACAACGCCAGTGAGGCTCGAACCCGCAGCCCTTCAGTCTCTAGACATGCACATTACCACTGAGCCATTGCGCTCCCAGCAATTTCGGATGAGAATGTGCAAATGCACACACGTCTAAACATTTGCTGTACTTATATGCAAAACTGCCGTTTTCCGCTTTACAATTGACATGCTGAAGTAAGTGAGCATGGTCAGGAAATACCACAATCACACAATGCAGTCTAACCCACAGCTACACGAGGAAGAGCCGCAGAACACAGTCACATGACATAGGGAAGACAATTAAACCAAAGCAACCATATCTCTCTTCCTCGACAATATAATTGCAAAACTAGAAAACACATGACTGATTATGCATATTAATAGTTCCTTACAAGCTGTAGTCCAAGGTCACTGGACATTTCGGCCCATAACAATTTCGGCCCATGTCAATTTCGGCCCATAACCAAATCGGCCTATACAATTTCGGCCCACAGGTAAAATAGATCATAATAATGTATAATTGGTATGTTTGTCTATAATTGGTATAATTAGATCGGCTTACCTGTAATAATCCACACAAACATAATAAGTAATAAGAATGGTTCATTTAATTGATTAGGAGTTTGTATGCAAGAGAAGAGTTCATCAGATAGGCAAAAGGCAGCCACTCGGGCAGCAAAGGCTCAGACGAGCCTGCGCATTTGCGCACTCTAGGCAGAGCGTTTCCTGCTCGCATATGAAATGTAAGAGATCTTTCTTAATCCAATTATTCAATTTAACTCACTGAACAAGTTGAATTTGCTACTGGAAAATATATATATGTGATTTATGATTATTTCTTCTAATAAATAAAGATACTAGTCTCAGCGTTTCTAGTATTTACTAGTTGATAAAGTAAATCTATTTTTTTTTCTCAATATAACTCTATTTATCAATTTTAAATATTTTCAATAATATAATCACTTTTGCAGAAATCTAGGTTGACAAAATTTATGGGCCGAACCGAAATTGCTATGGGCCGAAATTGACATGGGCCGAAATTGACATGGGCCGATTTTGTTATGGGCCGAAATGACCCGGAACCTAGTCCAATATGTTAATCCAAACGGCTCGTACCAATCACAATGGCGGCTAAGATTGGTACAGCGTTGGACTGGGGATCGAATGGTAGATAGTTCGAGAGTCGTCAGAGACAGTGAGCTATTTCCTTGAGCCAGACACTATAACCGCTGTTTAGTGCTAGTTCAAAAATAGTAAGTGAGTATGATCAGGAAATACCACAATCACAAACTGAAGACAACCCCGTGACACCGCGAGGAAGAGCCGCTTAACCATCACGAGACACCAGGAAGACAAATTAAGCAAAGCAATCAGCTCTCTCTTCCCCATCAAGATGATTGCAATACTAGAATGGACATAAACTAACGTACAACAAAACATAGAACAATTACAGACTCCCACAATGGGAGTAACAATAAACAAAAAGTCAACAACAACAGAACCACCGCCTTAGAACGGACAGCAGCCTAAGCCACCAAGGGGGCTTAAATGCATTTTACTGGTACCAAATCTTCGCCCTAGATTCTGCTGTTGTTGAAGTACAAGAAATGTTCAGCTCGCATGGAGGCCATCTAACTAATGCAATGTATCATCATGGAAAACACTCGAATCAAATTAACACTCCATGATGAAACAAAGAAAAGGGCTCATGACTCATAAACCCAGGAAGACTAGAAATGGTCCAAGTATGACTAAAAAACTGTTGACAGGGTCCTAAAACATGACCACAAACTAAATGACGTAGAAAGTTAGATTTTTCAGTGTTAAACTGTTAATTTTCCAGCAACGAAATCTGTTTACATTCTCGTTGAATAGTCGACATCCGTATCCAGTAAACGGCGACAACCGTACCCAGCAAATTTACTGTTGGTCGACAACAGTATCACAAATAATATAAAAATACCACAGAGGCATATAACAACATGCACATTCACAGATTTAAGGTAATCATGTAAGTTTATGATATATCTGCATCATATCGCCTCGATTTGCAAATTTTCTTGGGAATACTGATTTTATTTAGTTTTTGGTGAATAACCGTTGAAGTACGCCCAGCGTTAAAACAGGCTAATAGCCAGGCCTGCAAATCATTTAAAACAATAGCAAGCTATCCAAGAAACGGGTTAAACACCAAAATGTAGGAACACACACTAAATTAGCACACTTACCGTCGAATTTGATGGTTTGTTTATCTGTCGACAGCCGTACCGACCGGTCGCAAGCCGTACTCCTCGGTCGATAGCAGCTTTACGCAGTACCGTCCCGGTCGCCAGCAAATATAGCGAAATTGGTATTACCCCCGTGATGATTGTATCAAATCATTTTCCACTCAACTGGCAGCTAATTGCAATTTTACCCCTTATCATAATGGTTTAGCCTGTACGAAAAGGTCCAGCCGGAATCCAGGTGAATTTAAACACATGGAATCTTAACAAAATACTGGTGGATTTTTTCCTCTCTCAGAGAGAAATGGAATACAGGTGGAAAGCTATATAAAGTAACAAAATGAGGTGAAATATGCAAATTATTCCACCTGGAATTTTTTTCCAGGTGGAAATTTTTCCAAAAAATCTAAATGGATTTACAGCAAAATTCCGCCTGAAATTTACCTCGAAAAATTCCACCTGGAATAAAATAATCCAGCTGGAATACATACAAACCATTGAGTCACCCATCCAACTACTAACCATGATCTTGTTGCTTAACTTCACAGATGTTCCATCAGCTTGATCCACTGCACCACACCATCAGTTATTAAAATGGTAGAGAAATAAGACTCATATTATTAGATTTTTTTCCCTAAAATTATTACTAAATGCTATGCCAAATTAGTAAGTGCCAAATTCACAAAGTGAATGATGTCCATTGTTTGGGTCAAATGTTTGAGTTTAGATATCATGTTTAGGTATCACAACTTACGTGCAATAAGTTAAGCTAGATTGATACATTGTATTCAAGATAAGTCTTTGAAATAATCAAGAACACATTTTGGAACAGTTCAAGAACATATTTAATAATGTTCATGGACTGTCTCCAAAATAACCAAGAACAAATGTAAGAACAGTTCAAGAACACATTATGTTCAAGAGAAGTCTTTGAAATAATCAAGGACAAATGTAATAGCAGTTCAAGAACACATTATGTTCAAGAAAAGAAAAGTCTTTGAAGTAATTAAGAACAAATGAAAGAACAGTTAAAGAGCACATCATGTTCAAGAACAAATTTAAGAACAGTTCAAGAAAATATTGTGTTCATGAAAAGTCATTGAAAAAATCAAGAACGCATTTAAGAACAGTTCAAGAACACTAGAGTCAACACAGCATTCAGGAAAAATCAATAAAATGTTCAAGAACAGTTTATGAAAAAATCAAGAACATCAGGAATTCTTAAAAAGTTTTTGAATCTTCATAATTTATGTTCTTGAACAGTTTAAGTACAAATCTTATTGAACAGTTCAAGAATTCTTGCTAATTTCAAGAACTGTTCTTGAACTTCTCTTGAGTTAAGAATTCTATTTCGCAAGGGGTCACGAAGTGAAAGTCGTAAAATGCAAGGCTGAAACGAAGTGGATTTGTGCAACAGGCTTGGGTTAATTTTGCCATTGCATCAATCTGGAGAAAACAAAGACAAAATATTCAGCATTCAATCATCAGATGTTTGTGGTTAGTTATTTTTAATCATCCGCCATTGTTGCTTACTACGATCCTAAAATTGGACCAATCAAATTTAAGTCGGCTATATTGAATTAACTAGACAAGCATAAGCTTTCTTAAGTGTAGAGAAACATCTGTGATTTGTGACTGACCCTTTGTTCTGAAATTGTCCAACCTTTTAAGCCTGACAAGATGATTAGGGTGAAAGGGAGGGGGTATATATGCTCTTTGGTCATCAGGATGGGGGGGGGGGGGGGGTCTAGGTCCAACTGATAAGTCAATATTTTGTAAGTCTTCAATTTATTTCAGAGCAGGTCCAAGTGTATTTCTTAGAAAGCCTAAAGCACTTTGGAAGCTAATTAGAACTTGTGATTTCCATTAGGGCCCATCTTGATCTGCACATAAGCAGACAGTATAGCATATAATATGCAGCAGATGACTCAAGCAGACAACTTTTTCAGATGCAATTCTTGCTGTTACTCTCAGATAAAATATCTTGGTAACTAATGTCCCCATGTACAGATCAGCTTTCAAATTTGTTTAAAAAAAGTTCTAAGTTTGAACTGAGAAAAAATCTGTTTCTGCATAACTGCTTAGGAAAAAAATTTCAGCTGAGAAAAAAAACTGCTTGAAAGAAATTTTGTAAGTCCTAAAATTCCTTGTCCTTGAGAGTTTCCAGGTGGATTTTTAAATAATATTAGGAAACATTCCAGGTGGATAAATCCTGAGAAAGAAATTCCATGTGCTTGAAAGTTTCCAGCTGGAATCAGAAAAATCCACCTGGAATCTTTCGGTAATCCCACCTGGATTTTTGCAAGTATTCCATCTCCTTGTCAGTTCCAGCTGGAAAATTGAAATTCCATGTCAGTTTCGCCTGTAATCCACCTGTAATTCGGGTGGATTTTGGTTAGAATTTTCGTACAGGAACTTATCCCAAAGAGATTATCTAAATGATAAATACCCCACCCACATTGCCTGGCCGGCTGCAGTCTGGTCCAACAATAGTTTGGCAATACAGATAATTGCCTTGGTCAGATTTTCTTTGATTTTTGGTCCATTATCAAGAGGTGCCCAGACAGTCTGCAACCTGCTGTGAAAATTTCTCCCACATGTTAGTATTTTGTTTTTAATTTTTAATGTTTCTCTATATTTTATTCAGATTTTAGCTCTTTATTTGCTAGTGGTACTAATGTTGTCACAGCTGATAAACTTTGTAAACAGCTTGGACATCACTCTGATTGTGTTTGATCTTTAAAGACTTTTTGCAAAACATGAAAAGTTATCCTGCAGGCAGAGTTAATACATTCAGGGACACCTTCCTGGGTCACATATAGTGCCACATCCATTCAATATTAAGCTACTGTTTCTGTGACAATGACCTTGGGACCTATAAAATCCATGACCTTGGGATTTTAAATCTCAACTCATCAGTCAATCAAACCCACAATGAAAAATAAAATGTCATCTATTGGATTGTTAAAGAAGGTTAAATGATCCATCCAGATGCCTGGAGGTTTTTCGCTTTTGTTGGTGTTAAATTATGACACTGAGCAACTATGGTCATTGTAAACTATAACCAATTGACCCCAGTTTATTTTATTGTTAAAAAGGTCAGTTTTAAATTTTATTGAGCAGGAGATTTCTGTGGTTTCGACATTAAAAATTGTCCATTGTATCAAAAGCGAAAACATTTCCTGTGCAATTTAAAAAAAAAACGTTTTTGAATTGATAAGAAGTCTATCAATACCTTAATTGTAATGTAGGTAACAAAAGCAAAGGTGCTGATCAGCACAGCCATTTTCTTCTCTGATCAGCATCATTTTTTTTTTCATACAGGCCTTTAGTTAAGAGTGGGTACCAGAAAATTAATTTTCTTATTTCTCAACCAAAACATATGTTGTGGGTACTCAAAAGAACCGTCTGAATGAGAAGGTTCTTTTGAGCACCCAAAACATATGTTAAAACTGATGGGTAAGACAATATTTACAATTTTTAGCTGAAAATTTTTGTTTATCTAAACCTATGTCATACCTGTATGTTACTCAAAAGAATTTTCATGATCAATTATTCATTCATGGGCAAGAAAATATTTACAATTTTACGCTGAAATAATTTGCTTATCTGGACCTATGTGTTTTCATGATCTAGTCCATTATTGAGGTAAAATGGCGCCAGTATAGGGATCAGTCTCCATCCCATGTTTGTGACAATGAATGGGTATCAGTGTTAGATTTCTTAACTAAACTGTCACTTATTTATCTTTGATAATCTCAATATTTTTGTTTGTACCTATAGTTGGCTACATGATCCTTCAATTCTACCTGTGTCATACTGTTAATTCGGAAATTTTCGCGAGGGTTTTATTTTCACGAAACTTCACGAGAAGTTTCGTGAATATAAAACCCACACGAAATGGCTAAATCACTCTGTAGTTCACTGATGTAGGTAAAAAGTGCTCTAGTTGTGAACTTTTAGCATCTTTTAATTCTATTTGCAAAAATAAAATTCTTGTACACAATTTAAGTCATGATTCATGTGAGTTATTGTTGAAAGAACAGACTGCCTCAGTCCATAAAAGGAATTTACACCGTTTTGTTCTGCACTTTATCATAAGTTTATGTGGCACATCCATACTAGTGTCTTTAGGCTCGATCAGGCAAGTCTGCACATTTGAACAGACTTTCTGAGCATCTGTTGCTTGAAAATGGGATGAATACCAAAATCTCGTGTGCTGGCACATATAGACGGAGGGGTTGCGGGTTCGAACCTCATATCACTACATTGTGTCCTTGAGCAAGACACATTTATCCTTGCATAGTACTGGTTCAGCCCAGGAATTAAGACCTGTCCCAACATAACTGAAAATTGTTGATTGGGACCTAAAGAATCAAATCAGACAAAAGCTGGCACATCTATATAAGTTTGTATTTTCTTCATATTTTGTAACTTGCAGCAAATCCCAGCAGAGCTGATTGCAATATTCTTATTTATTTGTTTCCATGGTGATGACAGATTCCTTTCTTGGAATGATCGGAATCGTTCATGCATACAAAAGATTCTACTTTATTGAACAGTCCTACAAATACTTTACAAGGAATCAGCAATTTTTGAACTCTGGTACATTTTTCATCTACAATCGTCGAAGAAAATCCTTCTATTGATTCTGAATAGGAACTTTTGTTGTTCCGATATTTTTGTCTGCAAAAATGCCACAAGGGATTAAGTCTGAAGATTCAGAATTGAATAAAACATTAATACAGTGTAAACGGAACAATTTGGAATATTAAATTGTAAAAGCAACAACAAATAAGAATTTCAAATCTTCCGACTTGGAAAATTGAGATGTGAAGTTGTTGGCTGTTCTGCTGCAGTGTTGAGATCAGTCAATCTGACATAGCAACAAACGGTTTTCCATCCATATTTGATCCATGTCAGGTTAATCGATACTGTATCACGTATGCAAGCTTCTAATTGATCAATACTTCATAGAATCAGATAGTCTCGGCAAGGAGCTGTAATTAGATGGGTTTTTTGTTTTGTTTTGTATTTTTTTTTATAGAACATCTTGAGAAGAGACCTTCTTATTAGCTGTCATGCTGCCACCCAAAATATGAACATGGGAAAAAGATATATAGTGTATATTCATCGAGTGCAGCTTTAAAAACAATTGTTTCAACCCTAGTGCACTCAGACATAATGGCCAAACCTCAACAAATTTTGGCTGATCAGATTGCAATATGATATGATATTTATAAATAAGAAATAAGAACTAAGAATGCAAAATTGACAATTCCATAGTTGTAACAATGTATCAATATATGTAAGAATTAAAAGGGTTAAAATGTTTACAGTGATATATAGCTTTTGTCCAACAGAATAACCACAATATATAGTTTCTCTTCTATAACCTCTCATGATGAGTTTAATTTACCAGCCCCCTAATTTTAGTACACTTAAATGTAAGTTGATTTAGATGGCTATCTATATAATTACATGAAGTACTCCTCAAAAATTCAATATGAAAGTCAAGGAGTAACCCTTGAAATAATGGGCTTTCTTGATGTGAAACAAGCTGCATTCTGATGATTGACCAGTTTTCACAGTTAGAAGAAAATATGCCAACCCATCTGAATAGAGCACTTATCTCATTCTGGGGATCAGCAAAGGCTCAGACAAGCCTGCACATACGTGCAGCCTCTCCTGAGCCTTTGCGAATTGCACACAGCTATAATATGCTACAGATGATGTGCACTGGGTAGCTCATGCATGTTTAAAGATATAAGATGTAACCCATCAAGTTTTGGATGGCTCAATTAGTCTCTGACAAACAAGCTACAGCAATGATAAAGCTGTTTTGGTACCCTTTTAACATTTATACAGACAGATGCATATTATGGCCAGAGAGCTGTGGTCTATCTTTATTATCTTGATGCTTTATATCACAGTCAACAATTTTTCAATCATGTCGGGACATTTTCCTAGCTGTCTTGGGTTGAAGCCAGGGTACTATAAGCAGAAGATTAAGTGCTCAAGGACACAACACTGTCTCTGACGAGTCTCGAACCAATGACCCCTCAATCTCAAATCTAACTCTTCACCACTGACCTCCTCATAAAGCAGGGATCAGAGGTTCAATTCTGCATCATTCTTCTCTGTTTTAACAGTCGATCACACAAGTATATGTATATCTAACAATATTTTTTCTTTCTTTTCATATGCTGTTGCTGTTCCTTTTCTGAATTAAATAGGTAAGTCCTTATATAGTCTTCTCTTCAGTAACTCAGACCAGAATAGTTTGACATAGATAAAAATCAAGGATCTATATAAATATTGAGTTTTAGATTATTTCAAATTACTAATTTAGGCAGAAAAATCATGTGCAACGAAATCACCGGGCCGTGTAGCGCAGTCGGTAACGTGTCTGGCTACAGATGCGTGTCTGACTGCAGATCCAGGGGTCTCGAGTTCGATCCCGGCCCGGTTCCATTCTTTCGTGGAGATTGATCATGAAATAATTTCTACAGTCATTCTCCTCCCTTCCGCTGATTTATTCAAGAAGGGTTGTTGTCAGTTACAAGCGAAAGTATGTGCACAAATTACTGGTTAACCGCTTGCTCAAGCCTGCCCAGGAAAAAGTGTGGTTAAGTGAACTGACCGTCCCGCAATGACCATAGCTGTTGACATGGGACGTAAAGCAACAAAAACAAACAAATGTGCAACGAATTAGTCCCAGATTAGAGTAGTCTGATTATCACAGACTATTTGTTTGCTTTATATTTGAAAATTTATTATGTTTCCATTTATGTTAACAATCAGATGTTGCGGAACAGAACATACCTTTTTTGACATAAAACTCAGGCCACTCATAGGTAGCATAAGAGCATAAGGTACAAAAACAAAGCATATACCGTACATGATATACATAAAATACATGAGAACAAAGAGCATGCAAAAGGTGAAAATTGAAATGGGAGCGAAATCAACCCTGAAAGAGCCTTCTATAACTTACAGTGGGCATATAATCAAATCGACTGTTGTTGCTTCATTAAGAAACAAAATAAGGCTTCATATTATTGATTATGGACAAATCACATGATATGACATATCAAGTGAGTTGTCTATAATCAGGCAATTCCCATGAAATATTAAGCCATGACATAGCAAGATGTTTTTATCATAAGGCTTCACATTATTGATTATGCACCATAAGCTTCCCCCGTTGTGCTTCCATCAATTAAAGACTCTGATCATGATCCAAACAAGTCTGATAATTATTCTTCTATGTATGCTCTGAAAGGACAAAAGGACTTGAGGTATCTTTTCATCATTGGAGGGAGACTGTCTGTTCTCCAGCTTTTTAAGGAGATTGGTCTGGATTTCTCCACAATTTCTTTCAGTTCTTTGCTTCAGTCTTGTCAGTTGGAATAAGTTTTATTACCATTATGGACTCCTGTAGATGCACTTAGCTCTGTCCTCATTAACCTTTACTATTTACCTGTACCTTGAGAGAAACTAAACTAAATATCAGCAGTTATAATTCTACATGGACAGCATGAGACTAACAAAAATATATTTTCCAGACTCAAAAAGATATTAATACATGAAGTATAACAATTCAAAGGATACTGTCAAAAACACTGTAGGCCCAAGCAGACTGATTGCAATAAAATATCTGATAAAGTTTCGGGGAGATTCTGGAGACAACATTGTCATAACAGTATTGTTATGCACCAGAAAGACCCCTCAAGTCTTAGGAAGAATGTAGGTCTGCAAATGAGATACCTCATTTTGCGGCATCGCATAAGTATAGGGTTTGCACTCTTTGCTTAGATATATACATTTTAAAAGGACAAAACCAGATCAGTTTTTATATCCTTGGATCATTTTGAAATGCTTTGAAATTTATGAAAAAGTATCAATGACCTTTGCAATAATATTGGTTTTAGCGCCTTAAATTCCTGTTCATGTACTTGCATTGCTGTTTCTCTATAACTGACAATGAGTTTGCTTTTTTTGTCTTGTACCAATAAATCATATCTCTAGAAACAAATCTTGCATGCTAGAAATGCTGTTTGAAATTCCTTTATGCATCTTTATATGCTAAAGTCTGCAGGAGTGTTTTCTTTACATCAAAAACTATGAATGAGTAGGGGAGCAGTCTGTGTTAGACTGGTTTATGATTCCAGGGTAATACATCATCACTGTGCTGGCTGCCATCTTGGAATGAGCAAACATTGTTTCTGCATGCCTTCCTCTTTTGTAACTACTTAATTATTTATGTTCTTATAAAGCCCTAGATAAAGACATTTTTCAACCCAAAATTAGCAATAACCTCCTTATGGGTTCACCTTAAACATATGTTGTGGTAATTCATTGGAAGTGCCTAAATGAGGCACTTCCAATGAATACCCACAATATATGTTTTTTTAAAGAAAATAGAACATAACCAGTTTGGATGTGTCTTTTATCTTAGAAACTTTGTTCTTGTTGAGTGTTGCTTAATGTTTTCTGTAGAATTCCAGGAATGAGAAAGCTGGTGAGGACCCAGCACCTGAATTTTCTACATGCTAAGTGCTCTTATTATTATCATCATTGAATGTGTGAAGCAGACTGCAGCTTCTTGAGAGCTCTACATGTCTAGGCTTTTTTTATTCTCTCTACTGCAAATGCAGACTGGAAAAAAAATGTAGTTGCAAATTCCGGTAGCAAACTCCTGCAACTTTAAAAAACAGTAAAACCTGTCTTAAGCGACCACTCAAAAATAGACAAAACAAAGGTCTTCAAATGGCAAACTGCAGCTTAATGAAGGTCGAAAGTATTGCAGAATGCTCCCATCGGAGCATTCTGCAATACTTTTGACCTGCATTAAGCGATAGTCGGTCTTGAAAACTTCTTTTTGTGTGGCCACTTAAGACAGGTTTTACTGTATATACACTGGTAAAAATACAGATTGCTTCAATGATATTTTAAAAATGAGACTGAGTATCATTAAGTTTGAATTGGGTGGCTAGCTAGTGGCGAAGTACATGTAGTTTCAGTTTTACTGGGAAGAAGATTCAGTTAGCCGGAAACACTGGGAAGTTGCTACGATCAGTAGATACAGTCCTGGGAAGAAACCCGTTCACTGTTAAGCATCTGCTATAGATTTTATAGGCACTCTCCCTCAAAACGAGGTACTGCTACCGAGTTTATCTTCTAGACTGGCTAGGGAGTCAGTTTCAGCTAGACTGCAGGAAGCAGCTTCTTTTAGACTTGGGCATACTAGCAGCTTCAACTGAACTGGGAATCATCTTCAGCTGCTGCGTTTGGACATGGAAGCTACTTCATATAGATGAGGTTACAATAAGTAGGCGAGGTGCTGTTAGACTGGGATGCAGTTTCAATTGGACTAGAGATCAGGTTTATTTAGACTGGGAAGCAGTTTTAGTTGGGCTGGGATCAATTCAACTTCACTACTGACCTGGTACATGAGCTTTGGTGATACAGTAAAGCTTAAGAGAGGGTTTCAGTTGGATGTGGAACCAGCTTCAGTTAGTTTCCGAGAATAAGCTTCGATTAGACAGGGAATATCAGCTTCAGTTGGCCTGTGAAGCAGCAACTGGGAAGCAGATTCAGTTAAGTGGAAAAAACAGCTTCACTTCATCAACAGGGATTTACATTCTGGTAGACTTAGATTAAGCAGTTTTAGTAAGACATAGAAGCAGCTTTAGTTGGACTGAGAAGCTGTTTCATTTAGACTGGGAAGCAGTTTCAGTTGGACATGATAACTGGGAGTTTAAGTTGTTATATACAGTTAGACTGGGAAGCAGTTTCAGTTGGACATGATAACTGGGAGTTTAAGTTGTTATATACAGTTAGACTGGGAAGCAGTTTCAGTTGGACATGATAACTGGGAGTTTAAGTTGTTATATACAGTTAGACTGGGAAGCAGTTTCAGTTGGACATGATAACTGGGAGTTTAAGTTGTTATATACAGTTAGACTGGGAAGCAGTTTCAGTTGGACAGGATAACTGGGAGTTTAAGTTAGACTGTGAAGCAACTTCAACAAGTTTAAGAGAAGCAATCCTGAATATCTATTTTAACTTGGATAAGCAGCTTCAGTTAGGCTGGGATTCAGCTTCAGTTAGACTTCAGTTAGACTTGGTTAATAGAAATTTACTTCAGATAGATAGGGAACAGCGCATTCAGTTAAACTGGTTATCAGCTCAGTTAGATGGGGAAGTGCTGCTTCAGTTAGACTGGTTATAACAGGTCAGTTTGCTTCAGTCAGTTAGATGTGTGCTGCTTCAGTTAGACTGGTTATATCAACTCAGTTAGATGGGAAATTGCGGCTTCATGCAGTTAGACTGGTTATATCAGCTCAGTAAGATGGGCAAGTGCTGCTTCAGTTAGACTGGTGTTCAGCTCAGATAGGGAAGTGCTGCTAGTTAGACTAGTTGTATCAGCTCAGTTTAAGACTGGTTATATCAGCTCAATTCGATGTTCAGTTAGACTGGTTATCAGCTTCATTTAGACAGTATAAAGCAACTTATTATTGTTTTACTTGGAGGCTAAATTAATTGTACTGGGAAGCAAATGCAGTAAGTTTTGGAAAGCACTTCAGTCCGTCCTTTCAGTAGACTTGGAAGCAATTTCAGTTAGACTTAGAAGAATGGATATTATGGACTTAATTAAGAATGGGAAACCAATTCAGTTGTAATGAGAATAAGCTTCAGTTGGGCTGAGAATACTGGGATTTAGACTGAGGCCTGCTACAGTAATTAGAATGAGAGCAGGTTCAAATAGACTTGGGAATTCTCACTGGAGCCCATGTGGGAGGCAGCTACCATAACTTCATTTTTAAGACCCTTTCTGCAGAACCAGGCTTACTGTTTTTTATAACCACTTGCTGTGCAATTTGTCTGAAAAATATTGGATAGTTGGTTAGAGGTTGTCTGGAATTCGTATCTCTACGTTTACTGGTCTCTGTTTCTGGACGTGTGTGGGTCACAATTGCTACATTCTTTAATTTGTCAAAGGAAAATTGAAAATGAATGCATACTTTGTGCCATAGCTTGGTTAAATGTTTCTTAATTACGTATAATGATTGCTGAGAGAAGAAAACTGTTCATAATTTTAAAATATTTATGTCAAATTTGTACTCTAAGGATGCCGAAACTCGATCAGCCCAAGACTTTTGTATCAATCAATCAATAGGAACATTCTACCATAGATTGTACTTGCATTGTATAATCTAGGGGTGTCAGGTTATAATTTTCAAAAAAATATTCTTTTTGTCTGAAGATCTTTTTTACCTTTCCAAATAGTGTAGACCCTGATGAAATGCAGCATGATGCTGCATTTCATCTGGGTCTTCACTGTTTTTGCAAAAGTACTCGTTTAGGGGTTTCCCGAATATAAAGGTTTAATGTAAATAAGACTGCCCTGAGGGCCCTCGGGGTGGGGTCAAAAACTATCGAAAGCGGCAGGATTTGTGATGTCATAACCGTTCTGGATTCTAAGTTTGTATTTGGCAGTAGCTAGATCATATTAGTTTACAAACTTGTTCACAGGACACCAGGTAAAATGTAATATGATGAGAACAAAAATACCCTAATTTTACGCTTTACAAATTCTCAAGAGGATAGGTATAGTGAAGTGTTGTTTTTTACATTTTCTTTTTGATAAAGGGGCTTGACATGTCTGTCTGTATATCCCAGGGCTTGTCAATGGATAATGCATGCAAATAAATAGTGGGTTTTTTGTTTAATAAAGTATAAAAACAGTTTTGTTTGAGTATTTACACATCTTTTATTACGGTTGAGCCACAAGGATGTCATTTGACTTAAGATCTGTCCAGGCAAAATTAATGATGCTCCTTCATAAAGTTAAACAAGATACGCTTGTGATCAAATTACGTTGGAAATAATCACGTAAGCAAGCATTGAAGGCTTGACCATTGAGTCTGCAATTTCGCAGTCTCGATCTACTGGGCTTTAACTGTTCGTGTTCATATTTTTAAAACTAGAACACATTCGATGGCGCGCCATCGCAAATCCCCACGCTCTGGAAGAAATCTAATGGTAATTGACCCTTTGACCCCATCCCAAGGTCACCAGTTTGATCGTAGGTTAAAATTTGTCAGTGCATCCTGGTCTACTGCTCATCCCCTTTAATTTGATATGCCACATGACCATGTTTAGAAAATTAAATTTTTGACCTCTCCCCAAGGCCCCAGGGGGCGGGGACCCAAAAATTGAGCCGGTACATGTGTCATTCATGTGAGTAACTCACACACCAAATCTGGTTGAATTTCGGAAAAAATTTTTTTTGGCCCCCAACCCCCCATGGTACCCCCAAGTCCCACCCCTGGGCATGACCCAGGCGGTTGAATGAAAATCCGTCCTGATATGTTATATATCTTTCATTTTTGAGAAGATACACAAAGTTTGGTTTAAAATTCTTTGAAATTGACTTTGTTTTTTTTTCAGAAAAACCTAAAAAATATCATGCATGGTCGTGTCAAAATGTATGTGATGCGCTGACCTTTTTGTTGGACAACATTTTTATTCGATTTGGCACCAAGCTCTAAAGACAAGTAGTTGGGATTCCTATGGACACTAATTGTGCTCCCCTGGTTGCAGATTTATTCATGTTTTGTTATGAAAGGGACTTTATGATGTCTCTTTCGGCTGATGTTATTGATGCATTCAACACTACTTCCAGATATTTGGACAATATTTTAAAAATTAACAATGTTTATTTTGACAATATGGTTAGTCAAATATACCCTTCAGAGCTCCAACTTAATAAAGCCAATGCCTCTGATACCGAAGCCGCATTTTTAGACTTGCATTTGTCAATTTCTAATGATATTGTTTCTACCAAAATTTATGATAAACGTGACGACTTTGATTTTGAAATTGTCAATTTCCCATTTTTAGATGGTGATGTTCCTCGTTCTACATCCTATGGAGTCTATATCTCTCAACTCATTCGTTTTGCTAGAGCATCTGGCTGTTGCTGACTTCAACACTCGCAATAAATTGTTAACTCAGAAACTTCTTAAACAAGGCTATCGGTATCATAAACTTCGCAAAACATTTTCAAAATTTTATAGACGATACTATTATTTGATTTCTAAATTCCAAGCTGGACTTAAATCTCTCTTGCGCCAAGGACTTTCGGAACCTGATTTCTATGGTGACTTGGTGTATATGTTGAAGAAGATTGTTGGCTCTAATAATTTTTCAGCGCAGTTCATTAAAATAATTTCCCATTATAAAAAGATTGGCTATAACATTAATGTATTGCAACAGACTGCATGCTTGGTAGTCAACCCAATCACGGTTGGCAACTTTGCTTTCCTCTTTAATTGCACGCCGGTTGGTCGGACTTCAGACTCTATGATGGTTCCGACTTAAAGACTTATCTATTGATGAGATGGTAGGGGCCTGATGCTTTGGCTGTTTGTCGGGCCCACCGGGGTTTACCTGTTGGATTTCTTTTGCTCCGGTATTCAGTTTAATTTACTGTTGAGTCCTTATCCTTGCTTTATCTCCTTGTTATATCTTGATTTATATGTTTTAGGAGATGATGCATTGATAAGTTAGGGGTCTTTCATGCAAACCAAATGTCTATATGTCTTGATCCACATCTGAATTAAGGGTGAGGTTGGCGTCGTTAAACCGGTTTAAGCCCTCCAGTAAAATATTTTACTGACCGTTCCAAGGCGGTACTTCTTTTGTGGATCTTTTATGTTTTTGTTCTGTCTTGTGTTTGCTATGTTTTGTGCGCGTCTGTTTATGTGTGCGTTGTGGTCACCTGCTGGGAAAGGGCTGACCTCTTGGCTCTCGTTTGTGGTGTCTACTGTGAGTTTGTCACTTTCCCATTGGTATCCTGGGTCAGGTGTGGTACTTGATTGTATCGATTCCTGATCTTTGCACCCTTACTTACTTTGTAATTCAGATTTAATGATATTTGACCTTTTGGCCCCTCTCCAAGGCCCCAGGGGGCGGGGACCCAAAAATGGCGGCGGTACATGTGCCATTCATGTAAGTAACTCACCCACCAAATCTGGTCAAATTTTGTAATTTGTTTTTGACTTCCCAGTCCCACCCCTGGGGCATGACCCAGGTGACCAAATGAAAATGTGAGCAACTCACACACCAAATTTGGTTGGATTTCGTCCAATGGTTTAGGAGGAGATAGCGTGACAGACGGACGGAGGCGATTGCAATATCAATATAAAAAGAAAACTTCCAATTAATGACAGACACCAATGCTTAGGACTGCCAGAGTATTTTGAAAAAGCTGTCAAAATGGGGATTGGGTGGTTTTGATAGCTTCCGAAACTGACTGATCTAGCTATAGCTGGTTGACACTGTTTGCAACTAAGACAAATTAATATAATGAAATAAAAAATTGTAATGGACAAACTTATATAATTGACACGCTAATTGAAACCAGGCCTAGAGGTTATAAAACTTGAGTACAGTCTCAGACTCAAAATAAAGTGCAATGATTGGCTGCTTGCGAACACGTGTCCGCAAGCAGCCAATCATTGCACTTTATTTTGAGTCTGAGACTGTACTCAAGTTTTATAACCTCAAGGCCAGTAAATCTGCATGGTTAAATCCACGAGCTTTGCTTGGTGCCAGTAGTTCTGATATGAAATATTTTTATGCTCCTCCCCAATATGTTTTAACCTGTATCTTTCCCGTTATAAGTGTCTTCTGAAGCAGAGTGGGAAACAATGTGGATCCTTGGTGAATCTGAATCTAAACTGTGTTCTAACTGGTTAAATTAATCCCTACCAATATAATTTTTCAAGATACTTTTGGTAAGGAATTATTTGACTCCTGTACATCTGAATGAAGCCATAAATTAATTTTATTTACTGCAGTTTAAAGTTAAAGCCCCAGTTACACACTCACGATTTTGGGCCACGGCAGAGCTACGATTCACTCCGATTTGTCAAATTGGGATGCATCGGCATGATTCATAGTAGCGCCGTCGTGATGCACCGACGTGAATCATAGTAGTACCGTAGTGATTCTTGAAGAATTGTGATTCAGGAACCTCAAGGACAACGATAGGAAGAGTTTAAACCATTTACACTTTTTTAGGTGAATCGTGTTGGATTGTGGGTGTGGCCTAAATCGTAGCTCTACCGTAGCGGGATCAGGATCATTCCTAGTGGCATCGTGTTAGTATTTGTGGTCATTCTTCGGCATTCAGGTATCATCTGACATCACGATTCACCCCCGATTCATCCTGATTCTTGACGAATACAGTAAGACTGTCCTACGGTTATGTCATGGCGCTACAGTAGTAGCACCGCAGTTAGCATCGTAATAGCACCCTCATGAATCGTAGTGGACTTGTAGAGACACCGTCCCTAGGAACATCATGAGACATCGTAGTGATTTCTGATTTTTAGCTCACCTGAGCCGAAGGCTCATGGGTGAGCTAATAGTATACCAGTCACTCCGGCGTCAGTCCGTCGTCCGTCGTCTGTTGTCCGTCCGTCCACAATTTCAAACATCTTCTCCTCTGAAACCACTGGGCCAATTAAATTCAAATTTCATATGGAGACTCCTTAGGACGCGGGAACGAAAGTTTGTTCAAAGGGTCCTGGTCACATGGTCAAGATGGCCGCCACGCCCTTATATGGTAAAAACCCTTTAAAAATCTTCTTCTCCAGAACCAGACGGCCGATGACCTTGGGACTTGGTATGTAGCATTGGGGTTGTAGGGCCTACCAAGTTTGTTCAAATGATGATCTTAGGCTGACCTTGACCTACTTAACATCAAGGTCAAATTTGCTTTCTAATGCATTTAAATGGGAAAATTTCTGAAAAGTTGATTTTTTTGAAAACTGTGGAAGCCTTAGTCATTATTCTCACTTGATATGTATAACTTAATGAGACAATGGCTATAAATAAGTTTCAAAGGTCAAGGTTGACCTTTGACCTTTCAGCTTAGTTCACTCATATTTGAGTCCCATCAATATATTAAAACATAGTTTTCTCACAAACCATTGGCTCAATTGAACTCAAAATTCATGTGAAGACCCCTGCGAAATGGTCTAGAACCATTCTAGAAGAGTTCTAGAATTTTCTAGAACTATGTTCTAGAACTGTTCTAGATATGTTCTAGAACGTTTATGGGACAGATGTAGAACGTTAAATGGGACAAATGTTTGTTCTACAAATGTTCTAGCCAAGGTCAAAAGATTTGTTCTAGAAAAGTTCCAGAAAATTCTAAAAGTTTTTCCTAGAGCAGTTATAGAACAAATCAAGTTTGTTCTAGAACAGTTCCAGAACAAATTTTTAGAACTTTTATGGAACAGTTGTAGAACACCGCTCAAAAAATGTCCCATTTAACGTTCTTTAAATGTCTTGAAATAGTTCTAGAACATCTATAGAATGTTTCCAGAACAATTCCAGAAATGTTCTAGTGGTTTGTTCTAGAACTGTTCTAGAATTAACTTGGTATGTTCTAGAACTGATCTAGAACAAACCTTTAGAACTTTTCTGGAACAATTGTAGAACACCCCTAAAAAATGTCCCATTTAACGTTCTATAAATGTCTGGGAATAGTTCTAGAACATCTGTAGAATGGTTCCAGAACTATTCCAGAAATGTTCTAATGGTTTGTTCTAGAACTGTTCTAGAATTATCCTTGGTTTGTTCTAGAACTGATCTAGAACAAACCTTTAGAATTTTTCTGGAACAATTGTAGAACACCCCTAAAACTGTCTCATTTAACATTCTATAAATGTCTGAATCATTCTAGAACATTTTTAGAATGGTTCCAGAACAATTCCAGAAATGTTCTAATGGTTTGTTCTAGAATAAACCTTGGCTTCTTCTAGAACTGATCCAGAGCAAACCTTTAGAAATTTTCTGGAAAAACTGTAGAACAACTCTTCAAAAATCATGTCATAAAAACACTCTATTAATGCCCCTGAATTTATTTAGAGCATTTTAGAATAGTTTAAGAACAATTTCAGGAATGTTCTAGTGGTTTGTTCTGCAAATGTTCTAATACAACTGAACTTTTTTAAAACATTGTTGAACACCTCCCCAAAAATGTCCCATATAGGGTTTGGAAATAAGATTCCATCAAATGCTACCTTTATATATCTGGAAAACTGTTGACATTGGTTTAAAACCCAAAAAAGTAATCACACAATAAATAAATAAACATCAACTGGAGGAGAATTATTATATGGGCCCTAAGTTGGCCTAAATGTTGTTAGTTATTGCCACCCTGTTACCCAACCCATTTCAAAACATTGTCATGCATTTGACCTTGGAAAAACAGCAACTACAGCAACAATTAACATTAAAACTTAAGAAATTGTGTCTCAAGCCTACTCACTGTCCCAGACTATAATACTGTCAATTTGCCATCTAGAAACTGCCACAAGTGCTTTTTGGGCTCAGCCTTCATAATCTCTCCAATCATGGCAGCCATGTTTTTCCCAACATCAGTCTGGTTACATTAATGATAATGACATGCTTGTTCTAGAACTGTTCTAAAAATGTTCTAGAACATTTTTTAACTTTTGTAGAACTTGCTGGTTCAGTAAATTTCAGTAAAATATTTCTCCCGAATTATCAGTGAATTGAAAAATAAATAACATTCATTGCAAAACTGTAACATTGTAGTTTTTGGAAAACTTATTGGATGTTAACTGCTCAACCTCTGTTTATAGTAATTAAGCCATGATCATCTTCTCATTGTGGTAACATGCCACCCTGTATTACCCCACCCATTTCAAAACATTGTCTTACATTTGCTAAAAAAACTTACAAACATCAACCCCACCATTAATCAACATTAAAAACCTTAGAGAAACTGTTTCTCAGGTCTACTCACTGTCTCAGGCAATACTACTATCATGTTTGCCATCTAGAAAATCCAAAACAAATGTTTTTGAAGAGCCTCCACATTTTCCCTCCAATTCTGGCAGCCATGTTTTTCCCATCATCCATCTGGTTATGACATGTTTCCTCTTTAAATGTTCTAAAAATGTTCTAGAACTTTTTAGAACATTTCTAGAACTTGCTGGTTCTATAAATGTACTAAATAAGTTCTAGAACTTAATTCGATTTTTCTTTTACTTGTTTTGCCCTTTTTTTTCTTTCTTTCTCTATATACTGCCAGACCCTCGCTTGCGAGTATTATCGGCAAGTGTACAAGCGAGTATTATCGGCAAGTGTACTTTGTACACTCCAGGTTGCAGGATGAAAGCCTACAAGTAATTAACCATATCTAAATTACCGTAGGGTTCTTTTACCTGCAAAAGGGGTGACCTTCCCTTCAAAGGGGACATTCAGTTAACATCCCGATCCAAAGGACCATGCACTTATTTAGTGTCATCCCTGCAAATGACACCAGAGAAAGCGTGTTCGGACACAGAAAGTTTCCTCACCACAAGCAGGGATTGAACCTGGGACCTCTAGCACCAGAGGCAAGTGCTCAACCACTGAGCTACCTGATGCTTTCTGCTCTTGAGAAGTTCCAAAAATGTTCTAGAATTTATTAGAATATTTGTAGAATTAACTAGTTCTAAAAAGTAAGACAAATGTTCTAGAACTTAATTTGAATCATTTTTTAGAAGTTTCTGTCAACTTATTTTGTTCTTGAAAAGTTCTAAAAATGTTCTAGAAAATTATTAGAACATTTGTAGAACTAACTGGTTCTTGATTGGTTCTAAAAATGTTCTAGAATATTTCAAGAACACTTATAGAATGGAAATCAGTTCTAGAATGTGTTTGATTTGTTCTATAACAATGTTCTAGAACAGTTGTAGAACAAGAGTTCTAGAACGAACATATTTACCTGTATAGAACAGTTCTAGAACAGTTCTAAATGTTCTAGAACAGTTCTAGAACACCTCCAATTTGTAGAACAAAATTTCGCAGGGGGACTCCTTATGATAAGTTAGCCAAAATTTATGCAAAATATTTTGGTCACATGACCAATATGGCTGCCACGCCCATATATGGTAAAAACTCTTTAAAAATCTTCTTCTCCAGAACCAGAAGGCCGATGACCTTGGGACTTGGTATGTAGCATTGGGGAATTGGGGCCTACCAAGTTCGTTCAAATGATGATCCTAAGTTGACCTTGACCTACTTAACGTCAAGGTCAAATTTTCTTCCTAATGCATTTAAATGGGATTTTTTTTTTTAAATTGATTTTCTGAATACTGTTGAAGCCAAAGTCATTATTCTCACTTGATATGTTGAAACTAATGAGACAATGGCTATAAATAAGTTTCAAAGGTCAAGGTTGACCTTTAACTTGTCAGCCAAGGTCGCTCATATTGGGAGTCCCATCAACACATTAAAACATAGTTTCCTCAGAAACCATTGGACCAATTGAACTCAAATTTCATATGAGGACTCCTTATGATAGGTTAGCCAAAATGTATACCAAATGTACTGGTCACATGACAAAGATGGCCACCATGCCCATATAGGGCAAAAACCCTTTAAATATCCTCTTCTCTGGAACCAAAAGGCCAATGGCCTTGGGACTTGGTATGTAGCATTGGGGATGTGGGCCCTAACAGATTTGCACAAATGATGAATCTAGGTTGACCTTGACCTACTTTATGGCGTCAGGTCAAATTTGATTCCAAATGCATTTATATGGGGAAAATCTTGAAATGTTTAATTTTTCTATAACTGTTTAGGTCGAAATCATTATACTTGCAAGTAATGTTTAACCTAATGAGACCACGGTTTTATATAAGTACCAAATGTCAAGCTGACCTGTGACCTTTATCCAAGGCCACTCATTTGGATTGCCAATGGCCGTAACCCCCATAAAACAAAATATGTTTCATTATAAGCCGTAGTTGATCTTGACCTATTTTAACATTATTAAGGAGATCAGGTGAGCGCCTCAGGACCGTCAGGTCCTCTAGTTTTTGTTTTACCATGCCAATGCATCCCGATTTTACAGTATAGGTCAAAGCGGCATGAATTGTAGCCAGAATCGGGAATGTGTAACTCAGGGGCTTAACCGTATCCCTGCTGATGATCTCGGATTTTCCTATTTTCAAAACAGTGTATATCCAGATCTTAGTGAATTCAGCAGATCAGGATCCACACTATGGTGCACTTCCATGCTAATTGCTGGAATTTCCCTGCAAGCTATATAATTAGATAAAAGTTGGGGAAAGTGTGACACATAAAATGTCCAGCATGTCTGAGCATGGTAAGGGTTAACTTCAGTGATTTTCTTATTTTCTGCCTCATTTACATTTATAACATCAAATAGCTGCTTCGAAAAACCACAGTTTAACTGCATGTAGGTTTTTGCCAGAGCACTTTAAGTTGAATGCAATTTGGTTATTTTCTGCTAAATTACATTTTACAACTTCAGAGCTCAGGCTTGCATACAAAATACTTGCCATTCCTATATTTGCCCTAAATAATCAGCAAACAATATTACTCTGACCAGATTTCTCAAATGTCTCGTTTAGGTCTGCACTTGCTGTATTGTAAACGTCCCATCATTGTATGATTAAATAGTGGCATTATTACGGTCAGTCACTATCAAAGACATTCTGCAAGTGAAGCCCATGAGAAACCCAATTCAAGTTATCCATGTCACCCTTCTCTTCAAAATCCACTGAAATACCACAGGCTAAACAAGAGGACCCCAGCAGTAAAATTATGTGGATCACACTGGAAATTCCAGCAGCATATAGTATTACTATGTCACTGAAATTTCTGTGGTACAGTGGAATGATTGCCTATACTGGAATAATACCTAATTTCACTGCAGTAATCCAATGACATTTCCACTGGAATTCTGTTGTATTTCCACCAAAATACAGTGGAATGCTCACTGGAATACATGAACTACCTAATTTTGGCGTTTGAATCCAATGCCCACTGGAATTATTAACACTTAATTTTACTGCTGGAATTATATAAATAGAATTTCCACTGGATTTCTGTGGTATTTCCAACAAATTACAGTGGAATACGACCCATTCTCACCGCTGGAATCCAATCATATTCCCACTGGATTATTGTGGCATTTTCACCATATCTACTGACTATTATCACCTTATTTCACTGTTGGAATTTGATGGAATTACCACTGTATTTTGGTGGAAACACCAGAATATCCACTGGAATACCACCTAATTTCACTCTGGAATTAAATAACATTTCCACTGGATTTCTGCAGCATTTTCATCAAAATACAGTGGAAATTCCCACTGGAATACCACCTAATTTCACTGCTGGAATCCAATCACATTTCCGCTGGATTTCTGAGGTATTTTCACCAAAATACAGTGGAAATTCTTACAAAAATACCAGCTAATCTCACCTCTGTAATGATGGAATCCAATCACATTTCCACTGGATTCCTGCAGCATTTTCACCAAAATACAGTAGAATAACCACTGGAATACCACCTTATTTCAGTGCTTGAATCCAATGATATTTCCACTGGAATTCTGTTGTATTTCCACCAAAATATTTCCATTAAAATACAGTGGAATGCCCACTGGAATACATGTACTACCTAATTTCAGAGTTTTAATCCAATATGCCTGCTGTAATACCACCTAATTTTACTGCAGGAATGTTCACTGGATTTCTTTGGTATTTCCACCAAAATTTTACAGTGGGAATACCCACTGGAATAATTGCAAAGTATATAGTTTCTCCAGTAGCAAAAGCCTGGATTTTTGAGCTTATGACATTGACCCTACCCCCATTCTGAAGAGATCAAAGTATGGTCATAAGGACATAGAGGTTATGTATGGCTTTTTGTTGTCTGATGATTGATTTTCAAAAAAAAATATTTCAGGAATACCAAATGAGTGCCAAACAGGGTTTGATATTATATCAGGTTCGATATTTTATCGTGCCTGGTTTAGGTCCAAACTGTTCACATTGTTAATTATCAGCAGACAACACTTTCAGACAAAGATATAATGAGAACTCCTTAAAGGGGACAGCAACCCTGATGATTAATTTGTTTTAAATGGAAAATCTTAATAAACCATACATTTTGATACCAGTTTCATCTATATCGGTTGAAAAACGTGGAAGTTGTGTGGGTTTGATTATTTGCAACTTGGCTGTAATGGAAGGCTTTAGTGACGTCACACAGCTTAATTAAATATTCGTAATCAAAATAAAAGACAAACCAAATGATTACTTGCAGACATTTTCCTTATGCATAAAGCTGCTTTTGCTGAAACACAGATGATTCGATAGTATGATAACTAAAAATTCAGTAGTTGAAACAATCCTGAAAACTAATTAAATATTCAAAATGGCTGCCAAATGTTTGCAATATTGATTTCTTTAAATGCCCACAACTTCCCTATTTTTCAACGGATTTTAATGATAATTGTATCAAAATTCATGGTTCATAGAGCTCTTTCTAATAAAACATACTTATCATTAGGGTTGCTGTCCCCTTTAATGAGATACTTCCAAAAAATTGAGAAATCAAAAAAAATAATTTTTGAATTGAAATAATTATTAGTAAATATTTTCATTTTGAGTTGGAAAAATGTCTTATCAAATTGAAGCTTAGGCTAACCAAACAAATCTTTTCAACATCACATTAAAACTTCCTGAAATTCCTGGTCTGGTTCCAGAGACATAAAAGTGTTGAAAAGGAAAACCCATTCAGATCACTTTCCCCTCTTAAATATATGATAAAACTGTTGATAAGTGGAATTTATCAGGTCTGAAAATATTTAATATTTTGATATGTTCCAAGGAAAACAGATCATACTGGCAATAAATAGTGATGCTAGACTAAATATGGGCCTCGACCCGAGAATACCTGTCTTCGATGGTCTGCGAACAACAAAGGCGCAGACCAGCCTGCGCATCCGCGCAGTCTGATCAGCGCCTTTGTTATTCGCTTGTTATAAAGTACCATATGTAAACTTGTTACAGGTGAAATTTCAATTCTCCAGCTAGTCTCTGTAGCTGAGGAGACTGGTTTGAGTCTCGCTTTGTCGGAACCTCCGAAGACAGGTTTTGTTGCGACGAGGCCCATATAATCTAGACTGTGAAATTGACATTGTCCATGCATCAGCAAGGGTATTCTCAAAATTATCGATTATAAGTCTCTTGACTATAATTATGATCCCAGATGACCAGTATATGACTGACTCAACAAACCCCAGAATATGAAATTTTAACCAGTGAGAAGCGAGCTTCACCAGTCTGTCGGATGAGACTTTAAGACATGGCCCGTCTCCATATGACCTCAGCTGTTGGTGGGACGTTAAACACAAACACAAGAAAAACAACACTAGCTGGGGGTAAATATAATTCTTTGGAACACACTGGGTGCTAACCAGTCCCGAGGTTATAAAACTTTCCATGCTCAACTCAATGGTGCATGAAATTTATCATGCTCACATGCAGCAATTAAGAAAAGTATTTATTTTTCAGCAGTTAAGTTTTTAGGAGCAGTTGAATTTTCATGCTCAGTTGAGTTGAGCATGAAAAATGTTTTATAACCTGTTGGGACCTGATTATTGGGTCCCTTTTACCGGTCATTGTATCCTGATCAATTCATTGCTGATAAATCACCATTATATGAGAAATTTGGAATCCTTGTAATGGATTTCTGCTGATCTGTGAAAGTTCTGAGCGCTATATTGGGGAAATGACTAAAATCTAGAGGGATTTCATTGCCCATATAAATTCTAAATGTAGATTTATGGAAATAGATAAAAAGCTATGCATTTTGTATAAGAATAATAGTGCCTACTGCCCCCATAACGTCTCTTTGTAATCTTAAACCCATCTGCAGACAGAGTGACATGGAAACTGGAATATTTAGATGAAGAAGTTACAGACTGCCAAAATTTTGAGCCAGTGCATGTAATGTCTAACAACGTGGTATGTGCGACCAGCAAAGCCTCAGATCAGCCTGCGCATACACACAGTCTGATCAGAGCCTTTGCTAGTCGCTTTGTTGAGCTACTGACCGAACACGATTTGGAGTTTCTAAGCTTAAAAGGAGGCTCATCTGAATCTATACGTGTCAAAATGCCACATTGTTGGGAATCTCATGCCACAGCTCAAATGTATTTGTGCTCTACAGCAAAACCCATGCAGCTAGTAGTAGTAGGAGATAGACTTTATAATTGCTGATGTGGTCCTGAGGATGTGACAATGGGAATTGATCACAGGATCTAATTAATTAAGCTTGCCTTGGCTGGCTGCAGCCAACGCATAATAGGGGCCAGCATTTAATTACCAGTCCCAAAAAACTAGCAATTGTTTAAGTCGGTTTACCCTTCTGAAGTTTTCAGCAATGTGACTGGTGAGAAATCCTTTGATAAAATATGATTTGGGCTTTTAGGTTTAAGTGCTGGCCCTTTGAGCAAAATGAAAACATGTCATATATAAATCATTTAAATTACAGTGGGGTCAAAGTGAGGTCCCGACTCTACATAAGTTGTGATACTTAATATGATAATGATAATGTATGGTTGTGTTGTTGATACATTAAATGACAAAATATCATTACAGTATGTACGTTACAATACAATATTAACCAAGCTAAGTTTACTCTGCCCCTTCCTGGCTTCACAACCTATCAGTTTGCACAGAAATTTAAATTTTTGGCCAACTTAATCACATATTTTGTCAATATGTGTAATATCTATTATTAAGTAAATCATTAAGTAAATCCGTGAAGTGGTCAATGGGACCATTTTCAAAGGAGCAAGGAGAAAACTATAAGTAGCTTAAAAAGCAAGGTTATAGATCATATAAAATTAAGTGGTTCACTGGCTGCGCTCCCTTTATAATTGTAATATATGATCTATAATCTATACATATAATTAGATCAATAATTTTTAAAGCCAAATGAGTGAAATCTAGAAAGGACGAGTAATTCTTCCCAAAGCACTCGTCCTACAGGACGAGTGCTTCGGGAAGAATTATTGAGGAAGTCATAGTGCATATTACTCCCTTATGTTCTTTATTGCATACGCTTTTAAAGATAAGTGCATGTGTTTGCAGGACGAGTGAAAATTGTTAGTCACTCATCCTTCAGGACAAGTGCAATATTGAAATATATTTGTCTCCTGGGGTCTTCCCTGCACGTCTTCTATTCTGTTAAGCATTTTGTTAATTCCAGCCTTGGTAACCCACATTTTATTTGAGAATAGAAAGAGAAATGTATTTGAAATTTTAGAACCATTTACCATAATGTTCAATATATTTGGCATATTATCTGGGTTAAACCTTACAAGATATGCAAAGTCCCGATGAATGGGTTTAAATCTCAACATGGAGCGTACAACCTGTTGACAGAGTTGTTTCTTTGTAGGCAACAAGGCTACATGTAAACTATCTGAGACACAAGTATGTTTGTTCTTGCCATGTTAATCTGCCCAAAGATGTCCTTACCCATTTAGATATCTACAAGAATTCCTCTCCATATACACTTAACCTGTGCATAACCCTGAGTACAATGGCACTGACACAAGTCTCATGAAGTCTAATGGGTACCTGGAAATGTTGAACATATTGAGGAAAAAGTATTCTTGCACACCGGATACGGATATCTGAGATTTTACCCTGGGATAGAAAGAAAATTAATCCAACCCATGCCATAATCTTACCCAGGCTGTCATGTGAGGGCTACATACATTGGTTGTATTGGAACTCACGCACATTGTCGTCAAGTGACGTCATTGTTATGTTAAAATGACGTTATCATGTGAAATTGCTGTTATGATATAATGACGTCATCATGTGAAATTGTATCTTAGCGTAAAACTATTTAGTGACTTCTGGAAGCTTATTTTTAAATAAAAAAACATTGGTGAGCAAGAAAAAGAAACCATTATTCGTGTGAGGGTAGAATAGAAAAATATGTCCCTCTGGATCACCGCTTGTCATCACTCGGCAAGCCTCGTGATGCCAAACAGCGATCCTCGGGACAGATTTTTCAATCCTACCCTCACACTCATGATTGATTTTTATATTCTAATATATTATTACATGCAATGGAGAATGTAGGGTATCACTTGTCGTCAAAAATTATTAGTGATATTAACTCTTAAACAGCTCTTTATGATGTTCTGGAACCTTTCAAGAACATTAGATTCTGTTTTTAGAACACAACAAAGGAACAGTTTAAGAGCTGTTCAAGAACTGCTCTTTATGTTCTAGATCAGTTCTTGAATTGTTCTTAAATTAAGCAACTTTTCGCAGGGGTACTGTAGGAAATTTGATGTCATTAGTGATGTCACTTATATAGTCCAGACTGGATGATGTGATGATATTGTATGAAGCTTATGTGAAGGCCTCTCATAAGCCCATTAGTATTGGTTCTCTCCTTCCGTTACATGAAACGCACAATTCCAATCTGCATGTCTGTCCATCCTTTTAACTGGACACAATATCTTGCCAAATAATTTGTCGCTTGATTTTTATGCAAAATAATTTTAACCTTATTTCTATGCAAAATAAGTCACCTGATTTCTTGCAAAGTAATTTT
The DNA here is from genome assembly GCA_964019695.1 of Loripinus fragilis. Classification (NCBI taxonomy): domain Eukaryota; kingdom Metazoa; phylum Mollusca; class Bivalvia; order Lucinida; family Lucinidae; genus Loripinus; species Loripinus fragilis. The sequence goes on along the minus strand of OZ026515.1, from coordinate 12,695,579 downwards.
TCACCTTATTTCTATGCAAAATAATTGAACCGTCTCATTGAGACGGTTCTTTTGAGTGCCCACAACATATGTTTTGGCTGAGAAATAAGAAAATTAATTTTTTTTACGCACTCTTAACTAAAGTCCTGATAATTTGTATTGTAAATGATAATAAACCTCAAAAACAAAAGTCCATTTTAAAATTACAGTGCAAATTGAAAAATAAAATCTAGAAGATTATAAGAAAATAATTTATTTTATCCCAAAGCTTGGCTATAAGCTCTGCAAGAGTCAGATTTCTTCATTTCACACCTACTGGTATTCATTGGATGTCATTAGAAAAGCTTTTATCAATATTTACAGCAGTTTGATGATCTGAAGGGCTTAATATAGCCAGATTTATCTCCAACTTTATACCTATATTGGCCTCAAGTGAGATCTTTAATGTCCTCTATGTTGAGAAAAAATAATAAATCATAAGTTGCTAAATGGTTGTTGGATGTATGTTATCTTTGATGTACAGTTGAAGGCCATAATAGTTCTGACCTATAAATAGTTCTGACCTAAAATAGGTGCATGAAAGTGGAACCTCAATTATATGGATCTCGATGAGAGAAAACCTGTCTTCAGGGTTTCCGTTAAAAGCGAGATTCAAACCAGTCTCCTCAGCTACAGAGACTAGCTAGAAAATTGTAATTTCACCTGTAGCAAGTTTACATATGATACTTTCCAAATAGCGAATAACAAAGGCGCTGATTAGACTGAGCGGATGCACAGGCTGGTCTGCGCCTGTGTTGTTCGCAAACCTCCGAAGACAGGTTTTCCTGCGTCAAGGCCCATATACAGTGCGACTTGCATAACATAGCTTTCTAATAGTGTTAATTTTATAAACTTTTGTTTAAGATATTTTTATAAGACATTCCACTATTTTATACAATATTTGCATGGCAACAATATTAAGTTTTTAAAGACTTTTAAAGTAAAACCTGTCTTAAGCAGCCACTCAAAACGAAGACCAAAATTGGTTTTCAAGACAGATTATCGCTTAATGCAGGTCAAAAGTATTGCAGATGGAGCATTCTGCAATACTTTCGACCTTCATTAAGCTGCCATTTGCCATTAGTATCTTTATTTTGTCTATTTTTTAGTGGCCGCTTAAGACAGGTTTTACTTTACATTAAGTTTGATTCCGGATTTGAAAGGCATGCAGGGACTTTGGCAGGGTAATGCAGGACTTCCACAATTATGAATATTGCAACACCAGAAAATACATGCAGGAAAACTGGACAGATCATCATCAGCCTCTTCATTGGCTGTATTAGGCCGAGCTAAAATATGTATTAGACCCCCCCCCCCCCCCCCCCCCCCCAAATTAAGAGTGTCTAACTTCTAACTAAAAATTACGTTTCTTATTTCTCAACCAATGAGTGCACAAAACACATTGATATGTGTTTTGTTTGTTTGTCTGATTTGAATCTTTACGTACCAGTCAACAATCTTTCAGTTATATTGGGACGGGTCTTCCCGGGTTGAACCAATACTAAGCAAGGATTAATGTGTCTTGCTCAAGGACACAACGCAGTGATGCCATTGAGGCTCCTACACGCGGTCAAGCACTCTGCCACTGAGCCACTGCGCTCCCTAATTGATATGTGTAAGAAAACAATTACAAGAATAATTATAAGAACTCCTTATCTGGTCCTTTGAATTGTGAATCCTTTTGTAGTTTGGAAATTTCATCCCCGAACATATTGTGAACATCACCTATAGGCTGTTTACAAATTGTCCTAATTTTGGTTTCAGAAAGACTCAACTTGTTTCTCTGTGGGTGAAAAATGTTTGCATTATCTGCTTGTTCATGTGCCAGTATTGTTTGCTCATTGAAGTGAATTTGTATGTTTTAGATATGAAATAACTTTGATAGAAGGCATGAAAAGTAAAACTGACTTCTTTATATTGACTCAATTGTCATTGTGAAGAGGCGTATAATTGTTGAAATTGAAATCAATTGCTCAGATTGAAAAAGTATCCTTCATCAAAGAAAACTGCACCAAATACAACATTCAATTTGTTTGTAGAATTCCCCATACTCAACATGCCTGGGCTGAAGTATATCAGGAGCTAGCACATAGTTGGACATATATAGGCAAATATTTAATAAGCGTAAAATTGAATTTTAACATTTGCTTTGGGTGCCCGTGAGGTCAAGTAAAAAATCTCAATCACACCATTGTTCCCCCCCACCCCTCCGTGTTCAAAGTTGAAAACCATTATGAGGCCAAAGAAAAAAAAGAATAGATTCTCAGACACTGTCACATCTGGTTGAAAGGCCCCACATTATGCTTTTTTGTTGCTTACTAAAAATGAAATAAACAGCGCATTTCCAGTTCAAACCATCACGATATCTGTAATGGTACGGCAGTTCCAGATTTTACCCTTTCCGGCATTGTGGTCCATTTTGGGTAATGTTGGTTCTTTCCGCCATCCATTTCCACCATGAAAATTTAAATATTTCTCCACCCATGGGGCCCTCAAATTCTAATTTAGATAACATGAATTTATCTACATGTAGTAATATAGATAATGATACTTGTGCTAATTATGCTTCAGTTTCAGGTGCAGATGTCTCTCTAAATGATCAGGCACCTGCTGAGCAAGAAGTTTCTCACAGTTCATTAATCCTGGGTAGGGAGCCTGATCAATGCTCTGCGTCTTCTTCCCAGGTGTCTGATACCACATTTACCATATTGCATGATTTCTCAGATGATACAGGTTCAGGAGAATCCAATTTTAATGATCTACTTAATTTAGGTTTAAGTTGTAAAGGTTTTCGAATGGGGCATTTAAATATACAGGGCATAAATAATAAAGTTGACCAGGTCCGCTTAATGTTAGAATCTGACAATAATCAAATTCATGTACTAGGCTTAAGTGAGACTAAACTAAATTCTGTTCACCCTGATTCAGCTTTTGAAGTTAATGGGTTCCAAAAGCCCTTTAGAAAGGACAGAGAAACAAACTCTGGGGGAGGCATATTAGTCTATGTTAAAGATGGAGTTTGCTGCAACAGAAGAACTGACCTTGAACAAGAAAATCTTGAATGTTTATGGCTGGAAATAAAACCAGTCAAAAGTAAATCATTTCTTTTAGGCAATATTTACAGACCCCCAAATTCAGGTATTCTGTGGAATTCAATTTTTGAAGACTGCATCGAAAATGTTTTAATGGAAGAAAAAGAAATATATTTAATCGGCGATATAAATAGAGACCTATTGAATAATCATATAAATAATGTCTGGACTGAATATATGGAACCTTTTGGGTTAACTCAATTAGTTTCAAAAGCTACAAGGGTAACAAGTAATTCTAGAACTCTGATAGACCATATTTATTCAAATTGTCCAGAAAACGTTAATTCTTTAGATGTACCCAATATTGGGCTTAGTGATCATTTCCCCATATTTTTTACAAGAAAAATGCATGTCCAGCCCCCCAAGACAAATCACTTCACAATTTCGTATAGAAGCTTTAAAAATTTCAATGAAGCCAAATTTATTGAAGATCTTCAGTCTGTTCCATGGGATACTATTAAACTGTTTGATGACACTGATGACATAATGGAAGCCTGGTTAGATCTATTTTTACAGGTAGTGGACACTCATGTGCCCGTAAAGCAACACAGAGTCAAGCACAAAAATCAGCCTCAATGGATGACACCTGAAATACTTGATGCAGTTAAATGCAGAGATAGGCATAAATCTCTAGGAAATGAAAATGATTACAAGATCTGGAGGAACAAAGTTATCAAACTCATCCAAAACTCTAAAAAAGTTCAGTATCAAACATTCATCGATAATAATAAGGGCAATCCCAGTAGTATATACAAAATATTTCGAGAGGTAGGAGCAGGTAAAGGCCTGCAAAAACCATCTACTCTAACATCAGTGAAAGTTGATAACAATACTATCGAAGATTCTTCTGAAATGGCAAATGAATTCAACAACTTTTTTGTTAATATTGCAACAAAGTTAAAGGAACCTATCATACATACAAATCATGATAAACTAAGTGAATTTTGTCAAGAAAGGCTGTCTCCAGACACAAAATTTTCCATTCCCCCAATCTCTAATGAGAATGTGCTGAAGTTTCTTTCTTCTATTGATATTAATAAGGCAACAGGTACTGATATGATTGGCCCACGTCTTCTCAAACTTGCTGCTCCATTTATAGCTGATGAAGTAACTTATATATGCAACCATAGTATTTCTAACTCTATTTTTCCAAGTAAATGGAAAGAAGCTAAAGTAGCTCCTCTTCACAAAAATGGTCCCCGTGAGGAGGTAAATAACTATCGTCCTATTTCAATTTTGCCTGTTTTGTCAAAAGTACTTGAAAAACATGTTCATGAAAGCCTGTCAGATTATCTACACCAACATAAATTATTACACAAAACCCAGTCTGGTTTCAGGGCACAGCACTCATGTGAAACTGCCCTTGTAAATATGATAGATTTATGGTTAAATGCTATTGATAATGGCCAAATGATTGGAGTTGTATTAGTAGATTTTAAGAAAGCTTTTGACCTTGTTGATCACCAAATTTTAATTAATAAACTTGAAATGTATGGTATAAAAGACCAAGCCCTGAGTTGGTTTAAAACTTACCTTACCAATAGAAAGCAGCAGGTAACCATTAATAACAGTAAGTCTGATTTTAAGCATATTTCGTGTGGAGTGCCTCAAGGGTCAATATTAGGACCACTTTTATTTTTACTTTTTATCAATGATCTGCCACTATATACCAACAATGTTTTTACTGATCTATATGCGGATGATACAACTTTATATGATGTACAAGATTCCATGGAACAGATTGAGAAAAACCTTCAAGCTGCATTAAACAACCTACACATATGGTGTAGAGCTAATGGCATGATTCTTAACTCCTCAAAAACAAAGGTCATGCTAGTGACCACAAATCAAAAACGACAAAGGCTCAGCAATGATAACCTTAATCTCAATATCAATAATAATACTCTTAATATGATTTCAAATGATAAAATCTTAGGTGTTTTTGTTGATGATAATTTGACTTGGTCTCATCACGTCAAACATCTATCAAAGAAAATTTCTTCAAGCATCTGGCTTTTATCAAAAATTAAGAAGTTCTTAACAAAGGATCACAGAGTTCAATTTTACAAATCTTACATTCAACCACACATTGATTTTTGCAATATTGTCTGGGGAAGTTCTTCAGAGTCAAACAAACTTAAAATATTCAAATTGCAGAAACGAGCATGTAAGGTTATTCTTGATTTTAATGTAAATGATATCAATGAAGCTATGAAGTCACTGAAAATAATGTCCATATATGAGCGGCTCTACTTAAGGAAAGCCAAATTTATGTTTAAAATATATAATAATGTAGCTCCTACATATATCTCTGAAAATTTCACTTTAAGAAACAATGCAAATACTAGTATCAACCTTAGATCGGCTTCTGCAGGATGTTTTATCCCACCTAAGCCTAGGACTGAATATTTTAAGCATAGTATGAGATACTCTGGATGTCTTGTATGGAATAGTCTTTCAGAGGAAATCAAGAGTGCTCAGACCATCGACACATTTCACAGCAGATGTTTAAAATCGTTATTTAACTGAATTATGAATGATATTATGAATGTAATTATTTCATGTACCATAGTTGCTTTGATAAGTGCTCAGTGTTTGAAATTTCATATCTGCCTTATGCTGCTCATTTATTCTACTGTCAATTACAAGTTTGACTCATGGCTCTAAAGTCTTAGTAACATCATGTTCATCCAACCCTTTTGCATCCAGAATGGTTAATAACCCTTAAAAGTTTGGCCATTTTGAGTACAACAGGATTCAAGGAGCACTGAGAACACTGGGTGTGCGCTTATCAGAGCATATGTAGTAATAAGTCAATATGATAATGTCACTATCATATCAAGTTGTCATACCATATTCAATAGAATAGCACTACTATTTCAAAATGGAAAATATGGATCCAGATCAGCTGGCTGCTGTTCAGTATCCATATTTGCATCCAATGTATCATCAGACTGGAAATTTGTTGTAGTTGTTGTAAAGAAGTTTTGTAATTTTTTTATACTTAATAACTATTCATGTCACATTCGATTTTGAAATGAAATTTGTTATTGCAAACAGTGCAAGTCTAGCTGTTCAGACTGCAGCTCTCATCCTGCCCAGCTTTATGCGATTATATTGGATTAACCCTCATCCTGCTGAACCCAAATTTATCCTTTTGTTGAAAACACTGTGGATACAGATCAGCTTGCTTCTGACAAAGCCATCTGATCAGGATCCACATTGTTGTACACTCTGAAAATCCAGGATTACATCTGGAAGATGAAAAATGGAGAAGAATGTGATGCATAAAATAAATAAATATTCTGCATGCACAGCAAGGGTTGATAACTTGATAATACTACATCTAATTGTGTGTAGTTTTTGATGTTTTCAAAATTATCATAACTACTTGCTTAACATATTATCATTGTGATTGTACAGCTAATTAGGTGTCTGTTTGCAGGTAGGGTACTGCAGAGAGATGCATGATTGGATGTACAATATCAAAATGCCGTTGGTTGCCTTGTGTATAATATTTATGTACATATGTATATATATTGAGGGCCTCATGGAAGATTAGTAATTACATGTATGTACTTATGTATGCGCTAAATGTTGTTACCCTCAAAAAATAAAGTCTTTACTTACTTACTTACTTACTTACCATTGCGCCGACGTGTTCAGATTTTCCACTATTTTTGTAAGTTATTGAGCCTAAACAGTGAAAGTTTTGAATTTCTGTGCTGACATCTAAGCTGTTTGATGTGCAGATGCTTTCCTAATATCAAGTTTTGGACGTCATGACAAGATTGATATCTGAAGAAAAAACTTACAAGCAAACCTTTTAAAAAAATATTGTACCAATTTTCAAACATCTGTTTAGTGCCTGAATAAAGGGGAAGGAACAATAAAAACCTGCCCTGCCGCATCTGTTTTTTCAAAAAAAGTGTCTGAGAATCTATAAAATAATTTTTGGGGCCTAAATTAAAAATGCAGATATTATATCGGGGCATATTGACTTCATATTTGGAACAGTATAAGAAACATTTTAGATAGTAAATTTGCACAGAGATTTTGGCTTATAGTATAAAAACAATTTCAGTGGTTTAGCAGTTTGATGATAATGAATGAGGTTCAAGGTGCTCACATGCAGATTGCATGAGAGGATTTTGCCCACTAAAAACAGATTCCTGTGGTCTAACAGGGTGGGCAGGAAAACCACTGCCCTTATTCATGGCATTATTGGTCTATGATTGGATCATATAGATTGAATATTGTTGAAAGTGGTCCACTTGAGGTTTGATCGGTTTATTGTCCAAATACCTCAATGCTGTTTGTTCATATTAAGAAGTATTATCGCTAGTAATATAAATACCAGAATTTATACCCCACCTGTCTCCATCTCAAAAGGCTCTCAGACATGACGTCAGGACGAGAAAAAGTTGTGTGTGTTCATTGATGTTTCACCAATACTGTACATTTGGAAATTTTCGCGAGGATTTAATTTTCGCGAAACTTCGCATATGCAAAGTTTCGTGAAAATTAAATCCTCACGAAATCTCTCTGTCGTTTACTGATACAATGTATAGGTAAATCATGCCTTTGTCGCGAATTATTAACGTCGCAAATATGTCTTTTAACGATATTCGTGTAAATAAAATTCTCGCGAAAATTTCCGAATTTACAGTAACTGCATGAGGTCATAATGAAGACGTTACCAAATCTTTATTTTTCATGCAATATGTATTTCACACCATTGATCATGGTGCTTGTGTTGAGAAAATTTACTCTTTCAATTTTCGATGTATCAAGATGAAATTTGGTACATGTAAATTTCCATGATGTGAAAGTGTGCAAGACTTAATTTATGGCCAGAATGGTTGAGGTTATGCTTGGCACATTTCAAATTCGACGCAAGAAACTTAATTATGAAGTTCTCCTTCAAAAAAAAGCAAGTGACTGTGAGTATGATCAGGAAATCCACCACCACACACTGCAGAAAATCAAAATTGTATTTCATGCAGTGAAGGAGTGCCAGACAGGCAGAGGTTTCTTGAGTTATGTTCCCTTGGACTTATGTATCAGTTCATCCATTGTCAAAGGGAGGGCAGTGGCTCAGTGGTAGAGTGCTTGACTCGAGACTGAAGGGCCGCGTGTTCGCGCCTCACCGGCGTCACTGCGTTGTGGTCCTTGAGCAAGACACATTTATCCTAGCTTAGTACTGGTTCAACCCAGGAAGACCCGTCCCTATATAACTGAAAGATTGTTGATGGGATTTTAAAGAATCAAATCAAGCAAACAAACAAATCCATTGTCAAAATGACAAATTATTTTTATTCAAACCGAGAAAAACATGTAGACTGCTCTTCTAGCTATATTTGTCACGTTTAGCGATCATTCTAAATGTGACGGTGCATAAGTTAGGTTGCGGTAATGTTGTTGTTGATTCATTAACCTTTTGTAGCTTTTGATCTTATATTTGCCTGCGGTGTGACCGACTCTACAGGTAACCAAGACAGACTGGCAACTGCGGTGAATTCAGGTATTAATTAACAAATACTGCTGTTTGACCCTCATGTTCAATGTAGTTGCCCTTCTTGATCCCTCCAAAGAAAATAGATTCATAGAAATACATTGTAGATCAAATCGTGCGCGGATCTATAAAACATCATCTACCCAGCAGTGAAACGCCATTTTAATGGTGTTTCGCTAGCAGGCCGATGATAGCCTGACAATGAATGCTGGCTTGGTAGCTTTGTCATCAGACCAGTATTGCTAAAAAAACTATTTTTGTGATTTTCCAGGGGGAAGTATGTGTTTTTTGTACCTCTCTTGACAGTGTATTTAGGAAATATTCAAAGATCTGCTTGCCATCTGCACCTAGAAATCTGTATGGCTGAATACCTTATGTTTACACAAAATTGATTGATTTAAATTCCGTAAATTTCATCGACGGTGCTGAAACGCAGCCCCATATTTATCTTCCACGCTGCGCCCAGTTTTATGCACCCACTAAGGCTTTCGATATGGAGTTCTGGCTGCTGCCCTGCCCACCATTATCTATGCCTGGCCATTTTTAATTTTAAAAAGTGTGCAAATACTGGGCATTTGAAGTTTTAGTTTTGGGTGTGTTCTGAACCCGACTCAGTCGCGCAGATCCTGAAGTGCCAATCACGGCTACACAATGTTTCTTCACTGCAATATCTGGAAAGAGAATTAAGATACACAAAATTTAGTAGTTTAGATTTTATAACAGCACCCTGGGCAATATTCTCACCTAGTTATGAGAACATAATCATAGATCAGAAATATTTCACTGGTCAATTGACCGCCCTGAAGGGGGAACATGTAATGATGTTCTCTTCCAATGATAATATCAATTAAACAATACCTAATATGTAATTCCTGTCACCTTCCACTTTTATGAGTGTCATTAATGCTGTCACTAATGGGATTGGAGTGCCTGATTGAAGTGCTAGATAGAGGTAGAACTCTCTTGACAAATATAAAATCTTTGAAAACAGTACATGTACATTGACAGTTACTGCAGACACTGATGAGATCGGCCATCAGCGAAAGTGCAATCAGGATCTGCACTAGCTACTTCAATCTTAATAGCAAAAAAAAGTCAATCTGATAGTGGAGTCCCGATGATGCTTTAGACCATATATCCATAACCTTTTTGCAGCCAACTGCCACGGAGTAGCGCATATAATCATTGCATACAAAAAATTAGCACAAACCCTAAGAAAAATTACTGTTATTGTCTTTAAAGGACTATATAATACAGCATTATATTCGTTGATAAAATGCGAGAACTTTTAAATAGAATGATGATTGTTGACAATCGAGTCGGAGTCTACGTTTCATGGGTAGCAACCGTTTTAATGGTCATGGTAAATCAAGTTATATGGTCGGTCAACAGCACAGGTTGATAAAAAATGACAATTTTAATGTTCGTTTTCTTATCCTGTTTGAACGGAGTCATTTAGTATAAGATCATAAAAGGCTCCTTGCTGTGACATTTAATATGATTGGTCATTTGTCAGTTTGATTTGAGCGCGGGCTTAAGTTTATTTCTGTAATAAAAGTAGAAGTAGCTTGCAATATTAATGTTGGTGACAGCAAGACTCGGACAGACCTGAGTTAAGAATGTGTTACAGAAAAATAATTTTCTTATTTCTCAACCAAAACATATGTTGTGGGTACTCAAAAGAACCGTCTCATTGAGACGGTTCTATTTAGCACCCAAAACACATACTAAAAATTATGAGTAAGAAAATATGTACAATTTTACGCTGAAATTTTTTTGCTTATCTTAACTAAATATGCTCAGGGTTACATTAGTTGACAGTGTGTAGCTATGTGTGAAGTGAACTAATGTCCTGACACGTTCTTTTTTATAACGAAACCCTGTTATATTAATTTTTCTTTACGATTAATTTTTTTTTTGTACATGCACCTTTGTTTTGGATGCAACACAGTAAGGAGCTGTAATTTTGTCAGAATTATTTCGTAGATATGAGCCGCAACATGTGATTTCCAACAATGTGGTATTTTGACATGTGTAGACTCAGACGAGCCTATGCAGTCTCATTTTAAGCTTAGTTTTGGACAGTAGCTTAACAGTCATAGAATATTCAAGGGATCAGCAAAGGCTATGATCAGACTGCGTGTATGCGCAGGCTGATCTGAGGCTTTGCTGGTCGCATATACCACATTTTTGGAAATCTCATATTGTGGCTCATATTTATTTCTCTTACATAGTGTGGATACGCCCTGGCTCCGGTTACTCAAAACCAAACCATCTCCTCAGTGAGATGATTCTTTTTGGTACTGTAAATAGAGGATTTCAAAATTATCATATTTTACCCCAAAAATGTTAGCTTGTATTCACAAAGCTAACACAAAGTTTTCTGATAAATGTGTTTCTTAATGTGTGAGCATATATTCATAACCTCCATTCTAGCTGTTGGTATGTTCTCTATGACATTTCATTAGAAACTGACAATCATATGTGCCACTTTGGGAGTCCCAATGCCAATCTTGAAAATTCTAGTACAACCTGTCCTTGACACAAATGCTTAATATTGCTGATGAACAGAGACTGGCATGATTGTCAGGTTTGTGTGTCTTCATGCAACACCCTCAGAGTCAATGCCTGTACATGTATTATACTAAGGTGTTGTATTTTTACAGTGCTCTTCAAGACAATTTTGACTGTATTAAATTCCACCATTCTACGCTTTCAGATGCTTCAATCTGATATGCAACTCACTTAATGGTGAAGTAAGGGGAGACTCTGGGTAGTAAAATAATATGTTATTAAAAATACTTGTGAACTTGCTCTAAATATTGTATGCAAGGTTGTTTCATTTACTGCATGGAGGTGCAAAAAGGACCATTCAAGGATACTGCATCCAAAGGAGGCTTATGTGGTTGCCATCTTGAGGTTGATGGATTCATTGATATAATATATGCACAGGCTGATGACGGTCTTTGTTGTCTTTGAAAGCTGAAATGGCGCTTAGTATATAATGCACAGCATGGCTCATTATGTAAATGAAGATCATTGAGTTGTAAAATATGACACTTTGAAAACATTTTAAACTGCAGAAAGGTTAACTGATCTCAAGGAAACAATCTTGACTTAAATTACAGCGTTCAGATTTCAAAATGGTGTCAAACAATGACAACTATGTCTCTGTATGTACTTCTTGTGCAAGTTAATCTTTACAGATTAAATTTCAAGTTTGTATTAACCTTGCACTTGAATACCTTTAATCCTTAATTCAAATCTTAAGGTGGTGGGTGCAGTGGGTGGGTTTTTATCAGTTGTGGCATTTTACGACTTTGAAAGCTTTGTCTGAAAGGAGGAAAGATAAACGGGTACCCATTGTTTATGCCACTCGCTAATATTCAGTTTTGAACAGATTCATTTTGAAATGTTACTTACTGGAATCTAAAGATTGCAATATACTTTGTTGACTTGAATCCTACTCTAATTTAAGACCCTCGAAACTTTGAATCAATGCGAATATCCCCCAATATCCACTATACAAATTCAACCTCTATGTTTCTTTTGCCCCCATATTATTCACGGGTGGTAAACCTAGGAACTACCACGAAATTGTGTTAACGTAATTTTGTTCCCAAGCCACATCCGGGACACGTCGTGGTAGTTTCCAGGCCGAAAATTGGATAAAGAAAGGTTGGTGTCACTTTTATTTTTGTTTTATTTTACAACTTAGAACAAACAATGGTGAAATCCGACAATGTGGTTCCGTGTAAGTATGTCTCAGCGTCCCCTCTAGCCCAAAATTTTGTTTGAAAAGTAATTTTCTTTCTTTTGGTACGTGTTTCCCCACTGAGCATCGGACCAACTTTCCCCAAAGTTCGAAGGTTTTTAGCCCATATCTGTCAAATTGAATGGAATTTGATATCATTTGACGATGGAAATGATAAAAAGACCATGAATAAACATTCCTGCACAGAAAAAAAATCTGAGCATTTACTCGTAAACGATTCATGCCCCGTTCGTCCTGTGTGGTAGTTTCCAGCTCATCGTGGTAGTTAAAATGCTATCGTGGTAGTTTCCAAGACTTTATAGGATACGTTTCTGAAGTGTTACAAAACATTATAGTGGTTGTTTGTTTCGCATGATAACCCTCGAACTCGTCAATTAATTACCACGGTAAACAAATAAACCACATTTCATTACCATGAGGAAGCTAAGCTGAGGACTCGAGATTCAATGTGATGCTTGACAGGTGGAGACCATGCCCTGGACTGCCAAACAACACCTCTGGAAATCTAAAGCAAAAGAAGGTCATCAGTTGAGCCGTGGTGGACCAAGCAACAGACAAAAAAAAATGATATAAAAAATTTCGTCACTCGCTACGTTGTTCCATGTTCATTCAGCTTTAAGATAAAATGGCAGGCTAAGACTACTGGCCCAAAGTATTGTTAGTACTTGCGCTTCGGAAAAAAGGGTTGGGACACTTTTTATATACATGCGAGTGTGACGATGAACGGGCATGTTATTTGATAATTAAAAAGCATGTTTATTCAAAAACAAAAAATGTGAATATCCCTTCTTTTCATTCTTCTCATCATTTCAATAGCCAACTAAAATTAAAATTCAGGCAGTCGTCATTTGTTATCTGACAAAAGGTTATTTGAAAAGGTCTTCGTATGAATAAGAGGAGTATTCAAGGTTCGGCCCGCACATCCTGTCTTTATAAAAATGAAGTAGCCCCCCTGAATAGTGGAAATCTGCTGATGCGAACTACTACTAAATTCCTACAAAGTCTTGGAAACTACCACGATAGCCTTTTAACTACCACGATGAGCTGGAAACTACCACACAGGACGAATGGAGCATGAATCGTTTACAAGTAAATGCTCAGATTTTTTTTCTGTGTAGAAATGTTTATTCAGGGTCTTTTTATCATTTCCATCGTCAAATGATATAAAATTCCATTCAATTTGACAGATATGGGCTAAAATCCTTCGAACTTTGGGGAAAGTTGGTCCGATGCTCAGTGGGGAAACACGTACCAAAAGAAAGAAAATAACTTTTCAAACAAAATTTTGGGCTAGAGGGGACGCTGAGACATACTTACACGGAACCACATTGTCGGATTTCACCATTGTTTGTTCTAAGTTGTAAAATAAAACAAAAATGAAAGTGACACCAACCTTTCTTTATCCAATTTTCGGCCTGGAAACTACCACGACGTGTCCCGGATGTGGCTTGGGAACAAAATTACGTTAACACAATTTCGTGATAGTTCCTAGGTTTACCACCCGTGTTATTGTACCAGAGGGCTTAATGGACTTAAAGACATTTTATCATCAGATATTGGTGGGCGCTGATAATAGGTCAGGGGTCTGTTAGGGTGTTCAAAGTATTTGTCAACATAAAACATTTTTCCATTCATTTGCTTGGACCAGAAACAGATGGTGGTCAATTTCTTTACATTCCTCACTGCATTATTTAGGCCTTGCCGCGAGAAAACCTGTCTTCAGGGTTTCCGCCAAAGCGAGTTTCAAATCAGTCTCCTCAGCTACAGGGACTAGCTAGAAAGTTGAAATTTCACCTGTAGCAAGTCTAGATATGATACAAAAATGAAAAAGAAAGGCGCTGATCAAACTGCGCGGATGCGCAGGCTGGTCTGCGCCTGTGTTGTTCGCAAACCCCCGAAGACAGATTTTCTCACGTCGCGGCCCATTTATGCCCATTATTTTTTTTCATGTAGCTAAAAATTGTCATCTGTATTGGTCACCTATGGTTGTCAAGCTTTGTGGACTTTTAAGTGTTTGACTGTTAGACCTCTCCAACATTAATTGGTTGAAAAGTGTGAATTCCTAGCCCTAAATTCTATTTAATATCAGCTACATGTGGTCTGATCCAATTTTTGGGGTATTGGGTCTACCTTTCTGAACCCTAAATAATTATGACATTTTTTCATGCTCTGCATTATTATAATTAACCACGCAAACAAAATTGCTTGCTAAAATCCTAAATTTTGGCCAGAACATTTCACATAATTATGTGCTTATAGAATGACATGACACATAATGCGATAATTAGAGATATATCATACAGGGTTTTGGTAAAAGCATGAAGTATCAACCAGAGACCCCATTATAGGCCTGTCACCGCTTAAATTTAGCTCGTCTTTAAAGCCAAAACCTTATGTCATATATATCACATATATTCAAATTCATTGTTTTCTCGGGTTTATAATACAAAATGTTAGTAGAACAGAAGGCTGACATAAACTGTGTGACCAGCCGCCACTTGTTTACATCTTACATCAAATAATGAAAGCCTCATGTGTCAGGCATGATAACCTCTCCATTCAAAATACATGACTTCCCGTTATCAGCCTGATCGGGGAAATAGCCAGTTGGTGCAAGAAAGCTTAATGCAGACTTAAGGTTATCGCGGCAAAATGAGTGTCCTAAATGTTAGAAGAATATAATTTACCAAAAGCCCATATTGATATTGGCCATCAATTCAAGTTTGTCTGTGAGTTGAATGTTTCCAATATAAGTGAGCTATTTTAATATAGAAGCTAGAGGAATCAGAATAATGGTTTCTGTGGAGTTATTGACTCTAATATCAATAAAACTGACAGTTGTCTGATTAAGATCTACAATAGTTTCTAGATCCCATCATGCTGAAATAGCTGTTTTATAGGTGTGTGGCCAAGATAATGGGATTGTTCTGGGATGGCTGGGTCAATAGTATTGATCCTAGAGTTTATTTGTTAAAACTGGACCTTGCTTTGTACAGGTTTTAGGATGAGCATGCCACTAGATCATCCTTCGATATCTGGAAAAATCGAAAAATTGAACGATATTCTCTGATATCACCAGTGCAATAACTCCTTTACTCTTGATTATAGCCAGCATATTTTTGCTTGTTGAAACAAGAATTGTTTCCCACAAAACCATTTTTATAATCTATCCTTTAAAGGCACATACTGATGTTCTTTGCTTAACTGGCAGCCAGTTTCATTAAACTTAGGATGTGTGCACATTTTCATCCCATAATCAGGCGTCTCATTACTTAACTTCGGATTTATGTTATTCAGTGGAGTGCCTAAATTTCATTAAACTGGCCAATCTGGAAACCTACAGTTTGGGGTGTAGCAAAGCTAATGGTAACACGGTTTGTAATACCTACTCACTGTACTGTAAATCATTCATTCAGATCATTGCAACAACCAATCAGGTTTCAGTTGTGGCATGAGGATGATTTCCCTTTGGTGACAAAATACATACGGAACCTGTCTGGACAGCCTTTAATCATATCACAATGTCAGGAGATGTAATAGTTATACCATGGGTTGTCTGCCTGTACGTGGAGATAATCCACGAGCTTTAGCGAGTGGATTATCTTACGTACAGATGGACAAACATGGTATAACTATTTTATACCACCTACATCAGTGTAGACCTTGCACATCATGAGATGTATCGTGCTAAAGTTGGTAAGAGTGGTATAATAGATTTCCCCCAAACAGGGTGCAACTTACTTGGTTGGCTTTGTTTGGACATATCATGTTCAAAACCCCGAAACCTATAGTATGATTATTTTTCTAGAAAATTGCAAAACATTGCATAATATGGAGGCTATTCACTGAACAGTTTGGTAAAAAAAAATCCATTTTTTAATCGTAAACAAAAAAGTATTTTGTCATGCCATTACCATAAAATAAGCACATGCCATAGAGGCTTTCAAAATTTATGATTTTTTTTTAATTGCCCACTTAGTGTTGAAAAAGGATTGACCAATGGTAATAGGGTAAATAGGAATTATGGGGATCTTTGTTGAAGATCAAAGAAATGCCTTAGTAATTACTTGGTGGTCAGTCTACTAGCATGCTCAGTGGGTGGGGTATTCACCTTGGTATCATCAGCTGAGATAATCTTACTGTTATAACTGCATCATTACCATACAAGATAAAATTGCAATTAGCAAGCAATTGAGTGGAAAATGATAGACCTAATGTTTAGATTAATAGCCTGATTTTCATGCCATATTAGCTGATATTTTCTGGTTCCTTTAATCCATTTACATGTGTATAATAGTTTTGGCCTCCAGAATTTCTGTAAAGTAAGCCTTCCTGTATTCTGGAAAGAAAGATCATGGCCAGGGGCGTACCTACTTGTATGCAAATATGCATGTACAAACAGCTTAGCGCTACAAGTAATTAGGGTTTTTCGCTATTTAATTTGATTTAGACAAAAAAATTCAACTAAAAGTGTTTAGCTATGTGTCTTGAGAGCTCATCATTTTGCCCTGTGAAATGCTCCAAAACCATTTTCTGCAATAGGGCATCACCACTGGCCACATATAAGAGGAGTAACCCCAGACTCTGAGTGCATACTCTATAAAATGCCTCAGGAACGCGCCTGATGGCCCATGCATCTAGACAAGAGTGTGTAATTATAAATTTACTTTCTTATCTATATCAACCAAAACATGTTGTGGGTACTTAAAAGAACAGTCTCAATGAGACTGTTCTTTTGAGTACCCAAAACAATTGTTAAAATTGATGGATAAGAAAATAATCAGAAAAAAAAATACACTAAGATTTTTATTTATTTGGACCTATGATTGATCATGGCTGACAGGAGATTGTCAGTAGAGTGTTACCTGGACATGCTTCAGCAGGAAGTTATCCTGACAGCAGAAAGGATCCAGTAGGGGGAGCTGTCAGACTCCTAGCACTGGTGGAGCCCTGTCTATCAGACCAGTCTCTGGCCAGCAGGTTTACTCTCCAGGGTAAGATAAGCTGTTAGCATGGCTGTCATACTTGAACTATAGGACTGAAGGCTCATCTATATAATCAACACCTGAGTGTAGCCAAGATGTGAAGAAAGCCTGGAGGTCTGTCAAGGCCTAAATATGACGGCTGGATTATGCACCTTATTGCCATAATTGGACTAACCATTAAAGAATTGTCATGATAATGAAGTAATATAAATTGTCCTAAAATTTCCAGGCAAATGGTAACTGCTTCTGATGTCTTAAAGTCTGGATTAATAAGCTGTTTGTTCAAAAAAATCAAATATGTTTTAAAGATATTTCATGAACACTATCAGAACATCACAGATTCTTAAAAGCTTGTTCCTGAAATGTTCAAGAATGTTTATTCTTGAAATCTTTCATGAACAGATCAAAAACTCTTACTGATTTTCAAGTGCTCTTTTTCAAGAGCTGCACTATTATATGTGAAGTTTGAGAATTCCATTTTGCAGGTCAGAGTACAGTTTGAGGAGCTGCCATGGTGTTGTGGGTAAACAAACCACTTGCCTTGTACCCATGGGTCCCAAGTTTGATCCCCAGACCCTCCTATATGTCGGATGAGACTCAAAGCTGTGGCCTGGTCTCCATATGACCTTATTATAATATAATATTGCTGTTGGTGGAATGAACGCAAACACACTCACTCACTCACTCTAGTACAGTACGTCTCACCTAGCTACATGATTATGTATAATTATACAAGTAGTATTGAATGGCCATAAAATTAAGTCAATGATAGGGAAAGAAATGCGTAGCTTTAAGAGTTAATTGAGAAGATCTGAAACAATCATGTAATATTAACATATAGTTTTCTGTGGGGCTGATTGTTTTCTGAGATACTGCTCAAATAATGGATAAACTAAAAGCCCAGCACTATAAACTGTTACATTTATAGCTGGTATCACTATAATGCTACCCTCAACCTTTTGCTTGTTGTTTGGCTATCACCAGTAGTTTTGTCATATATCCCGTAGATCATGATGCCTTTAAATTTCTGGGTCTGCACTAAGTACTTTAAAATGTGTAATTTACAATGAGGAAGGCTGAGAGAGCTGCCTTTATTTGCAATGAACCTTTTCTGGGACAAGTACCATTTTATAAATGCAGGCTTATTTTATCTTTTTCTACATCATTTTTTCATCTTTGTCAATAATAGATCAATTTAGTAATTTTCTTTGTTACAATGACTTTTAAACCAACCAACTGTATAATGAGCCATAAAAATTGGCAGGAAAGAATATACTAATCGATTTTGTTTGATTTCCCACATGTGATATTATGTGGTAAAGAAATTTGAATTTAGAAAATCATCTCTCTCCTCTTTATTATTCATTTTTTTTAATCACTGCGCGCCACCGCACGTGCGCAGCATTCTTGATCAGTTATATAGACTTTTGTTGTCTCACAGTTCTCTCATTTTGCAATCAATAATGGACCCTGATCAGATTGCTCCCAAGATAAATTCTTAGTGTCTGATTAGTGCAACAGACATACCAAGCAGACAACAATTTCAGCACAAAAATATTGGCAGGATACAGGATAATTAAAAGCAAATGTTGACCTGATTTCAGCAAGACTTATTGCCATCTTTACTTTCAAGTAAAGATGGCTTTATATTAATTGTCAGTGCTGTTTTGAGATCTTGTGATCAACTCACCTGCTACCTGCAAAATTATCCTGGCATAAATAATACAAGAGTAAGCTTTCACAAAAAGCTTGGTCTATGCTAGCATATATAGAATTGTTATTCTGAACAAATGTTTTAGCTAAGAGCAATGTAGAATTGAAGGGGGCGGTTTGGGGTAGTGCGGGGCAGGCAGGCAGGCAGATTTTGTTTGCGTAAATAGCCGAACAAATCATGCTTTAGCAAAGAGCAATGTAGAATTGTAGCAGGCGCGTAGGAGTGGCGGGGCAGGGCAGGTAGGTTTTGATCAAAGTTTCAGTAAAACGAGAGCTTAAAAATGGCAAGCTTATAGGAAAAGCTTAAACTTGTGCTCTAAATTGTCATTTTATTGTCTTTCATTTGCCTGAAACTTTCAATGATCATCATCAGCATCATTGGCTAGATCTTCCATGAGATTGATGGGATTTTTTTCTTCCAAGCCCTGAGTGACTCAACCCTCTACCTACCCACCCACCCAGCCTTTTGTCTGTCAGTGAAAGGCAGCTTTAAACAGATTTAGTATCCAGCATGTGTTAATTTTCTACTTAATCAGGAACCTGAGACCACAATTGTTTCTTTGTAATCCGACTGAGAAACTGACAGAATAAAAGCTATTTAACAGTTTCATAATTATACCCCTACCCACCAGGGTAGTGAGTAAAGATGAGATGCTCACTTGGCCTTGGCTGCCAATTAAAGCGATAAACTGAGGCTGAATTGAGAATCTTTCACTTTTCTCTAAACAAAATTTGGGTCTCCGACGAGGGAAAACCTGTCTTCGGGGGTTTGCATACAACAAAGGCGTAGATCAGCCTGCCGCGCATCCTTGCAGACTGATCTGAGCACCTTTAATTGTTATTTACTTTTTGGAAAGTATCATATCTAAACTTGCTACAAGCGAAATTTCAATTTTCTAGCTAGTCTCTGTAGCTGAGGAGACTGGTTTAATTGAGTCTCGTTTTGTCGGAAACCCCGAAGACAGGTTTTCTCAAGTTGAGTCCCATTTGTGGGTACTAAAATTAGTGAAGGGACAGGTCATTCCCATAAGTACCCAAACGATTATTAGCTCACCTGAATAGCAAAATTGACTTTTTACTTATTTCTCAACAAAAATATTTGTGTATACTCATCAAGATGCTTCTAATGTCCAGTAGCTTAGATAAACAAAAAATTTCAGCGTAAAATTATAAATATTTTCTTACCCATCAATTTTAACATGTTTTGGGTGCTCAAAAGAACTGTCTCAATGAGACGGTTCTTTTGAGTACCCACAACATATGTTTTGGTTGAGAAATGAGAAAATTAAATTTTTGTAACGCACTCTTAACTAAAGTCCTGAATGTCTGAAGTAACAAAAATATTGCCATTTTATCCAAAGCCATTCTTCCCTGTCTTCATTGCTGAAATATTGAATTTATTTTCTGTAATGAGACACCATCAGGCATTGGAAACATAAATCGCCCAGCAGCCTGCCCAATGGGACAATAAAGGGAGCCCTCCTATTTGTCTGAATGCTAATAAACTTAATAAAAGAATTGATTTTAAACTCTGATTCACAATAAAATCCTTATGTCAGATCAGATGCAAATGGCAGTAAATTTCCTTGTATTTTTTCAGATCTAAAAAAACACACACAAAAAAACAGACAAGTCATTATGCAGTGCAAAAAAATAACATTTAAAACAGAATGACCTAGTACATTAGCTTTTTAGTGTTTTGGCAAGCAGCCTTGTCAGAACCTTCACTCATACCGCATACACAAAATATGAAAGAGATTGAAATTTAAATAGACCTGTTTTCTCACTGTGAAGCTGCACATGTTTGTTCAAATGGTGACTATATGCATATTTGATAAGTACTAAAAAATAAAATAAAAACGAAGTCATCAATAAAAGACAAACCAGTTGCAACATGACTCGATCCTTGTTAGCTTTGCCTCTAAGATAAAATGTAGGACTATAATATTTTTTTGTCATATATATATTGTCTTTTTATTGCACAAGTTTTACTATCATTCTATAGATAAACGCAATCCTGTGGACATACACTAACATAATATGGGCCTCGCGCGAGAAAACCTGTTTTCGGGGCTCCCGTCAAAACGAGTTTCAAACCGGTCTCCTCAGCTACTGAGACTAGCTAAAAATTTGAAATTTCGTCCGTAGCAAGTCTAGATATGATACTTTCCAATAAGCGAATAACACTGATCAGACTGCGCGGATGCGCAGGCTGGTCTGCGCCTGTGTTGTTCGCACACCTCCGAAGACAGGTTTTCTCACGTCGAGGCCCATGTTATAATGAAAAGAAACTTTATGCATTTAACTTGCCCGCTCAAATTTACGGCAAACCTTAATTTTCATTACATGTTGTATTTCTGCGTAAGTGGCAGTTGGGAAATATTCTGCAAAATGATTTGGGCGGTTTAATCTGATTCAATTTGTGGAGGAGAGTTATCCTGCAATTATTACAGTATAATCTCTGCTAATTAATTTAAGCTAATTAACTTCAAACCCAATTAACATCATTCTTCACAGAACTGTCATGGACCTTTTTCCAGATTATGAGGCTTCAGTCCCATTGCATTATTGGCAATTAAGAGTATTAATAATAAAATTATGTTCTAAAAGTTTGAATTGTGATATTTTATGCTAATCATTTCTTAATATTTCTCTTTTCATATGCTGATTTTGGGGTTGAAATAATTAGGTAAGTGATTGTTTATATCTTTATAGCACTTCCACTTGTTAAAAAATGTGTACTAAGCGTAGACCAAGGCTTTTGTAAAAGCTAATGCTTGTACGAAACAATTGAATCTCCAGGCATAAAAAACCCAAGACAAATAGCACCATTGAAAATATTCAAAATATGCAAATTAGCATTGAAATTTGGACCTGAGAAATGAGGTTCTAGTTAACATGGTGTTTCATTGGCTTGAAAATTAAGTTTTAATGGTTTTAAATGGTATTTCCATGATTTTAATGGTCTTATATTGAGAGAGAGCATTATTTTGGAGAAAAGCGACTCTGCGGAAGTACGTTCTCCCTTTGACACTTACCATTTATTGTACAAACATGATAATAGCAAGGTCTCTACTACTTTACTAACCCAAATGCTGCCACCTTCGCTAACACTATTAGTTTTCAAATGTGTAATACCTTTTATGTTGTTAATTCAACAAAGAGAATAAAGTTATGTCTGTCTGTCTGTCTATTGTATATCAATGGGTTTTTACCCAATAAAATATCATTTAAAACCATTTAAATCCCATTTTGATGAAGTTTTAATGGTTTTAAATGTTTTTAAAAATGAAGTTTTATTTGATATCTGGGGTTGTGTCATTTCGCAAAAAAGGAACCATGTACAGATATTGTTTTGTATTTTCTGTTAGCTTTTAACATATTTATCATTTCATAGTATTTACTTCCCTCTTTAAGCACATTTATGTGTTCTTGGAGAACATAAGCTGCGTTTTTCTCCACCCCCAGACTGGCTGTTTAGGTGTTAACATTCATATTTTAATTGACTGTTGCACTCTTCTGGAAAGACAATTGAAATTGCAGTGGGGGAGGGTAAACATTTTGTCTGGTTTTCATATTCTGTCACAGCAAGACTTGCTCCTGACAGGAGATGCAATGGATAACAGCTGTAAAATAAGTGACAAAATAAATGTACCATGTTAACTCAAACTGACACATAGGTGGCATTATTGCATATTGCTACTTTACTAAGGGATCAAATGAATGCTAGTTTAGGGATTTTACTAGGTCTAATTTGGGGCTGAATATCAGTTCCTTCACATGATTTTAAAAATGAACAAAAACTGCCCAAAATGCTCACACCATGGCCCCGTCCCCGGGGAACAGCGGCAGTTCACTGCTATATCCCCACACTGTGAGGACAGCAAGCTGGTAAAATTTAAACCACAGCAGTTTTCCCCCACAGTCTGGTAATTTATTTTTTTACATTTCACTGCCATGTTTGCCAAGGTATATCAAATCCCTGGAACTCCCCCCCCTCCCCGCACTGTGGGGACAATGTTAAAGTAAGCCACATTTGTTCAGCTATTCCCCCCCTCCTCCAGGTCTGGGGGCCATGGTTACAAATGACTGGTGCATTAGTTCTACATTTTGGTGAAAATTTCATGAAAATATGACCGTAAAACAGCAAATCATTCATATTAGTGTGGCCAGCTCACTGAAGACTGGATACAGTAAATGCTCTAAAATTTCAAATACTAGTTGCCTTCAAAAAGGCCTAGACAAACAGTGCAGACCCAGATCAGACTGCTTCTGAAGAAGCAGTCTAATCAGGGTCTTCCCTGTCAGCCCTAAAAATCAACATTTTATTTCAGAACAGAAGGAGATCGAAAAGTGTTTGAAATTTTAGAACATTTACCATACTGTAGCCACCAATAAGTTTAGAGCATCCAGAAACAGGATGATTGCTAGAACTAATTTATTTCCATGAAGAATTTAATTTGGGTAGAATATTGAAACCATGCCATTAATTTGTCAAACTCTGCACCAAGTTTGACTCTGATTCTCATCTGGCAACAGTATTTCAAGTTAATTGGTAATTAGACAAGCTATTTAACTTTTTTTACTTCTATATTACTACCATACATCTCAACGCTGCTATGTGGAATTATTGCCGTAATGCAATGCTGCAACATTAATGCTTTGCATGCTGGGTTATTTTGCGTTCTTTTATTGTCATAATGCAACCTCTCAAACCATGCAATATGCCGCAAACCAGATCAAAATCGAATATAAAAAAATAAGCTACAGATGTTTGTTTGGTAGACAGAACAGGAAGTGGAAGTACAGTGGCTCAGACTTGATACCGAAGGGCCGCTGGTTTGAGCCTCACCGTCATCACTGTGTTGTGTCCTTGAGCAAGAACATTAACTCTAGCTTAGTACTGGTTCAACCCAGGAAGACCCGTCCCTATATAACTGAAAGATTGTTGATGGGACGTAAAGAATCAAATCAAACAAACAAAGAGCAGGTAGTAAATGAACGCAGCCATTTTAGGCTGTGTGACATTCGATCCATTTCGACTAAAACTATTTTGTTGAGGGATCACTTTGGTCATATATGGCCATTATGTCTCAAAGTTTATTCGTCTAAAACGATATCATCAACATAACCATGTCGTTGAATGACCATTCAGTTAGATCTGTCTAAAATTTGTCAACATTTTTTAGTTAAAACTTCCATTGGCAGGAAAGCAACGCACTCAATTAATCTGGAAAAGGTTAACCCTTTGTATTCCAGAAACCCCTAAACGAGTGCTTTTGCTAACAGTGAAGACCCAGATGAAATGCAGCATATTGCTGCATTTCATCAGGGTCTACACTGTTTGTTTGTTTGCTTTGATTCTTTACGTCCCAGTCAACAATTTTTGAGTTATGTCGGGATGGGTCTTCCTGGGTTGAACCAGTACTAAGCATTGCTCAAGGACACAACACGATGACGCAAGTGAGGCTCAAATCACTGTTTGTAAAGGTAAATAAGATCTTCAGACAAAATAATATTATAACCTGACACCCTTAGATATGTACAATGGACTATCTTAAGTTTATTGTAACAAACCAGAAGGAAGAATCCATTAGTATACAAAGGGTGAAGCTCTACCTGAATGTTTGGATTGAAGCCATACATGTGATTGGAACTGATGAAAGGAAACTTCAAGTTGGATCACTTTATGTCGCCACAAGACATTGATGTAACACCCGATAATGAATATATTTATAGATTCTGTAAAAAACGATATTTAGACTTGAAGATAAGAAAGTGTGATGACAGAGCAAAGATTTTATATCTTTATTTCCAAGTTTATTAGATTATGAACTTTTTTTTATCTGATATAAAAAATATTTATTTCTCCAGAATTTGATAGAAAGTCAATGTTAATTGGGCCGCAACGTGAGAAAACCTGTCTTCGGTGGTTTGGGAACAACAAAGGCGCAGACCAGCCTGCGCATCCATGCAGTCTGATCAGCACCTTTGTTATTCCCTGATTATAAAGTATCATATATAGACTTGCTAAGAGCAAAATTTCAATTTTCTAGCTAGTCTCTGTAGCTGAACAGGCTGGTTAGAATCTCACTTTGTCCGAAACCCCGAAGACAGGTTTTCTCACAACGAGGTACATTTATCAGTTGTTACATTGACCAGGGGTGAGTTTGAGTGTCAAGATATCCCAGGTGCAAAGCTCTACCTGAATCTGATGTGTTCTTTTGCATCCACAGATGTGTATGGGCTTGTCGCAAGAAAACCTTTCTTTTTTTTGCATACAAACAAAAAAGGTGCAGACTAGTCTGTGCATATATGCAGTCACTAATCTAGATTGTACAATAGTTCATGCAACTATATACCGCAGCAAGCCTCCATACAAAATTTCAACATTCTAGTGAGCACAGTGCAGGTTTAGGCCTTACTTAATGGTCAATCCCAAGGCCCATATTTAGGTTGAGTGGAAGATTTGTGCCAATATTATGAATGCTTCGCTCCAATTTTCGGCCTCACTGAATTTTTATTTTTGAGCTTAAATTGCAATCCGCAGTAAGGCCGAAAATGGTTGAGCAATTTTAAGATAAGCCAAAAGAGACAGACTACTTTTAGTGTGCTATTTTAAGAGCTCGTTCATCAATAATTAATGGCCCTGAGAAAGTGTCTTAAAATGATTTTTGTGTGAAATGAAAATGGATTTTGTCATCTGTATTGAGAAAGATTGATGTATAATGCTCTCTTGGAGTAATGGAAGATGATACTCTCCCAATCTGAGGTGAAAAAAGTTGGGTTATAAATCATGTTGAAAGCTCCAAGAAGGAAGAATTAATAATATATTTTTTCTAATAAATGTCCTTGGGACACTGAATTTCAAACAATGCAGCATTTTGTTGACTTTGGATGCATATTGCATCTAATCATACAAACACTTTAATAATATTGTCAAAATATTTTTTTGATTCCACAAGGCAGATATTATGCAGTAGTTGTTAAATGGAGAATATATTATGGAACTTATCGTAAAGGATAAAGTTACTCTTTAAACATGCATGCACAGCTATCTAGTGGGAGGAGAGGCTTAATATTTAGTCTGAACTGTTCAATACTTCAATTGTGTATGAGAACGGTAGCGCTAATTATAACCCTTTTCAGACCAATTGAGTTGCTTAATTCCCTTCCAATTGAAATTTTAACGCAAAAATGTTTCGACAAATTTTAGATATCTTTCGACAATGATTAGACGAAATGTTAAAGGAATAAATTTTTCGACATTTAATACCGGTATACACATAGGAATACACTTTTCTAGACATTTAATCGGTATATGCATATAGTGATCCCTCGACAAAGTGGTTTTAGACAAAATGGTTTTAGACAGTCAGAATTGTCACACGTCCAATGAATTGAGCTGATTTTGTTGGATACAGTTTGTACATTTATGTATATAGGACTCCTGGTGTTATCTTCCTGCTTATTTTGCCTGGAATTACTGTTGATCCATGCACCACCAACAACAGTAAATTCTGTTTATTTGGGAAAATATGGTTTTATGAAATATGATAAATGACTGTATGCGGAAATTGAAAATTTAGGTAAAAATGGGAAAGAAAAAGTGTTAGGTCATTATGAAATGTAAATTTTTGAAATGAAAGGAAGCAGTTTCAGCTTACACGTACTCACACCGCTATTTACATTCATGATATGACAATAGAAAATTAATGAATGAATAAACAGCCGAATAATAAGTTCTTCACTCGGACAACTTTTTCTTAAAGCTGAATATGACTTTATTATTCTTTTCATATTTTCAACAAAAGTAGTGACTTACAGCTGGCTTTTTAAACATATTTTTTAGCATCTTTATTGGGTGCTGACAGATTTTTGATCATTAATCACCCATTTTGGAGATGAATATTTAAAATAACAGGTAGCTTTAATTGATGTCATGACCCACAGGTGTCTACCAAATAGAATATGATAATGACATTTTTAAGGAATATGGAACTTTGACAAAAATAGCATGAAGATCGAGACTCACCGGTGGAGGCACTTGATCACATACAGTGTTGGCAACTAGTGTCTTTGAGTTATTACAAGATAGTACATCTTCGCAAACCATGAGTACTAAGTCCACTTAGTTCCTTACGCACATGGTGCGTAAGGAACGAAGTGGACTTAGTACCCTTGGCTTGCAAAGATGAGGATAGTACTGTCATGGCATGTCTACGTTAATAAAGTGTATAGGGTCTTCATACTCCTCACAGTTGATTTTGTGGGTAATGTCAAGGTTATATTTATAAGTAAGGGTTCATTCGAGGACCTTGATGGTGTCATCTGTAAATCTTCATATTATAATTATGCTGTCCTTTAAATATCATAAGAAATAAGTCATGAATAATCACCCTGGAATATGTTGGCTGTCCCGATGAAGCATTGGCGTAGCTCCCATTACGCAGTTCAACACACATGCGTAATAAAAAGTAACTTTAAAGGGAGGTCACCTAATGTGGTTAAAGTGATTTTCCATACCATAAGGAACTGCTCTGAAAATAAAAAGAATTCGCTCCCTCTGGGAGCGAATTCTTTCCTTTTAGAGAAATTCCCATTTTGAAAAGGGATGCAATTGAAGAGAATCACTGCTTGTTCCAGTAGTCTCCCTTTGATGTGTGTTATCTTTTCAGCGTTTTGCATTCAGGCATACGCCATTGTGAAGTCACAGCTGGTCATCTCAGGACCTTGGACTTGGAGTCTTCTTTATATTGTAAAGTTAACCCTCATGTCTTTTGAGTAATGGGTCAATTCATGGGAACTTAATATATCATGTCCTTATAACTGGTCATTACAGGACCTTCTTTGGCTGTCCTTATAAAGTATGCACACATTTCTTTTATATGGATAGCACAATTTCATACATGCATGGAGGAGGGAGCACAGTGGCTTAGTGGAAAAGTGCTTGACTCGAGACCAAAGGGCCGCAGGTTCGAGCCTTACTTGCATCACTGTGTTGTGCCCTTGTGCATGACACATTTATCAGTGCTTAGTACTGGTTCAACCCAGGAAGACCCGTCCCGGCGTAACTGAAAGATTGTTGACTGCGACGTAAAGAATCAAATCAAACAAACAAAACATGCATGGAGGCCAATTACAACATATTGCAGAAGAGATATGCAACAGGACAATTGAGGATTACAACATGTATTAAGATGAGATAACGGGAGAGAAGAGTCAATAAAGCTGAGACAATAAGGAACCTGCTACTATTGATATTATCATAAATCCAGGTCTCAATACAGGTGTTCTGCAAAATATACTTCAGAAGGAAAAAATAATAAATCATTTGGGCCTCGTCGCGACAAAACCTGTCTTTGGGGTTTCCCGCAAAGTGAGTTTCAAACCAGTCTCCTCAGCTACAGTGACTAGCTAGAAAATTGAAATTTCACTTGTATGAAGTTTACATATGGTACTTTCCAAAAAGCGAATAACAAAGGCGCTGATCAGACTGCGCGGATGCACAGGCTGGTCTGCACCTGTGTTGTTCGCAAACGTTTTCTCGTGTCGTTCTCCAATAAATGCCTAAGGATAAAACACGGTAACTGTTGAGTCTGGGCTGTACTCATTCGAACAGGTCCCTGAGTGAGCGGAGCAAGCTTATGTTCAAATTGACTAGGCATTTGATTTGAGCCTATAGCTATGATTTTTTCCCTGACACCCACTTTAACAACCGAAAGCCCTTCAAAGAAGAGTACATGAGTTGTTCTGTTGTTTATGACACGATGTAACACTGCTTATTTAGTTATCACGCGTAATGAACCGTCAAACTTGACTTCATCTACCCACAGTGCTCAAATGCCCTATAGATAAAGCAAACGAAGTAGGTACTTCTTGTAGGGTTTATACAACAGGAAAGCATAGTGGGACATTAGATCAAATCAAGAGAAATAATTGCTTTTAGCAGTTTACTGTATCTGCAACAATACATGATTATATATGATCAAGACAAGAAATCAGAAACAAAAGTTGGCTCCACTAAATATATCCCATTAAATTCAATTGTCATAGGGTCAAAAGTCTCCTGAAAGCTGGTAAGTGTTTAATGGTGTAATAAATATTATTTATTATCATTTATTACTTAGTATTGTAGCTGATTCATTCTTTACTGCTGATAACTTTCACTCTCTGAGGGTACTGATACTGAGGGTATCCCCATCCCCACCAGATTTTTATACTCCCCAAAGGGAGAGCATACAGTTGCCGCTTTTTCTGTCCGTCCGCTCGTCCGCCATCATAATTTTGTTCAGAGCGTAACACAAAAACTATAAGAGGTTTTAACACCAAACTTCATTGGTAGATAGGTCTCCATGAGAAGTGCAGTGTACAAGAACCATAACTCTCTTTTGCATAATTTCGGAGTTATTGCCTTTTGTCATGTTTCATACTTGTATTTTATCAGAACTATAAGAGATATCAACTTGAAACTTCATTGGTAGATAGATCTCGATGAAGAGAAGTGCAGTGTACAAGAACCATAACTCTTTTTTGCTTAATTTAGGAGTTATTGTCTTTTGTTATTTTTTATATTCATATTTTGTCCGGACTTATAATCCAAACTTCATTGAGTGTACAAGCCATAACTCTCTTTTGCATAATTTAAGAGTTATTGCCTTTCGTTATTTTTCATATTTATATTTTGGCATTTATTTGGGGAGCCTCCATAGGTTTTACAAATTCTCTTGTTTTGAAAATCTTTATTTTGAAAAAAGAAAATCAGCAGATGGCAAAATTTCCCATCATGCAAAGAATTGAAGCATTACATAAGGATTGCAAAATCGAAAAACCAGGTTATTTAGAATTCTGCTATATGTCTGTTATTACAATATTTAAGTAAGGGATACATTAGAAGTCTCACACCTTCTTAGTTTAATCTTGAGCCTGATCAATTTTTACATGTTTTTGATGCTCTATTGGGACAGATATACTCAAACTTATCTTGGTGTTTATATCTACATGAACCTCAAGTGAAGTCTTTAATGTCCTTTATGTGGAGAAAAAAAGAATAAATCATACCCTTGTTGATGGCATGTTGAAGTCTCTTATCTTTGACATAAGGTTAAATATTTTAGCATACATTGCCACTTAACACAATGAGAGCTACAAAAAAAACCCTATGCATTCAAGGGAGGCAACCTGTGAGTAGTTTCCACTTCACTTAGAGGACCTCAAACAATGCATATTATTTTGTTACCACTTTACTAAGAGGACTGGCGAAGAGGGAGCCAACATGTTATCAGTTAATTACCACTTTCAATGACTTTAGAAATTCTGTCAACGGATTGGAGGTCTTCTAAAAGCACTTAATTGTATTCAAGGGAAGAAACCTGTGAATATTTAACACTTCACTTAGAGGGCCGCTAAAAGCACTTGTTTCAAGGGAAGAAACATATAAATATTTATCACATAATTGGGGGCTTCTAAAAGCACTTAAATTGTATTCAAGGGAAGAAACCTATGAATATTTACCACATCACTTTGAGGACTTCTAAAAGCATTTAATTGTATTTAAGGGAAGAAACCTGTGGATATTTACCACATCACTTTGAGGACTTCTTAAAGCACTTGTATTCAATGGAAGAAACCTGTGTATATTTACCACTTCACTTAGAGGCTTCAAAAAGCACGTATATTCAAGGGAAAAAATCTGTGAATATAAACCACATCACTTAGGGCTTCTAAAAGCTCTTATATTCAAGGGAAGAAACCTATGAATATTTACCACTTCACTGAGGACTTCTAAAAGCACTTGTATTCAAGGGAAGAAACCTATGAATATTTACTCATCACTGAGGACTTCAAAAAGCACTTGTATTCAAGGGAAGAAACCTGTGAATATTTTCCACATCACTTCTTCTTCTAAAAGCCCTTGTATTCAAGGGAAGAAACCTATGAATATTAACCACATCATTTAGGGCTTCTTAAAGCACTTAATATACTCAAGGGAAGAAACCTATGAATATTTACCACATCACTGAGGACTTCTAAAAGCACTTGTATTCAAGGGAAGAAACCTATGAATATTAACCACTTCACTTAGAGGACTTCTGAAAGCACTTGTATTCAAGGAAACAAACCTGTGAATATTTACCACATCAAAGTACTTGTATCATTTGTTGTATGTCAAGGGCAGAAACCTGTGAATATATAGGTCTGTATTCAAGGTTGGAAACTTATGGATATTTACCACTTCTCTAAAAGGACTTCTAAAAGTGAAAGTCAAATGTATTCAAGGGTTTGCTTAGAGGACTTTAAATTTTGTCAGATTACCACAGTACTATTGTATGAGAGACTTTTTTCCCTGAATATTGCCTTAATCACACGCCACTCTGCAAATTGTGACATCTTACCTGGGTCTACATTGCTTGTCAACCTGTCTGTCTATGGTTTTCCAGATCAGCTTTCTCTCCTGAATATTTGGAAAAATGCAATGTATTAATATATGAAAAAGAGAAAATGGATAAAAACAGTACATTGTAGTTTATTAGGTGTCAATAAATTTTTAAGTTGGGTGATTTTATTTCACTATTCTCATTGCTTATATCATTTTGCTGAGTTGGACCTTTTTTCTGTTATTTAAGATGCAAGTTTTTGTTGTTTTTTTTGCATAATTTGAGAGGTCTGGTTGTATTTCATTTTTTTGGGTGAGTAAGTAAATTACTACAGGCCTTCTTTAAAAAGTTAAGAGTGTGTACAAAAAAAATCTTATTTTTCAACCAAAACATAAAATTATGTTGTGGGTACTCAAATTTAGAACCATCTCAATGAGACCATTCTTTTGAGCACCCAAAACATATGTTAAAACTGATGGGTAAGAAAATATTTACAATTTTACGCTCAAAAAAATGTGTTTATCTAAACTTGTGTTACTACTTCACTTCCTTCTGAAAGTTTACCATATGCAGTTGTTTTAATTAACACACCTTGTTATAAAACAGATTTGGATATAACATGCATGGTCATGTTGTGGCTCCCAAATTATTTTACCATGGAATTTTACAAAGGAGTTATAGGAAAATGACCATGAGTCAGTTCCCTGGGGTTTTCCCTCGGTGCATTCATCACTTTTTAGTCCAAACAACATACACCCTAGTCATGTCTGCTTTAATGTTTTCATGCAAGTTTTTTAATTGTGAGTGAATTAGGGGACTTTCAAGGGCCAAATAAACACCCTACCCATTTACACAGTTTTTTCAAAATATCTGGATGTCCTCTAATCTATGATATTTCTAGCACATATAGATGATATAATTAGGGGAGGTTGACATTGGGCTTAGAGTGAGTACCACTGGCTAACCAGGGCTTAAAGGTGCCTGGTGCATTTTGTTATATACAGGAGGGAATTTGAGGAAGGGCTGCAAATACATGTATTTGCTGGGGATGTACGTAGTATATAGGATTTAGTTATTCTTATCTAAATACCCTGTCTCCACAGTGACTGCAGCAAGACAGCCTTGTTGGCATAGCTGAAATATTGTTGACTGGGACATTCTACTTCAGCTAGCAAAAGCAAAACAAATATCCTAGCCCTGAAAAAGCAGGAGAAACATGTAACATGTCTGCAAAAGTAATTACTGATCTTTTAATTACTCTGGTAAAAGTGGGATGCAACATGATGTTTGGTGGTAAAATCACATGCAACTTGGCATTCATACAAGTATACATAATAGACTCTTGTGCAATTCTTAAGAACTTTGTTTACCCTAGCTTACAACATATATGGGAGATTGGGCAAAATTAAACAAAAAGAAGAATATTGTGAACTTTTTTTCTTCAAATCTTTTTGAAACTTTGCAGGTGTTTTGTTCATGGTCTGAAAATGTACATGGATTTGTACCCATTAAGTACCCACTCACTTTGTTCACAAGTTGACTTTTTTTTTAGAAAAATCAATGTGACGATGCACCTGACTTCAGGTCATGAATAAAGCTTCAGCAAAGTTTCAAAAAAGGTCAGAAGAAAAATGTGAGAGAAGTTGCGCTTACCAACTGACATTGTGTCTACCGATGGACAAACCCATTCAAGAGACAAAAAGATCAGAATAAAGCTATAAAGAGGAGTTGCACCCACAAACTATATCCACTCATTGTGTCTAGGGACAGACAGACCAACAAACCCTTTTTGATAGTCTCCTTCGACTAACTTCCGGAGACAATGAGCAAATTCCAAGGCTAGTGACATTAATTAAGGCTATTACGAGGGCATCCATGGCAATTCCAGGGCTACTGAACAAAAGGGCATATTTGAAGACTAACATGAGGGCATTCCAAGGTTACTGAAGATTAGGACATTCCAAGGCTGGTAAAACATGAGGGCAGTCAAAGGCAAGTTAACATAATCACATTTCAAGGCAAAGATGAGAGCATACCAAGGCTAGTGAACATGAGGGAATTCCAAGGCTGGTTATCATGAGGAGTTCCAAGGCTGGTGAACAATGGGGGCTTTCAAACCTAGTTTACATGAGGGAACTCCAAGGCTAGTGAATGTGAGGGAACATAGGGGAATTCCAAGGTTGGTGAAAAAAGGGGAATTTCAGGGCTAGGTAACAATAGGGCATTCCAAAGCTACTGAACACGAGGGAATTTCAAACCTAGTTAATATTAGGGCATTCCAAGGCTAGTGAACATAGTGAATTTTAAATTTAGTTTACATGAGGAAATTGCAAGGCTAGTGAACATGAGGGAATTTCAAGCCTAGTTAACATAGGGCATTCCAAGGCTTGTGAACATGGGGCAATATCAAACATAGTGAACATGAGGGAATTCCAAGGCTAATGAACATGAGGGAACTCCAGGGCTAATTTGAACATGTGGGAATTTCAAACCTAGTTAACATTAGGGCATTCCAATGCTGGTGAACATAGGGAAATTTCAAACCTAGTAAACATGAGGAAATTCCAAGGCTAGTGAACATGAGGGAATTTCAAACCTAGTTAACATTGGGGCATTTCAAGGCTGGTGAACTTAAAGGGAATTTCAAACCTAGTTAACATTAAGGCATTCCAAGGCGAGTGAACATTAGGGAATTTCAAACCTAGTTAACATTAGCACATTCCAATGCTGGTGAACAAAGGGGAATTTCAAACCTGGTTAACATAAAGGCATTCCAAGGCTTGAGAACATTGGGGAATTTCAAATCTAGTCAACATGAGGGAATTTTAAGGCTAGTGAACATGAGGGAACACCAAGGCTAGTGAACATGTGAGAATTTCAAACCTAGTTAACATTAGAGCATTACAAGGTTGGAGGACATAGGCGGAGTTTCAAACCTAGTTAATATTAGGGCATTCCAAGGCTAGTGAACATGGGAGGGGGTGATTTCAAACCTTGTTAACATTAAGTCATTCCAAGGCTAGTGAACATTAGGGAAATTCACACCTAGTTAACCTTAGGGCATTCCAAGGCTGGTGAACATAGGGTAATTTCAAACCTATAGTTAACATTTGGTATTCCAAGACTTGTGGACATGGAAGAATTTCAAACCTAGTTAACATGGTGGAACTCTAAGGCTAATGAATATGAGGGAACTCCAAGGCTTCTGAACAGGGGGAATTCCAAGGCTGGTGAACATTGGGGAATTTCAAACTGAGTTAACTTTAGGGCATTCCAAAGCTCAGTGAACAAAGGGGAAATTCAAACCAAGTTAACATTAGGAAATTCCTAGGCTATTGAACATGAGGGAACTCCAAGTATAGTGAGCACGAGGGAAATCCAAGGCCAGTGAACATAGGGGAACTCAATCCTAATTAACATTAGGGAAATGCAGCCTTTGAATCCCTCGATTATGTTCATTAGCCATGGAATGACCTCATCTTTGCCTTGAAATTTCCTCATGTACACTAGGCATGAAAATCCTGTATGTTCTGACTAACCATGGAATGTCCTCATGTTAGCCTATAATGCCCTTATGCTCACCAGCCTTGGGATGCCCTCATGTTATCTAGGATTGAAATTCCCCCATGTTCACTAGCCTTGGAGTTCCCTCATGTTCACTAGCCTCGGAATTCCCTCATGTTAACTGGGTTTGAATTTCTCCCATGTTCACCAGCCTTGTAACATGAGAGAATTCCAAGGCTAGTGTGATATAGGGAATTTTAAGGCTAGTGAAAATGGGGAAAATACAAGCCTTATAAATGAGGACATTCCAAGGCAGGTGAAAATAAGCATTATAAGACTAACATGAGGACATTCCTTGGCTGGTAAACATGAGGGTATTCCAAGGCTTAGTGAACATAAAGGAATTGCAAAGCTTTGTGAACATCAGCATGAGGGTAAATAAACAAAAGGGCATATCATGGCTTAGTAAACATGATGGCATTCCAAGGATAGTGAAAATCAGGGTTATCCAATGCTTAATTAATAAACACATTAAGGACATTTCATGGCACAGCTGTACATGAGGCTCAATAAATAAAATGATTAACATACAAGAGGGCATTTCAAGGCTAGTAAGCATGAGGGTATTCCAAGGCTTAGCGACATAAAGGAATTCCAATTAAAGCTTAGTGAACATGAAGGCAATCCAAGGCTAGTGAAAATGAGCGCATAATCAAAGGCGTATAGCGAACATAATGGCATTTCTATAAGGCTAAGTGAATATTAGAGAGTCCAAGGCTAGTGAATATATGATAGCATCTAAGGCTTTATAAACATGAGGAAATTCCAAGGCTACATGAATAAGAGTACACTCCAAGGCTCTGAGTGAACATGAGGGCATTTCTAGCTAGGCTTAGTGAACATAGGAGCATTCCTATGAACACAAAGGCATTAATTCCCATGTTTAGTGAACATGAGGAACATTCCTATGTTTAGTGAACATGAGGAGCAATTCTTTGTTTAGTGAACATTGGGGCATTTCAAGGCTATACTTTAGACTTTACTTAGGCAGAATTAGATAAAAAATAAGGTTGACAGAATCACACAGGGTGCTTTCAAGCTCATAGCATACTCCATTATTTAGAGATGTATGAAGTAGTCAGCTACTTGTCTTTATCTTGTAGTCAGATTAAATTTAGGGTTTCTGGGATTATTGCCTCAGATAAAGACTGATATTTGGCTTTATTCTAATGACTTCATAATTTTTATGTGGGAAATAAAATCATTTTTCAGCTTTATTGCTAGACCCATTGTCACTTAGCACTACATAAGAATTGTTTTGCATGTTCTAAACATCTGTCTCATTTTGTTTCCCATGAATGACAGGAGCTCTAGACTACAGTATGAGAAAAGCATACATGTATGATGTATGTTGCAAATGAAAAGAATTGATAGTGGGCAGCTCAAATTAAAACAAATACATGATGATGAAGACTGTTCAAACAGTGGATCCATTTTTCATATCAATTCAGCTTTTATACCTTCATTGTCTGAGCATCAACTTTTGTTTGCATGTCCATCAAGATTTCTATTGAAGCTTGCACACTTTTTAATCCCTACAAAGAATCCAATAAAGAATAATGAAATTATGTTTAGAAAGGAGAACCACTTCTTAGTATCTTATAATGTGCAGTCAATTAAATGATGACAGTCAACTTTATTTGGTGTATACAAGTCATACAATTGCAAGTATGACCTTGAAATTTGACCACAGCCTTTTACATTTAGGCCTTGACATTTGACCTTGATCTAAGTAAATCAAATACCCTGACCTTAACCTATTTTAGTAATCAAAGGCAAAGGGTGACCAATTCTTACGCAGTAACTACTTTCGCAACCTAAATGTTAGTGTCACTCAGAAAGACTGTTTTCTTACTTCCAGACCTAAGTTATACTTGATTCCACCTTGGTATAATTGGTTAATTATCTCTTGGCAGCGTGACAGGTGAGAACTCTCTTTGATGTCAAGTTAGCGCTGTCTGCTCTCTTACTTCACTCTTACATATATGTTTAGGTTAATTATTACCTCGTTAACAACTGAGTCTGACCTTGTTAAAACGACCCTCATGGACAATATGGCCAATGAAAGAAACAGTTTCCATATTGTCAACATATATGTACATAGAGAATACTAGGTGAGTATCTTTTGATATCAAGTTTACCAGGCAAGGCTTTGAAAACGTATGTTGACATCGCGAGGCTTGCCGAGCGATTCAACATGCGTTCACAAAGCCGAGCCTGGTAAACTTGATATCAAAAGATGCGAACCTGGTATTCTATTTATCAGTTTTACCCATTGTTGAACACTCTTCAAACTAGCGATTATGACGTAATTTTTTATTTTTGTGTTGATTCAGCGTCATAAGCGACGTCATTCAAAAAGTGCAACGTCATCATGACCTGATAAAGGCAACATGCCGTGAGATAGACAACGTTTATCAGGCAACGCGCAACAATGCAGCTAATATGAGAGGTAACTGATAAACAGGCCTCTATACTTCCACAAAACGCTTTGAGGCGTGACTGTAATGATAAATGCATTGGATAAATCGAGGGTCATTACTTAGAGGTCATGGTAGAAGTAAAGGTAAAAGTGCATAATAAAAAAAAATATTTTCTTATTTCATAACCAAAACAAATGTTGTGGACACTCAAAAGAACCGTCTCAATGAGACGGTTCTTTTGGGTACCCATAACAAATGTTAAAAAGGATGGGTAAGAAAATATTCACATTTACGCTCAAAATATTTGTTTATCTTGACCCATGTACACAGCACATATTGGGAAGTTCGAGCCTCACCAGCGTCACTGCGTTGTGGTCCTTGAGCAAGACACATTTATCCTAGCTTAGTACTGGTTCAACCCAGGAAGACCTGTGTCTGTTTAACTGAAAGATTGTTGATTGGACGTAAAGAATCAAATCAAACAAACAAAAACATATTGGGAAATGGAAGTATTTTGTATGTATTTTTCTTCAGAAGAAAAACTTGTTGACCGAACAAAGAGAACCAACCCAGTGAAACATTAGCATTTTTGATTGATGACTCTGTAGTGCAGATACCCCAGTCAATGGATCATAGAGACAGACCATCAAAACCCCATATTTCACACTTTTGTTTCCAATGACCCATAGAATTAATCCTAATGAATAATTTGTTAGTTCTCCATTATATTTAGGACACCTAATGGGATAAGGATGAAGAAATGTGATATTGAGCAACATCACTGAAAAAAAACAGCTCTTTGAGCTTTATATGTAATAATGGGAAGCTGAGCGATACCAGATCAGCCAGCTTCTGTAATGTCAGAACATGTCTCGCTCTTAGACTGTAACATTATAGACAACTGTATGTACAGAAACTTACAAGGGAGCGCAGTGGCTCAGTGGTAGAGTGCTTGACTCGAGACCGAAGGGTCGACTTGAGACCATAGGGTCGACTCGAGACCGAAGGGTCGCGGGTTCGAGCCTCACCGACGTCACTGCGCTGTGGTCCTTGAGCAAGACACATTTATCCTAGCTTAGTACTGGTTCAACCCAGGAAGTCTTCCCATCCCTATATAACTGAAAGATTGTTGATGGGACGTAAAGAATCAATTCAAACAAACAAATAAGAGATCCATTAGAGCTAGATGAAAATCACAGCTTTTCGTTAATTTCTCCATTTTTTCTAAATGAGCAAAAAGTCGCTGAAAACTTGTCTCAGTTAATGTTAAGTTTGAAGCTGTCTATTTTCATACAATATTTTGGCTTGTAAATGTTAAGATGTATCAGGTATATCTCAATATATATATCTCCAGTAAATACAGCTGTCAGATGCTTGAAAGAATCGTCTCAATGAGACGGTTCTTTCTTGTCACAACATATATAATTATCATTTTGCTTGGATTTTTTAGTAGATTAATAATAGACTTGGCCTAACCCCTCTCCTCTGTTCAGAGTGAAAATCTGACCAATAATGCTAAATCTGGATTATGATGTCCTGTAACGTTACAAATAGTGCATGTACAGTGGACAATTTTACAAATGAATTGTAGGAAAAAAGCCAATTCATGGTCATTTCCTAACAGTTTGGGAGCCACAACATGACCATGTTATATCCAAATCTCTGTTATAACGAGGTGTGTTATGAAGAACCGACTGTATTTGCCCTCTGATACTGATTGTTAGTAGAGGCAAGAAGATTATTTATGGTGACTTATTTATGATTGTTTGGTGCAAAAGCATTTGTTAGCCTGCTGTACCATAGTTTGTTAACCTCATTATTACCTAAGACAATAGCTACTGATGACAGAACAAGTTATTGTAAAGTCATTAATTAATATACTGTGCTCACTCATATCATACTTGTGGACTTAATATGGCTGCATGCACTTCCAGGCTCAGATATGCAGTATCATTACAGAATAATTCAATTACAGAGTACTGCCCCATAGGATGGCTGATTGTGAGTGACCAGCGAGTGAGTTTGTTTTTAACCACAAGCTCAAAATAATGGTTATCATGCTCTGCTGTTCAAAATGACGACCAGAGCTGTAAGCTCAAACACAAAAGTGCTCAAACGGTGCAGTCTCAGCTGTACAGAAAGTCTAGCTGACAGAAAGTTTTTTTTCTCCTATACCAGAACTCAGGTGAACAATCCAGGACACTGACATGGCATGTATTTGTCAAAGGCAACTGCCCTAGTGAAAATTAAGGAGTGTAATTGCACTGGAATTCCTCCGGTATTTTCTCTGGTTTTCCAGTGGTAATCCATTGTAAATCCATGGAACATTTTAGTGGTATTTTATCAAATTTATGCTAGTGGAATTCCAGTGGAATATTTTACAGGTACCTTTGAAATTCCACTGGAATAATGGTGGTATTCCACTATAATATACTTAAACGCAAAAGTTTCGCAACTCTTATTAAAATGCTATTTCCTTAGTTCTGAGCCAAATATTTTACTCCATAATATTGTGATTAACAAGTCCAACAATAATTTGCCGTCCAAACAACATGGAAATCAGACCAGTGATACTTACGATTGCCGATCTTCAACAAGAAATGTAAGGCAACCCAAATTTGAAAAGTCACAGAGTTACAATACCTAACATTTGATCGAGTCACAGTGTTGCACCACCTTACATTTTATTTGGAAAAGGTGTTTAACCGTTATCTGTTTTCAAAAGCAGAAGGGCAGACAAATCAGAGCAGGTTATTTTATGCATTTGGTAACGTTCATTACGTCAATGTAAAACCTTCAATATTTGACGTAATTGGCCGTTTAAGCACAAATGAATATCAATAATCGTGTTTTAATGTCACAAGTGAAAGCTTTTTAAGACATTGCATAGAAGACAGAAGTATCGCGCGACATAACGGAATAAAATGGAACAATTTTGATAAATTGGTTGACGTTAACAAAGAAACGCAGCGACTTTGAGCGTTGATAAACGTTAATTGTTAAACCTTAAAATGTTTTCCGTCAGATACGACATCTAGCTATCACATCGCACCATTTGTTTTCAAATCGAGATAACAATCTTTATGCTAGACGTAAATTGTTGAAAAATTGTTGAAAAACACTGACGTCATTATAACGTCAGAATGAAGAGTAAGATCAAAACCGAATAATGGTAAATAATTCCGCATTGTGCAGGAGCATAAAATATGATTATATGAATATTCTAACTTGGACCATACTGAAGAAAACACAGAATTTAAACGGTTGTGAAACTTTTGCGTTTAAGTATATATATATAACAGTGGTATTCCACTCCACTGATATACCAGTGGAGTATTTTACAGGTAGTACTGAAATCCCACTGGAATAATGGCAGTATTCCACTGGAACAATGGAGTTATTCCACTGGAATAACAGTGGTATTTTTCACTGGAAAACCAGCAGAATTTCCACTGATAATTACCAGTGGAATATTTTACATGTATACTTTGTAAGAAAGATCAATTTAGTTTCTGATTGCACAGAACATGCAGATCTATGCAGCAGGCCTGCAGATAGGAGGGATTTCTTATTTCTAAACCAAAACATACATTACGGGTACTCAAAAGAACTGTTTCATTGAGATATGGTTCCTTGAGTATCCACAACATTTGTCTAAATGGATGGATAAGGAAATAATTACAATTTTACGCTGAAATATTTTGCTTACCTGGACCAATGAGCCAGCTATACTACAGGCTACTGTTCTAGAATGAATTTAATGGTTTATTTCGTTTTGTCTGCTGCTGAACATTGTTTTTTTCCTGTTTATCAGATAGGGCTTGATAGCAAAGACAGACCATCTTGATAATCTAGTTAGAGAGGGGTAAAAAATGTATAAAGCATTCCTATGATAAATGGAATTACAGTATTTTACCTGCTGAACCAAACTGTGGTAGGGGAGACAAAACGACATATACATTAAAACCTGTCTTAAGCGGCCACTCAAAAAGAAGACCAAAAATTGTTTTTTTAAGACCAATTATCACTTAATGCAGGTCAAAAATATTGCAGAATGCTCCAAGGGGAGCATTCTGCAATTCTTTCGACCTTCATTAAGCTGCCATTTGTCAATAGGATCCTTGGTTTGTCTATTTTTGAGTGGCCGCTTAAGACATGTTTAACTGTAGATTATGAGCAATTTATTAGTGTGCCAAGTGTCATTTTTGAGTTGTCAAATTATTGTTTGTTACATTATTTTTATGACCGCTCAAAAATGATGCTGTGCACTAAATTGGGTAGCGTAAGTAATAATATTAATGAACCAGCCACTTTGATGCTTCATCTGCGGTTTATAGCAGCCTCTCAGGAGGTCCAGATGAAAAAATAAGCATAAAATTGTGAATTACTCTTTTATTCATCAGATTAAATATGTTTTGGGTGTTCAAAAGAACCATCTAAATGAGACAATCCTTTTGAGTCCTACATCAATGTATGTTTTGATTGAGAAATAAGTCAATTCATTTTTTATTACCCCCTCTTTACTGGATGCCTGAGCCACTGCTGGAGGTTATGATTAGTTGCATGCATTATTCAAATCCATGGTCAATTTTCTCTCTTTCTATTGCATTAAAGTACTACAGTTGCTGGGCTGAAGCATGATAATCTGCCATTAGTCAATTATATGACCCTGAGGTCACATAAACCAGGGTCAGTTTCCATTAGTATTCAGATTATGGTTTACTAAAAACTAACCATTATGTCCAATCAATAATATGCTTTACTCTCATATAGACTGCTTGACATAGACCATGTCAGATCTAACCATCGGTTACAGCAAACAGAAAGGTTTTCCATGTCTTTGCCATTTAGTTTATAAAGAGGTTGTCAAATTATGTCAATAGATATACTGGCACACTTGCATCCATTCTACAATTACACTCCCACAATTTAAATTACACTCCCACACTTTAAATTGTGGGAGTGTAATTGTAGAATGGATGCAAGTGCGCCAGTGTTTATATTTATATAATTTGATAGTATGGAATGTAGTGGATCGGAGGGTTGCTAGTTTGAGACTCACCGCTGGTGGAGTCACTGCGTTGTGTCCTTGAGCCGTTGCTTAGTACTTCAATCCAGGAAGACCTATATTGTAGAATGTGTGTTAACACCTTCCTTTGAAAATGCAACAATTTTACATCAAGTGCACAATCTGTTCATGGCCTTCATGTTCGCTTTCATATTAAATTTTGTCATCAACAAAATTTTAATTGCTCTACTCATATTGCCTAATTTCCTGCATGTATTGTGCAGTACAGCTTACCCTAACAAGTACTAGCTTTCACAAAATGTTTAGTCTATTGCTAATGACATAACACCCAACAGATACTTCAAGGATATTCCAGCTAATTTCATTTTGGCATCTGTATCCTCTGGAACTGTCTGAACTTTGTAAATCAACACTACCTGTTGAGGTCTTGTATAACTATTCTTGTTGTTATAATTTGTTAGCATTTCTCTATTACAAGTTACAAGGGTAACTTAGCTTTCCTGTAATTTGGTTCCATGTAAGCTTGAAATATCTTGAGATAAGACATTTTTGTATGCTATGCATTAATTTTACCCATCTGTGTAAGGGTGTAAGTTGGGGGGTTAGTTTTTATCTTATAAGGGACTAGCTGTCACATCTTATATATGACAATTACTCTTTAGCCTCTGCTAATGATTTCACACAAAATGAAATTTTTGTCTTATAATTCTATGAAA
The DNA here is from genome assembly GCA_964019695.1 of Loripinus fragilis. Lineage (NCBI taxonomy): Eukaryota > Metazoa > Mollusca > Bivalvia > Lucinida > Lucinidae > Loripinus > Loripinus fragilis. The sequence goes on along the minus strand of OZ026515.1, from coordinate 12,652,372 downwards.
AAGCATTAATGTGCTGCTTATTAAGAAGCATCCCTTTCATACACAACATAGCTATATTTCAGAAAGATTCGAAAAAAGCTATTTCTATATAAATATATACCCTTATCGAAACCTGATAATATACAATTATTTTCACTCTAATAAGTTTTTCTGGGCACCTATGGGAATTGCCCAAAGATTTTATTGAACAAAACTATTTCAGGTACCCTTTTATCTTAAGATGTTAGATATAACTGGTTCAGTATGAAATAATTAACCTGTTCATACCAGGTAGCTCAATGCCAAAACTACTATTTGTTGATCTAATTGAGCTAGTTTCAACTAGATATATAGAAGTGGGAGTAGATGAAATATTTACCTAGTTGATTTAATAATACAGTAAAACCTGTCTAAAACGGCCACTTTTCAAGACCAATTATCGCTTAATGCAGGTCAAAAATATTGCAGAATGCTCCATGGGGAGCATTCTGCAATACTTTCGACCTTCATTCAGCTACCATTTGTCATTAGGATCTTTGTTTTGACTATTTTTTGAGTGGCCGCTTAAGACGGGTTTTACTGTATTATGTTAGCTACGTACTACATTAAATCTTATTTTTGCCTAGTATCTCCCCACCCCCACCCCATGGAAGCTTATAATGTATGCTACTAGGAGACACTTAAAAGTAAGAGTGGTCTGTTTTTGGTACAGTTGTATAAACAAACTTTGTTCATTATTCCAAATCAAATTATTGCTCAATCCATGGTTCAACAAGTATTTTTTATAAAAGGGTGAAAAAGAGTAATGTAGTTTAGACAGTGGGATGTTGCAAGATCCATCGAAGGCCTAAATTAGAACCTTAAAATATATTCCTTGATTTGATGACTACGTAGGAAAACTATATAATGTTGTCTTTCTGTTTTCAGCACAATGTCGGAATTCTCTTGGAATGCAGTCAGGAGATATCGCTGATGCAGCCATTGCAGCAAGTTCCTCATATGATGATGCCATGGTGGGTCCAAAAAATGCCAGGTGAGTTTTCTCGTCACATTCTCTCAAGTTGTCAACTCAAGATGAATGAATTTATGTGGGTATTATGCATTTATAGTTTTTGGAACCATTTTTCTACTTTCTTCGAAGACATAATCTTTCGAAAAAAACTTCAACCTGGGAAGTCATCTACACAGATTTGTTATTTTCTTAGAAATTTTAATTTGTCAAGAAATTTTAATTTGTCAACAGCTGCTTGCTGTTTGTATCATATATTACAATTATAAAGGAATTAAGTGGGAATGAGAGCAGCAAGTGAACCACTTAATTTCTTTATAATTGTAATATATGATCTATGACCTACTTATAGTTTTCTCCTCCTTTTTCGTGACTGCGCCTTTAGAAATGGTCGCATTGACCTCTTCACGGATTCTTAATAGATATTACAAATATTGACAAAATATGTGATTAAGTTGGCCAAAAATTAAAATGTTTGTGCCAACTGATTGGTTGTGAAGCACAGGAAGGGGTGTGGAGTAATTAAACTATAAGGAACTTTGCAACTTGTAAATTTAAGTATATTTCCTTGCATCTCTTCCTCTTACTTGCTATCATACATATATTTCCAGGTCATCATTGTGATGTGATTTTTTTTTTTGTAATATCCTCAAATGGATTAATTTTCAATAAGTTATTTATTTTATATGCATTCAACAAAGTTTATTGGCTCGGATGGGCTCTTCTATGAGGGGTTTATAAATTTGTTCATCAAATTTAAACATGGAGGCTTAAATTGGCTAGCAAGACAATATCAAAAATCATAATAATCCAGAAAAAAAAAAACCCTGTTAAACTTTCACTGCTGCAGAGACTTATTTGGTTCCTTGAAGTCGGGTTATCAGGAGTGCCTAAATTGGACATCACATACTAAAGTGGACATGAAATTGTCGGAACTGTCTGTGGTAAACCCAATTGTTACTGTCATTAATTGGATATGTCTTTGCCAATAAACTATTCCTGACCAGAATATGGAAAGTTTTTATGTAGGAAATACATGGTTACAACTTGTTTAGACCGATTCTATGGGGAAATTAGAGAATGCGTCGATTTGTCTGCAACTTTAATAGGATAAATCCTACCTTGGGAGTTGACTGGAAAGAATCAGGATCACAAATTTTTATGTAAACTTTTTGCTTTGACAAGATTTTCTTATGCTTTCATTTTTTCAAATGCTGATTTTGAAAAAATAAGATACAATAAAAACACCATAATATTTTGTTATGTTGGCACTCATTGTCTGTCAACCTGTCAATCCTTTTGCTTTAAGCTTAGCACATTTCATCTGTCATTTCTTATTCCTATACTTAAAGACCACGTCTGATTCAGCGCTTTTGGAAGCTAACATTCAACCATATTTTATCCTTTGAACATTTAAACTTGGTTCATTTCCATATAACCCTTCCAGGCCTATAGTTTAAAGGCCTATACTATGTTTTATGAGAGGTCATTAGTGGAATAGATTATTCTAGGAACAGATTGCATCACGTCTAAGGTTATTTCAATATCCCACCAGACTTAAAGGGAGCTCCAAGAGGGGACTTACCTGTATACAACAACCTTTCTTTCATGAAGATATATCAAAATTTTATCAGAAAATACCTAAACCCTTAAAGGGCCCCATCACCACATTATGATAGACCTTTGATCTGCCTAATATAGCACCTAGGGAGAGTCATAAACAAATTAGTGAGTGGTACCACTTTTAGGGTGTACCAAATTTTGGTCTTTAACTTGGGTGCAAGGCACAATGTTATCTAACTGCCCTTGGAAGTTTGTAAAACAGAGGTTGTTGGTTTTTTGTTTTTTTGTTTTTTTTTTGGGAGGTGGGGGGTATTCATATTATAGCTAGTTAATGTAATAAGCTTTGATTTGAGTATCCACAGCATAGATGGGATATTATAATTCAGAAAAAAAATGCCCTCTTATATTAAAGATCTGTCTTTCTCTTTTCCTGATAATCTGCAATCAATTGGGTACCATGTTTACCCTAAATGCTCAGTCTGAACAAAAAGTGTAAATCCAGACCAGACTGCAGTCTGACTAGGGTTTACACATGTACTTTTTGCCATTTTTCACACATAATCAGGTAGTAAAACTGACTTGTTGTACCTGCTTTTTTCTTTAGAAAAAAAGGGTATAAAATTTAAATTCGTACCAAAGTCGGTCCAGTGTCCGTTCGTCTGTCTGTCCGTCCGTCTGTACGTCCGTACATCACATTTCTTGTAAATGTATCTCCTCCTAAAGTGTTAGACATAGCAACTTCAAATTTTGTAGCTGAATAGGTCACATGATGTAGAAAGTACTGGACAACATTTCATGTGACCTTGACCCAATGTCAAAGCTCAAATAATGTAACTATTTTCTTGTAAATGCATCTTCTCCTTAACTGTGTAATGTAGCAACATCAAACTTTGCTGGTGCATAGGTCACATGATGTCGAGGGTACTTGGCAACATTTCGCGTGACCTTGACCCCATGGTCAAGGTCAAATAATGTATCTTCTTGTAAATGCATCTTCTTAACCATGGGTTGTAGCAACTTCAAACTATGCAGGTACATAGGGCACATGATGTAGAGAGCAATGCTTCATGTGACCTTGACCCAAGGTCATGTAAATGCATTTCCTCCTAAACGGTTGGACATAGCAACTTCAAATTTTGCAGGTGCATAGGTCATATGATGTAGAGGATACTGGGCAACGTTTGTGTTTGTCCTTGACCTAAGGTCAAGTTCAAAGGTGAAATAATGTACATTCTTTTAAATGCATCTCCTCCTTAACCATTGGATGATGCTAATAATTGGTTAGATCAAAAGGGGGTATTTGCGATGGTGTACCATCGACTGAAGTCTAGTTTGAATTTATTTTCAAGAGCAGTTAAGTTTCCCAATATTTATGATAAATAAGATAGCCTTGTTTCAACTATATATGAGCCGTGACACGAGATTTCCAACAATGTGGTATGTGCGACCAGCAAAGGCTCAGACCAGCCCGCGTATACGCGCAGACTGATCAGAGCCTTTGCTTGTCGCATAAATATTCTATGACTGTTAAGCTAATGACTGAACACCATTTGGAGTGTCTTAGCCTAAATGGAGGCTGCACCTGCTGGTCTGAGTCCACACTTGTCAAAATGCCACATTGTTGGAAATCACATGTTGAGGCTCAAATGATGCTGCTATCACATTCCTAGGGCTTCCTGTTAGTAAGAGTTCTTTTGTTCACCAACTAAGTCATCTTTGAAATTCTATCCCAGAATGATTAATTTGTAGTCTCTTAAGAGGATCAGGTTGTGACAAAATCGATATGTCTGTATTTTTTGAAGCTCTCATGAAAGATATTGCAATATAGAAATTAATTGTGCCATGATTTTTTTTTTGTTGCTATAAATCTCTTACATCATGCAAAGAGTTATATTAAAACATTCACAGTTGGTTAGACCACCCTGTGAAATTTTGTTCTACAAATTGGAGGTGTTCTAGAACTGTTCTAGAACATTTAGAACTGTTCTAGAACTGTTCTAAACAGGTAAATATGTTCGTTCTAGAACTCTTGTTCTACAACTGTTCTAGAACATAGTTATAGAACAAATCAAACACATTCTAGAACTGATTTCCATTCTATAAGTATTCTTGAAATATTCTAGATCATTTTTAGAACAAATCAAGAACCAGTAAGTTCTACAAATGTTCTAATAATATTCTAGAACATTTTTAGAACTTTTCAAGAACAAAATAAGTTGATAGAAACTTCTAAAAAATGATTCAAATTAAGTTCTAGAACATTTGTCTTACTTTTTAGAACTAGTTTATTCTACAAATATACTAATAAATTCTAGAACATTTTTGAAACTTCTCAAGAGCAGAAAGCATCAGGTAGCTCAGTGGTTGAGCAATGAGACGGTTCTTTTGAGTACCCAAAACATAAAACATGTTTTGGGTGAGAAATAAAGAAAATTATTTTCCAATACGCACTCTTATATGGAGGCCTGGTCCTTTGGATGGGGACGTTAACTGGATGTCCCCTTTGCAGGGAAGGTCACCCCTTGTGCAGGCTAAAGAACCCTACGGTAATTTAGATATGGTTTAAATTACTTGTAGGCTTTCATCCTGCAACCTGGAGTGCACAAAGTACACTTGCCGATAATACTCGCAAGCGAGGGTCTAGCAGTATATAGAGAAAGAAAGAAAAAAAGGGCAAAATAAGTAGAGGAAAATTCAAATTAAGTTCTAGAACTTATTTAGTACTTTTATAGAACCAGCAAGTTCTAGAAATGTTCTAAAAAGTTCTAGAACATTTTTAGAACATTTAAAGAGGAAACATGTCATAACCAGATGGATGATGGAAAAAACATGGCTGCCAGAATTGGAGGGAAAATGTGGAGGCTCTTCAAAAACATTTGTTTGGGAAATTCTAGATGGCAAACATGATAGTAGTATTGACTGAGACAGTGAGTAGACCTGAGAAACAGTTTCTCTAAGGTTTTTAATGTTGATTAATGGTGGGGTTGTTTGTTTGTAAGTTTTTTTAGCAAATGCAAGACAATGTTTTGAAATGGGTGGGGTAATACAGGGTTGCATGTTACCACAATGAGAAGATGATCATGGCTTAATTACTATAAACAGAGGCTGAGCAGTTAACTCCAAAAACTACAATGTTACAGTTTTGCAATGAATGTTATTTATTTTTCAATTCACTGATAATTCGGGAGAAATATTTTACTGAAATTTACTGAACCAGCAAGTTCTACAAAAGTTAAAAAATGTTCTAGAACATTTTTAGAACAGTTCTAGAACAAGCATGTCATTATCATTAATTAAACCAGATTGATGTAGGGAAAAACATGGCTGCCAGAATTGGAGGGATTATGAAGGCTGAGCCCAAAAAGCACTTGTGGCACTTTCTAGATGGCAAATTTGACAGTATTATATAGTTTGGGACAGTGAGTAGGCTTGAGACACAATTTCTTAAGTATTAATGTTAATTGTTGCTGTAGTTGCTGTTTTTCCAAGGTCAAATGCATGACAATGTTTTGAAATGGGTGGGGTAACAGGGTGGCAATAACTAACAACATTTAGGCCAACTTAGGGCCCCTATAATAATTCTTCTCCAGTTGATGTTTATTTATTTATTGTGTCACCTGCATTTGGGGATTACTTATTGGGGTTTTAAACCGATGTCAACAGTTTTCCAGATATATAAAGGTAGCATTCGATGGAATCTTATTTCCAAACCCTATATGGGACATTTTTGGGGAGGTGCTAAAGTTCAGATTTTTTAGAACAGTTGCAGAACAAACCACTAGAACATTCCTGAAATTGTTCTTAAACTATTCTAAAATGGTCTAAAATAATTCAGGGGCATTAATAGAATGCTTAATATGACATTTTTGAAGAGTTGTTCTACAGTCTTTCCAGAAAATTTCTAAAGGTTTGTTCTGGATCAGTTCTAGAAAAAGCCAATGTTTATTCTAGAACAGTTCTAGAAAAAAACATTAGAACATTTCTGGAATTGTTCTGGAACCATTCTAAAAATGTTCTAGAATGATTCAGAGACATTTTTAGAATGTTAAATGGAACATTTCTAGGGGTGTTCTACAATTGTTCCAGAAAAATTCTAAAGGTTTGTTCTAGATCAGTTCTAGAACAAACCAAGGTTAGTTCTAGAACAGTTCTAGAACAAACCATTAGAACATTTCTGGAATAGTTCTGGAACCATTCTACAGATGTTCTAGAACTATTCAGAGACATTTATAGAACGTTAAATGGGACAATTTATGAGGGGTGTTCTACAACTGTTCCATAAACATTCTAAAGATTTGTTCTGGAACTGTTCTAGAACAAACCAATGTTAATTCTAGAACAGTTCTAGAACAAACCTTTAGAACATTTCTGGAATAGTTCTGGAACCATTCTACAGATGTTCTAGAACTATTCCGAGACATTTATAGAACGTTAAATGGGACATTTTATGAGGGGTGTTCTACAATTGTTCCATAAACGTTCTAAAGATTTGTTCTGGAACTGTTCTAGAACAAAATTGATTTTTTCTAGAACTGTTCTAGGAAAAACTTTTAGAATTTTCTGGAACTTTTCTATAACAAATTTTTTGACCTTGGCTAGAACAATTGTAGAACAAAAAATTGTCCCATTTAACGTTCTACATCTGTCCCATAACATTCTAGAACATATCTAGAACAGTTCTAGAACATAGTTCTAGAAAATTCTAGAATAATTTTAGAACATTCTAGAACAGTTCTAGACCATTTCGCAGGGCCGTGGTGTATACCCACAATTTATGTTTTCTCTGTTTGCTCCTTATATCAACCATTAAATCATGAATGCCTTCAATGGGAATTTTAAGCCAATAATACCAATTTCTGAAGCTCTCTGTAGATATTAAATTCTCTATTTTTCACATTGTGAAGGTATTTTTGATTAAATCTGATCAAATCTTTGGGAAGCTTTTCAAATATAACACACTTGGGACTATTTGTATAGTTTTCCCTTCTCTTCATCATTATCAATCAGGAGCTTTATTGACTACTTTGCAAGTCTGTCTGAAGATCTTTCTGAAGACATGCAAGAAATGAGAATAATTTGACAGAAAAATTACACCATTGCAGTTATAAAGGGACATATATGATGGAACTTGGCACCAGTGTGTCTCCTTGCAATATCAGAGCCAGAGCATAACATAGCCTTCCAGAACTGTTCCCTAAATGCTGGATGTTATCCTTTAGACATATGTGTGTGTGCACATGTTTTTAATGTCCCACAAACAGCTAAGGTCATAATGGAGATGTCCCGATCCACAGCTTAAAGTCTCATCCAACCGACTAAAGCAGCCACGGATCGAACCTATATCTGCATTGGTTTACCAGGTAAATGATTTATACACTACACAAAGTGCACTGCTGCTTCTTTTAGTCACATTTGTTTAATTTCTTGAAAAACAACAACAACTTTTTCTGAAAGTCTGGCCATAACAGTAAACATTTTGTTAGCAAATTCCAATGTTTTGCTTTCATAATAGGGGATTTATTACAAAATTATCACAAGTACCAAATGAATTCCATTTCAGATAAAATTGGTAAATTTTTATTAATAATTGCCTGGGCAAAGAGCCAATCGAAGGCCAATTTGTTGAACAAGCAGAGCTTGTAAGATTTCTCTATGTTTTCCTATTATTTATCGGTTGCTATAGAAACAGTCTAAATCATAAGCAAAATATGAGAAGTGTTAGTCCCAAAGAAGATGCAATTTTAAGTTTTAATCTCCCTAGGTATCAATAGTCTATAGAGTTCCACTGGAAAATCAATAGTCTTATAGAGAAAATTGTGTTTTCCAATGGTGAAGTGTTTTAACGAGCTAAATGTATCGCTTCTAAAAATGTAGATCCAGAAACCCAGTTGAACCCTTTACCACATAGAGACACCTTTTAATGCTTTTGCAAACAGAGCAGACCCAGATCAGGCAGCTGTAAGAGCTGCCTGATCAGCATCTACTCTGTTTGCTTATGGAAATATGATATACCGGTATCTGATCTTACACTAGTGGACCTGATAAGTAATTTTGTTGTTCTATGAACCAACATGAAATTTTATTTATATAATTATTCATTGTGGGTGGAGCCTTAGTGAATATTCATGAAGGAAAGGGTTAAGGATAAACACATATTCTTACAGTCAGCCTATAATCAATTTTTAAGCAGTTGGACTCTTGCATGGTTTGTAGAAATATATTGTCAATGTCCCTCACTCGGGGCCTGCCCCCATGGCACATTTCTAGTTGGTGGGGCTCTCATCCTGGCAAACATATGACAAAGTCATCATGTCATTTCTTTCACTAGATTGTTCACACACAAAACAATGGGATGATGTTTTTTTTTTGTTTTAGTTAATGATTTCTTTCCTGTGGGGAATTGAAACAGCTGTACAGTACTTGAGCTCTGAGTGGCTAGTTATACATTTCTCACCAATAACATGGCTATTAAACTAAATTGTGTCTTGCTTACATCAATGTGATTATCAGCCTTCTGTGTACTATTTGTTTGCAACCACTAATTATTCACTAAACATTTGTTTTAACACTGTGAGTTTAGCTTATATACTGTGTGGATATAATTGCATGACTCCAACTGCTGCACATATAGCAGATCTAACAGTGTTCTTTTCACGCCAGCCTGGGTAGACCCTCACGAGCTTCCTCTCATGGCGGTCATTCTTTGTCAATTCCTTCCATGTCTTCTTGTGCTTCCCTGGGCAACATGAGTTTCAAAACCTACAGTATCATTCACACTATTCTTTACACCCAGGTCAAACAGGAGTCAACTACAGGTAAACGAGGTGTTAACTTCTAGTCAACTGCATAGTTACTGTCCTGCCAGCCAAGAGTGACAGTGACGTCTTGTTTTGTTTACAAAGTTATCAGGGACTTATAATTGATAGATCACTTGTGTATTAATCCCATCCACAGAATAGGATTAATACACAAGTGATCTATAGATTTGCATTAGCTCAGGTGGAGTGTATAATTATTTATAGAAACTAGTAACTCTTTGCATGCTGGATAAGTTTGCATAGTTTTGTCAATATAAGGACTATTTTAGGAACATCACCAGACAGCTACAGACGTTTGGTTGGGTCTGATCTGGGTTCAAACTGGGTGGCAATATTTTTGTGTCACATTCAGGACAAACTGATCTGTTAAAATTGTATGCAAGGGTAATAGCGCCAGCAGGCAAACTTAAAACAACAAATCTATTTGAGGACAATTAAGAGATCATGTCACCGAGACTGTTCGAAATGTCTGTTTTGAAGGCTTTGTATATTGTGCCATTAGACATGTTGCATATATTACACACTTTCCTGCCTTGTCACGTCACGGTTAAATAACTTTACACAGTAGGTGGGGAGGGAACAAACCAATCTACATCTAGCACGTGATAGAATCATTTTTATTGACACATGGACTTGACATTGTTGCTCAGACTCAATGTCCACGGTCGACTTCCATCTACAGTAATGGCTGTAACAGTGGCCAGCTTCCTGTCCAACTGTTTCTCTTCACTCAGTCTCAGAAGTAGACAATTACAGTTAGATACTAACAAATATAAACATCCTTAGTTTCATGTGTACCTGGTGCCTTATGGTCTGGCTACTGACCAACTCTGATGATTGAAACTTTCAATCTTACACTCTATTTGTTGGTAAAATTGCTGAGAGTATCATTGAATGACCAACGCCATACCCCATACCACATATACTGCCATAGCGAATATACTGTAGACTGATGGAAGAACATTTGGGTCAATTACACAATGGCATCATGTGCTTTTGGTACTTACCCCAGGGGGAGCAGCGAAGGCTCCAACAAGCCTGCAGTGCATCTCTGCAGTCTTGCCTGAGAGCCTTCACTGCTCACATAAACAAAGTACGGATGTAGATGAAGACTCAGACCAAGATTTAGAATTCTAAAGCCGTGCTGGATATGTCAGCATTTGTTGGAGGCTTTTGGGCATATCCGAAACCTCTTGTACTGGCACTTATATTTTTTTTTCATTTTAAGTACAGTACATTCATTATCAATATACTTATCATTAGAAAACCTGTACTTAGGGGCACATATTTTAGCCTGATTCACAGAATCTTATCGGTGCCATTGTTTTTGCTGCTTTGTAAATTATATTCTACTCTTGCTTCATTCAAATTTGCAAGATTATGTAATAGTTATACCATGGGTTGGCCGCCTGTACGTGGAGATAATCCACCAGCTTTAGCGACAAACATGGTATAACTATTTTATAGCACCTACATCAGTGTAGACCTTGCACATCAAGTGATATTTCATGCTAAAGTTGGTAAAGGTGGTTCTTATGTTAGGTAGGTATAAGCCAAAGCCATATTGTATTATCATGAATAGCAGTCTCAGGATAAATTAACTTCCTGTGTAAAATGGAAGTTTTCCTTTCCTTATCTGGTCTAAAAATCTTCCTTGTTTCCTGGTTTATAGAATCAAGCTCATCGATCATGGCTCTGGTCTGAGTGTTCTGAGTGTTCTGGTCAGGTCTTGATGATAGAAATTCCCAAGTCCTGCATATTTACACCTCCTGAAATTACTTCTGGCCTCACTCTGGCTTCTCTCTATCATATTAGATTGTACTAATTTAATATTGATGACATCTGTCTGACTAATAATTCTACTAGCATGCTTGTTCAGTTTTATTATGAATCATGGAGAAAAATACTATATTGTGAATTTGACAATTTAATTAATTTACTTGTTAAAAATTGTTATTTTTCATGCTTTAAAATTTTATATGATACATATCTCAATTGGAGATGTTGGTGAAACATGCGTGGATCCAGAAATTTTGCCAGAGGGGGGTCCAACATGACAACTTTTTTTTTTTTTTTTTTTTTTTTCAGATAATGAGGGAGAGAGAATCCAAATACCACTAAAAGTGGGCCATCATCGGCCCGCCAGCGAAACGCCATTTAAATGGCATTTCGCTGGCCGCCGATGATGGCCCAATTGGTTTTTCGGAGGATCTGGACCAGTATTGCTAAAAAACCCTATATTTTTGTGATTTTTCAGGGGGGGGGGGGGTCCGGACCCCCTGTCCCCCCTTTGGATCAGCCCATGTTAAAGTTCCTGAACAGACTAACATAACACTGGTATGTTCCTGTATCAAGGATCAATATTGTCAGGAGCTGTTGGGATAACTACAGACAGTTTGTTTGTTATTCTTCTGAATCATGCCGCCAAAAGCTTACTGCAATGTTAGTTTCCAATCTACTCTGAGAGGAATTGTTTCCACTTCTCCTGACATAAAGCCATGTCATAGAAGAAAAAGTACATTATGGATAGATATAGCCGACCTCTAGATAAGAGGGTGTCCAAGCAAAGTTCAAAGACTTGCAAGAATGCATCCATTTCTATATTGACAGAAGAGATCTATTTAATAAATAGATACAGCAGAATGTGAAAGATCAGAGTCAATTCTAGATGATAATACCTGATTGGCTCCTCACTGTCGCCAAATAATGCCTATAATGGTGTTCCTTTACACATCTTCCTCAGCTTAGATAATATGGCCGAGATAAATCAGACCTTTCGTAAAAGCGTGCAATATTAAATAAGAATGGGGTAATTCCAAATTATTTTTCTTATTTCTCAGCCAAAACATTTTGTGGGTTCTGGACCAGATGGTTCTATTGTGCACCCATAACATTATAATAATTGCGGTCGGCCATGGCCGGCCATCAAATTTGGGTTTTGACCAAACCTTTATGCCGTGCTCAGGCTATATTTTATTTGCTGCCGAACAACAAGCGGGGCACCATATATCGTGGGTTGACATACAGCGTGAAGTACCATATATCGTGGGTTGACATACAGCGTGAAGTAAACTGTCCGTGAAATCTGTAGGGCTACCTATAGCGCGAGGCAAGCTCGTTTGCGAATTTAATTTTCACAAAGAAGGCGTCAATTTGCACTGCAGCTTATATAACGCAATAAATATTAGCTTTTCAAAAAAACTGGCGAAAATTAAACGTCCCAAAGTCAAAACGTCCTTGATTGGCTAAGAGTGCGAGCGAACTTCACATCAGTAAACATACTTACGTGATTGTCATCCACATCTGATCAGACAGAATTACTATGAAATCAGGCACTGTCTTATGACGGTCATGACAAACAGGTTTTATGCCCCCAAAGGGAGGCATATAGTAATCAAACTGCCTGTCCTTAGTGTTAGTGTTTGAGTGTTCATATCATATCTGGAGTATATCTCCTATATTATTTTCGGTAGGAATGCCAAAATTCGTGTCTTATGCATTTAGGGTCATGGAGCGTCACGCACCTTTACCACTGCCATCAGATCAGTATGAGTATACACCGGAAGGTGTCTGTACTTTATAGGAAGAAGAAGAAGAAGATCTAGAAAAATCGTGTCACGAGCATAATTCCTAGGAATCCCTAATTTGTTTTGTGAACACATCTTGGGGTCACGGAGTCTGTACATATACAGTTAAGCGACCACTGTGACCTTGATTTTCTGGCATCAGTTTTAAGAAAAACGTGCTGTCTAGTGTTGTCAAATGATTTTCCATAAATGTGTAGCATGCTTGATACATTAATATAATATACCATACATAAGCCGGGTGCTTTCAAAAGATCAAGCAACATACTCGCTGGAAGCATATGTTAAATGGTAACAAATCACAGTTCAGATGTTAATAATCAGAGCTTAGAATAAATCTACATGGAAAAGCTCTAGAAGTTCAAAATGGAAGCATGCAGTGGGCAAGAATACATACAATGATAAGCTAAACGACCGCCAGCTTTTTTGAAAAGCTAATACTTGTTGTTTAGACTCACTTAGAAATTTATCACAATATTTGTATAGCTGCATGACCCATCAGAGGGCACGTAGGTGACAAATGATTATGATTATCTTGACTAAATTTGGTTTATATTTGACCAAAATGTGAGTAATGCTGCCAGAGGTTGTTCTCTGTAAGCTCAGACTTTTTATGAAAGTTGATCCTGAACTTGAGCTGTTTATTGGCAGATGCTATCTCATCTGTAAACATATCTGACTTTGGTGCTCATTAAAAGATTGATTCAAATTTTGATATTACAGCTTTTTTGATTAGGTTTGTTATAGCTCCATCACTTGATAATGAATTAAAATGTACCATGATGGTTATAAATATTAAACCCATATAAGCCTAGCATCCTTTTTTTGGGGACATAGGCAAACAGTGTAGACCCAGATCAGCAGCTGCAGAGTATGACTTCTGATCAGGGTCTCCACTGTTTGCTTACAGAATATTCTATGAACTTTTGAATAAAAATACAAAATACCACCAAACACCCCTAAAATTTGAAATAGACTCGTTAGTATTGATAGAGTCATAACCAGTAGTTTAATTGTTCAAGCCCTTCATTTTGATAGAACATCACATGACAAGATTACAGAATTTATGATATATTGAGGTGAAAATATAATTTATGCCACACTGCAATAAAAATATCAAGTATAAAAGATAGCATTTTATCAAACCAGGGTATATCTTGATAACTTTTTAACACCTTAATATGATACGATTTGAGGACATGTTTTATTAACATCATGTAGTTTGTACTCGGTTTTTACATCATTAAAAGCAAATATCAAGTCTTAATGTTGGCAGTTTATATTTTGCCAACAAAACATGATCTCATTTTGCAAACCATCAGAGTTGAAAAGACAGCAAAGCCAACCTTTGTGGGCTATGTCAGTTTTAACTAGCATGCTTACTTTGTGTTAGGCCAGAATTTTTTTATTAGTTGATTTACAAACCCTCCTACTGTAATTTTCTGGAAAGTAGGAAAAAAATAAAATTAATTTCTAAAAAACAAATTTTATTTTATCCGCCGACTCTAAATATTAATTGTTTGGTTGAAAAAAAATAATATTTTTTTTGAGGTTCTGTCTGTGCATTTTTGAGAGTGACACTGTTAAAAGTGATTGTCCTGTCCAGATGATGAAATATTTAAAGATTACCTTACTAGTTTTACTGTTTTTCTGGAGATATTAAAGACAAAAAAGAATAAAAAGCTCTGAAAAAAAAAAAAAAAAGCTCTGAAAATGACCAGTCAACTGGTCATTTTCAGAGCTTTTTTATTTATTTTTTTCATCCCCCTGACCCTAGATCTGAAAAAAAATTCCCGTAAACCAACTAATAAAAAAAATCTGGCCTTAGCAAACTCACATTAAACCCCATTCTAGTTTTGGCATACACTGACCTGGGAATGTTGACAGCGAAGTCTCTTCTTTTTTTCTCATGTGGGACTCAGTAGAGTCTATAAAAGCTTGAAATGATTCAAAAGAAGTATGGCTTAGAAAATAATTAAGGTCACTTGGCAATTCTATGAGTTTCCAACTTACATCCCTTAGATCTAAATATTGAAGGTGGTTGATTAAACTTGCAATTGTACGAATCTTTGGGCAACCTTATTAAAACAGTACTGCTTAATTAGCTTAAATGTATCAAATTTTTTGAAAAACTTAACTTCATTTTCCAATCTTGTTTTACAGAATACGAACCGAGACTAATGGAGGGGCCTGGTGTCCTAAGACAACCATCAGCCGAGAGTCCTATGAGTATTTACAGATTGACCTGGGAAAGCTGACAGTTATCACAATGGTTGAAATACAAGGAAGATTTGGAAATGGGCAGGTAAGGCCTCAGCCCAAGGGTATATTCAACTGCATGACTGTGCAGTCTGATCTGAACTCTCTTTTTAGCTCACGTGAGCCGAAGGCTCATGGGTGAGCTAATAGTATACCAGTCACTCCGGCGTCCGTAATCTGTCGTCCTTTGTCCGTCTGTCCACAATTTCAGACATCTTCTCCTCTGAAACCACTTGGCTAATTTAATTCAAATTTCATATGGAGACTTCTTAGGACGTGGGAACGAAAGTTTGTTCAAATGGTCCTGGTCACATGACCAAGATGGCCGCCACGCCCATATATGGTAAAAACCCTTTAAAAATCTTCTTCTCCAGAACCAGAAGGCCGATGACCTTGGGACTTGGTATGTAGCATTGGGGTAGTGGGGCCTGCCAAGTTTGTTCAAATGATGATCCTAGGTTGACCTTAACATACTTAACGTCAAGGTCAAATTTGCTTCCTAATGCATTTAAATGGGATAATTTATGAAAAGTTGATTGTTTGGAAAACTGTGGAAGCCCTTGTCATTATTCTCACTTGATATGTTAAACTTAATGAGACAATGGCTATAAATAAGTTCCAAAGGTCAAGGTTGACCTTTGACCTTTCAGCGTAGGTCGCTCATATTGGAGTCCCATCAATATATAAAACATAGTTTTCTCACAAACCATCGGTCCAATTGAACTCAAATTTCATGTGAAGACTTCTTATGATATTAGTTAGCCAAATTTATACAAAACATATTGGTCACATGACCAAGATGACCGCCACGCCCATATATGGTAAAAACCCTTTAAAAATCTTCTACTCCAGAACCAGAAGGCCGATGAACTTGGGACTTGGTATGTAGCATTGGGGTAGTGGGGCCTACCAAATTTGTTCAAATGATGCCGAGTGATGACAAACAGTGATCCCGAGGGACAGTTTTTTCTATTCTACCCTCACACTTCATTCTTTTTCTTGCTCACCACTGTTTTTTCGTTTGAAAATAAGCTTCCAGAAGTCCCTGAATATGCTAAGATAAAATTTCACATGATGATGTCATTTTAACATAACAATAAGGTCACTTGACAATAATGGTGAGTTCCAATACAACCAATGTATGTAGTAAACCCTCATGTGACAGCCTGGGTAAGATAGCATGGGTTAGATAAGATTTTCTATCCCAGAGTAAAATCTCAGATATCTGTATCCAGTGTGCAAGAAATATGTTTTCTTCTGAAAACTCCATCTAGTGTTATATTTGCATTTATTACATGCTTTCTACATTTTACATAGTAAAATTGCCGTTAGCACTCGGTAATATTTTCAAGTGGCCAAAAATCCATATTGGGCATCATTATGGATTTTTGGCACTGCCTCATAAAGATGACGTATAGGAATCGTGCACTTTTTCGATTAGAACTAGCCTAGGCTACTCGTTTCAACATTGCTGAGTAGATTTAGAATCGTTAGGAGACCCTGTTTTCCGATGTATTTTACGCTCTATTCGGGCCATGAAATAGGGAAATGCGAGAAGAATACAGAATGTGACACCAGAACAGCTCTAGGCTTTTCGCCAGTTTCGGTTAAACAAACAAAATGACTAGCCCTGAGGTTGATATTGTGTCAAGCTGATCGGATCGATGAGCGATCGTTACCGTTAAATTCCTGTTACCTCTTCAAATAAACCACTTTTCGGGGAAAAGGTTGACTTTCCATGAAATACAGTGAAAGAAGAAAGATATACCCGTATTACCACGTATCTTGATATGCATGAATGCTAATCTTAAGGCTGTCTTTGATTGTTTTATTGACAAAAGTCTGTTGAAATGTCCCGTCGTCAATAGCAATGTAAACAATGTTAAGCTATCTAATGACGTCATTTTCTATGTCACGCTATTTGTTGCTGCAATTTTCATCTCGCCAGTTTTTCTGACTCACTGGCGCTACTGGTTAAAAAGGCAAAAGAGTTTACGCGGATGTAATAAAAAGGTTATGATATGGCCGAGGTGTGCCTCTAGGTCATATTGGCACTGGATAGCCATATAGGCCCTCGGGCTAAAGCCCTCAGGCCGATATGGCTACCCCAGTGCCAATATGACCTAGAGGCACACATCGGCCATATAATAACCTGTATTTATGCCATCAAAAGCATTTTTTTAACAATAAATCAGTGTGTTTGTTATTGCCACCTACACTTACCACGGTGTGATCATGGCGCTTACTAAGCTTGGCTCTTTTCATAAGAAGTGGCTTAACTTGGAAACTAGAAGGTATACAAGAATAAAGAGAAAAAAACTCATGTTTTTGTAGCCGAAAGAAAACATATCAAATGTCCTCATGGGGGAAAGTTGGAACCTTCCTTTAGCCTGGTGTTTTTTTAACAGTCTCCCCCAATTTGTAAACTCTCTAAAAATAAGTTTTCTTCAGAGTAATGTTTCCTATATAATTATGGACATTATTAGTTTCTGAAGCTTCAAACAAGTGATCCTTTTTTTAAATGATAGCTCATTTTCATGGCATATATTGTAGAACCTGATCAGACTGCTGTCTGATCAGGTTCTACAATATTTGCCATGAAAATGAGTCCATATTTTTACAGTTTCAGCAGTAAATCAGTTTGATCTCTCAATCCTGGTAAAGATATTTCTCCACTAATGAAGGGGGGTTGTGAAAATAAACTGATTCTAGTGATAAGACTTTCAAAGAATTTTCTTCAGTTTCTATTTGTTTTCTACATAAACATCAGCAAGATAATGATTTTGAAACAAAATTCCAAGATGATTTATGCTGTATATTTTCCTTTATTTATCTGCAATGTTGTTTTTATTTGTTAAAGGGAGATAAGTCTGGTGTCAGATTGCATGGATATGAATTATCTTTTCAAAACTTAGAGAAGTTGGCAGCGGAAAGATAGAAAGATCTAGGAGCTTGGCAGTTCATTTCAACATCCCCTCACTTTAAGGGTAGGCCCTCTGAACCTAAGCCACACTTTTCACCAAGTAAGACTGCAGTAGACAATAACTACTCCGGTATTTTCCTAGGCTTGATTTGAGGCCCCTTCACAATTCGAAAATGAGCAAAAACTTCCCGAAATGTTCTATATCATTCCCAAATTCTTAGTTCTACATTTTGGTGAAAATTTCAAGAAAATCCGAACAAAAATAGCAACATTGAAAACATCATTTTATGCAAATTTTTTTTCGTGAGTTTTTATGATGGGCAATTAAAGTTACAAATATGATACAGCTTTTCACTGCTAATTTCTTATAAGGTTTTTAATCCATTTAAAATGGTGGTAACAGTTCTTTTAGACTGCATCAAATTTTCCTAATTTTGATGGTCCAAATGCTTTTTTTCCCCAATGTTCAACCGGCCACTGGCCCCAACTTCTGAAAGGTAGGAAAATCCCTGTTATTCATGTACTGGCAGATGACCAGTCTTATGGCAGTGACAAAGTTAAAAAGATGTCTGCTTCTTTATACAATACGGTATGTAGTGTTAACAAAATATTGGGCCTGATCAAGATCAAAAGTTTTTGACACTTGAAAAAAAAAGTTAGCATCAGATGACAAAAAATCATGAAAATTCCCAGCATGTAACGAGTTTACACTGTATTAAGAAGACAAAGAAGTGAAGCAGGGTAAGGCGTAATTACTTGCACCGATGTGACTGCTCTGAAGTGCAATTTTGATGTTTTTTGTAAGATTCATGACTGTTTATCCTGCCAAAATAATTAAATAATTATGGTGTTTTTTTCCTATCTGTCTCTCCTTTAAGCTGCGAAGAGGCTAATGGTTAGTTCCTAAGTTGCCTCCTTGTCATAAATATTAACTCTTTGCCTGCTTTTGAAGACTTGGCATCTGCATATAACCTCTGCAAACAGTTCATACCCAAGGTCGACCTAGCAACATATGTCTTCCCTAATCTGGATCCACACTGTTTGACACTCTGTAGGAATTTCGGACTTTTTTTTTTATGTTGATTTTGAAACATACCGATAATGAGAAGCACAGTGGCTATGTGATAGCTAGAATGCTTGATAGAGTGCATGACTCGAAATAAGGGGTTGCGGGTTCGAGCTTCACTGGAGGCACTGCATAATGTGTCCTTGAGCAAGACATATTTATCCTTGCTTAGTACTGGTTCAACTCAGGAAGACCTGTCCCAACATAATTGAAAAGTTGTTGACCGGGACGTAAAGAATCAAATCAAACAAAAAAAAAACAACAACAACAAAGAATCAAAAACCAAACAAAACCATGTAATCTACAGATCTAGAGTACAAAATAACCTGCAAAATTACCCAGCATGCAAAGAGTTAACAGACAAAATTGTATTTCTCAACAATGAAAAATATATCTTGAGGGGCTGAGGAGTATAGAACATACAGTAAAACCTGTGTAAAAGGGCCACTCTCAAAAAGACCACAAGATCTTTGTTTTGTCTATTTTTGAGTGGTCCTTTTACACAGGTTTTACTGTAACAATATTCAGCATTACAATGGTTAAAGGTAGAAATGTGCAAAATCCAGCAAGAATGGGAAGATGGTGCACTGATAACCTCGCAGTGGGGTTATCAACAAACATGCTTGAGAATGCAGAAAGTGCAGTGAAGATGTTATCTCCATGCATGGTGGCCTCAACTCACATCAGTTGGTATGACAGCAGTGTTCCCTGGTGAAAGTGATCCAGCAGTGATAATCAGCAGCTAGTTCCCAGACACATATGACAAGAAGTCAAGCTTCTAACTACATGTTTTAAAGGAAGCGCAGTGGCTCAATGGGTGGTAGAGTGCTTGACTCGAGACCGAGAAGCTGAGGGTTCGATCATCACCGGCGTCACTGTGTTGTGGTCCTTGAGCAAGACACATCTATCCTAGCTTAGTACTGGTTCAACCCAGGAAGACCCGTCCCTGTTTAACTGAAAGATTGTTGATGGGACGTAAAGAATCAAATCAAACAAACAAACAAGCATGCTTTGAAATTCAGAATTTTAGTTTGTATCAGTCTGTCAAGCCTGAAGTGGATTACTTACTTACTATTCTGAAATCTCCCTTTCAAAATTAGGGTATGCACTGTTTGCTTATTTAAATGTAATCTTCAGGGAAAGAAGTTTTGAAAATCAGTTTTGTGACCCCTGCAAACATATAATGGACCATCTCAACATTTTGTATCAAACAGGATGGATGAGTCGTTTCATATAGAAAGGGTTTGTTGATCCTATTGAGTAATAAAATCATGAAAGCCTTCAAGAAACCAGCAGTTGTAAGAAAAAGATAACCATATGTTGTTGTCTGACATCTGTTATCCCTCTTTTTGATCAAAGTTAATGTCACAGTTTGCCCTATTAGGGGAAACTTTTCTAGTGGGTACCAGACTTTTTTTCTATAATTTTCCTGATTTTCTAAGACAATAAGCTTGGTTATTATATTTCCTATGAACCCACTCTTTGGGAGCCATTTTAGGCCAGAATTTTTTTAAGCATTGATTTACAAACCCTCCTACTGTAATTTTCTGGAAAGTAGAAAAAAAAAATTAATCTCTTTTTTGTCCGCCGACTCTAAATATTACTTGTTTCAATGAAAAAATAATAATATATTTTTGAGGTTTGAGAGTGACACTGTTAA
The DNA here is from genome assembly GCA_964019695.1 of Loripinus fragilis. Lineage (NCBI taxonomy): Eukaryota > Metazoa > Mollusca > Bivalvia > Lucinida > Lucinidae > Loripinus > Loripinus fragilis. The sequence goes on along the minus strand of OZ026515.1, from coordinate 12,631,511 downwards.
AAGTGATTGTCATGTCCAGATTTTTAGGAAGACTGTTGGTTTACCTATTACTAAACTCCAGCTGTTAAGTTTTTAGACTTAATTTTTCGCAATAACTTTTTTGTCTTCAATTTAAGCAAAATGTGTTCGCGATGAAAAGTATTTAGGAACATCTCCGCCAACTTCTCCAAATGGTTCCAACATCCTAGATGCTGCAGGTTCCTCTGTGCTTAGATGCACTCTTTGAATATTTTAAACAAAGCGCAAATAAACAAAGTCCAAGATGTCAGTCAAAAATGTACATTGCACCGCCCTAATTCAATTACTAAAGCGATGGATGGCTTGTTCAAATATAATAGAAATCGCGCCTGATTTGCTCGTGCGTTAAACTAGTAGGGTCATCTCAAAACCGTTCATTTCATAGCACGTACATAAGAGAAAAATTGCACGTCATGCGATAACCCAGCCTTTGTTCCTACAAATGAGCCTGCTTTAAGTTGATTCTGCATATGCACGGTAAATTCTGAGTATGTTAACGGCAGTTTTATGTTATGCACAGCCTTTGAAGAACGGGATTTGCACCGCTTCCGAATATTTTTTGAAACTACCCCTTTCTGCCACGCCTATACGAATTATACCTGTCATTAAAAGACTTAGAAATTTAGGACGAATTCAATTTATTGCAAAATCTTCATCTGTATACACGAAAATCTGTTTGCGCCAGAAGCACAAGACCTTTTGTAGAAGTTGGCGGAAATTCTCCTCTACAACTTTCATCGCGAACACATTTTGCTAAAATTGAAGACAAAAAAGTTATTGCGAAAAATTAAGTCTAAAAACTTAACAGCTGGAGTTTAGTTTTATTGTTTCTAGAGATATCAAAAAAAAAAAACCTGAAAATATTAAGAAAAAAAAAAAAGCTCTGAAAATGACCAGTTAACTGGTCATTTTCAGAGCTTTTTTATTTATTTTTTTCCGCCCGACCCTAAATCTGAATTTTTTTTCCCGTAAATCAACTGATAAAAAAATTCTGGTCTTATTCCTACCAAATAGCAAAGCAAGGCAATTCTTATTTTTCAGTAGCACCACTTTCTTGTGTATTACCTAATTTGTGAAATTAGCCGCGACATGAGATTTCAAACAATGTGGTATGTGCGACTAGCAAAGCCTCAGATCAGCCTGCGCATACGCGCAGACTGATCAGAGCCTTTGCAAGTCGCTTGAATATTCTATGAGTGTTAAGCTACTGACTGAACACCATTTGGAGTTTCTAAGTTTAAAAGGAGGCTGCACAGGCTCTTCTGAGTCTACACTTGTCAAAATGTCAAATTGTTGGAAATCTCATGCACTAGCTCTAATTTAATGTCATTGCAGCTTCTAAATGTCACAGCTGTTTATGCATTGCATACATTATTTAAATTTGAAGATGACATCAGTTTGATTCATCAATTTCATTCTCTAAAGTGCAAAGTTTATGCCATTTGTAGTAACTTCATTTCTCTTCTTCATAAAATCCACACCAAATGTTTTCAAAGACACATACAACGAGCACATTAGTTTATGTGACTGACATTGGTCGGTATTGGCACATGGATATTGGCTTCCTTTATTGGTATTTATGGACATGACCTGATAAGAAACATTTATATGATTCATTTCCTGCGATACCTGAAATTCTCAGCCCTAGTCTTGGAGGAGACTTATTTCTTAGAAACATACATTCTCTGATTTGATTGTCTATAAACAATTTGTATCAGGTCAAAGCAAGTATGTTTATTGCTAGGTTTGTTTATAAACACATAAAATCATTGTACCTAAGGGCAGTATGGTTCTCTCTGACACAGAAAGAAGCAGTCACCAATGTTTTGGATCTATAACTACTTGGCTTCCTGCCTGAAATTTTGCAAGAAATGCTTTTCAAGAACAAGACAATTAGCTGATTCACTAGAAAAGTGGTCTGAATAACTAAAGCTGGGTTGCCCAAGTATCGGCCATCTAGTCAGGGGCTGGGTCCCTGCCTGCAAAGAAATTGTAAGATCCCCTCGTTTGTAAGGATGAAAAAAAACAACACACCTCCGCTCATGCTTATTTTTTTTTATGAATAAAGCTAAGTTTGGTAGGCAATGGTTCTTATTATTTCTAGTACTTGAGTGTTGGTATTTTCCTGCAAGAATACTGCCATTGTTGATTGATGATGGAGTAATATGACATGAAAGCTCTTCCTTTAGAAAACAAACATTTGCATGTTATCACTGTTCTATTTCACACCTAATGTTGAAAAGTGTTTCTGCAATATGACCCAAATGCAACATTGATTATACAAGAATATCTTAAAGTGCCAATCACAACCTAATTAAGGCAGTCCACATAATTTGAAAATTTTTCTTCTTCAGAAATATTTTCAACAAAATTTCTGCAATATTTGCTTCATTTCATATAACCAATATCTTTTCTTGGGTATAATAAATGTGCTGCGGTCCTTATTTAACCATTTGCAGACGAGAAACCCCTAAACAGTTACTTAGGCAAACAGTGAAAAACCAGACGAAGTGACAATCCTAACTTCATTGTATGTAGCTTTGAAAAATTCCATTGGTCTGAAAATGGTCAAGTGCTGATTCTTGCTGAATCTGGTGTTACTGCTCTACAAAGTCTCTGTTTTCTATCTGTTATATTTTTTCTTGACATGTCTGCCACATCTTGTAAATCAATCTAATCTGAAATAGAAGTAAAAGTTGTTGGGATTTTTGTTACCTGTTCACACCTCACCATCCTCTTGATGATGCTTTCTATCACTTGCTTTAGTTTACAAGTCTATTGGGTCAGGTATCTTCATGGTCCTCTTGATGATGGTTTCTATCACTTGGTTAAGTTTACAAGTCTATTTGGTCAGCTTATCTACATGGTTTGGTCACAGTGGTGCTGCGAACTGGTAGGGAAAAAGAATTTATGCAACTTATTTATCCTAGAATCTTTTCTTGTTTAATACAAATGTGTTATGACCGGACCCAGAGTTATATGGGTTTGCTAGAATGTCATCTTTTGTTCACAGTTTCATTTTATGTGGATGGTTTGCCCGGTTGTATTGGTTTGTAAGGAAGCCATCTTTTAGTCACAGTTTCATTTTATGTGGATGGTTTGCCCGGTTGTATTGGTTTGTAAGGAAGCCATCTTTTAGTCACAGTTTCATTTTATGTGGATGGTTTGCCCGGTTGTATTGGTTTGTAAGGAAGCCATCTTTTAGTAACAGTTTCATTTTATGTGGATGGTTTGCCCTGTTGTATGGATTTGTAAGGAAGCCATCTTTTAGTAACAGTTTCATTTTATGTGGATGGTTTGCCCGGTTGTATTGGTTTGTAAGGAAGCCATCTTTTAGTCACAGTTTCATTTTATGTGGATGGTTTGCCCGGTTGTATTGGTTTGTAAGGAAGCCATCTTTTAGTCACAGTTTCATTTTATGTGGATGGTTTGCCCGGTTGTATTGGTTTGTAAGGAAGCCATCTTTTAGTCACAGTTTCATTTTATGTGGATGGTTTGCCCTGTTGTATGGATTTGTAAGGAAGCCATCTTTTAGTAACATTTTCATTTTATGTAGATGGTTTGCCCGGTCGATTGGTTTGTAAGGAAGCCATCTTTTAGTAACAGTTTCATTTTATGTGGATGGTTTGCCCGGTTGTATTGGTTTGTAAGGAAGCCATCTTTTAGTCACAGTTTCATTTTATGTGGATGGTTTGCCCGGTTGTATTGGTTTGTAAGGAAGCCATCTTTTAGTAACAGTTTCATTTTATGTGGATGGTTTGCCCGGTTGTATTGGTTTGTAAGGAAGCCATCTTTTAGTCACAGTTTCATTTTATGTGGATGGTTTGCCCGGTTGTATTGGTTTGTAAGGAAGCCATCTTTTAGTAACAGTTTCATTTTATGTGGATGGTTTGCCCAGTTGTATTGGTTTGTAAGGAAGCCATCTTTTAGTCACAGTTTCATTTTATGTGGATGGTTTGCCCTGTAGTATTGGTTTGTAAGGATGCCATCTTTTATTGAACATTTCATTTAATGTTGATGGTTGGTCCTGGTTGTATTCATCACTTATTCACACAGTTTCATTTTATGTTGATGGTTGGCCAGTAGAGAATTTGTACCGCACCAGGATCGGAACAGTACCTGGTCTTAGGTGTTGAGGTGGTCCTGGCTAGATCGGTACTGGTTCGGTCCAATTTTTAGTGTTCAAAGGAACAACTTTGTTTTTCTCCAAACCCCTGGATCGGTTCCGGATCGGAACAAACTCATCGTCTAAACAGGGTATAAGAGATGTCTTAAAAAGCAGTCATATTTTGCAATTTTAAGCAACTTGTTATAACATTGATTAAGATATAACACAGTATACTGTCAATTCAATTGACTCAATTGTGTATTACAACACTTAATAATTCAATGATAAATTACTTATGTGTGTACTTTGAATTCTTGTAAAAAGGTAGACTGGCTCCAGTCCTTAAAACAATTTTTCATCAATGTGGCATATCATATACTTGTAGCCAGCCTAACTCTGATGGCTCTGTTTTAAAACAGAGCCATCAGAGTTAGACTAGCTCAAGTATATGATATGGCATATTGATGAAAAATTGTTTTTAGGACTGGAGCCAGTCTAGTAAAAAGGAAAAGCAGGGGTTTCAATAAAATAGTTGGACAGGGACCAGAACCTAGAAGAGAGAGATGTTTTTGTAATTAAACTGCAGTAGCACCTAGTAGTGCATGCCTTATCTGTCAGTTGAAGCATCAACATCTCAATTTATATCGGCATACTAGAATTGCAGGGATGGACTGACGGGATGGACCCTGACTCGGACCGGGTAATGAACGCTTTATTGGTGTCATGTCCTCAACCAAGGTTTCGCAATGTCTGGCCAGATTTCCCATGGGTTATCTGTTTCAGAATGTTTCTGTAAATAATGTTCCTTCATGGCACACCTGTTGAAGAATTATCGCTTGTAGTTTTGTCTGTTGTTAACCCATTTGAAGGAATAACATTTCCCAGTCTAGTTGGTTGTTGGATTTATTTATTTATTTATTTATTTATTTATTTATTTATTTATCTATTAAAGAATATCAGATCAAAGCTGATAGTGAAGAATAAAAGATGAAAGCAAATAGTAGAGACCATAATCAGACGCTGCATTCGATTACATCTGATCTGTGTGCACAATTATTTAGCAATATTTTATCATAGGGCCAGTAAAGCAATTTTTTAGCGTGTGTTTTGGGTACTCAAAAGAACCGTCTCCGTGTCATTGAGACAGTTCTTTTGAGTACCCACAGCATATGTTTTGGATGAGAAATAAAGAAAATAGTTTTCCAATACGCACTATGACCCACAAAATGGAAGCTAGGCTTGTATGAGTTACGGAGATAAAGCCTTATATGTAAGCATTTAATGTTTTGTTTTGTTTGTTTGATTGTGTTCTTTACGCCCCATCAACAATCTTTCAGTTATAAAGGGACGGGTCTTCCTGGGTTGAACCAGTACTAAGCTAGGATTAATGCTCTTGCTCAAGGACAAAACGCAGTGACGCCGGTGAGGCTCGAACCCGCGGCCCCTCGGTCTCGACCACTGAGCTCCCTTAGCATTCGTTGTACTACATCTTTTTTTCATGAACTTTTCTGAATAAATAATGCGTACACACATGCCCGTCTCCGGGGATGTTTTAAAACAAAACACTTCAGGTGAGCCTCGACATAGAAATATCGTTTTGGCGATCTAAAACGCAGTTTTGTTTTAAGACTTGTGCTTGCGATCGTCGCCCTCTCGGTGTTAAAAAACGCGATCTTGGCGAAATTATTTAATAGCAGAGATCAAATGAAATGCAGCAGTTTTTCGCAAAATAAAATGCAGATTATTGATGAGCCTGCTCGTAAGAATTTGGTGCTATCGTTTATGGCCTGTCAAGTTTCTCATTAAATGCACACACACAGTTAGGCTGCCTAGTGGAACTAGTGGCATATATTTTTTGCATGAGGCTTCATCTCCGCCTATTCTTATTTGCATGCTTGCAGTAAAACTCTGGCAGGACCGCGCATATGTGCAGGCTAGCCTACGGTATCGTTGCTAGCGCACATGACCTACTTGTAGATGCCTGGCTAGATTTTTGAATATATCAGTAAATGATTATACATTCTACACCCCTACTTTTTTGTATGCAAGTAATGTTCTGTTGAGACTATGCGTATGCGCAGGGTTTTCTTGACCTTCGTTGCTCGGACAACGTATTGTAATAATGAATATTAGAGGCAATTACAGCTTATGTTTTACTATTAGAATGATAATAAACGACAAATAAATAATAAAATCCTCATGGATCTCCTACTTTGGCTACACAAAAAGACTGACTTTGGTCAGAAAATGAAATGATTTTGAAAGGCCATAAATTAAAAATGTAAAACGCCAATTTTCCAGCGTTAACAACACCAGCTTGCGCATTATGTGATCTTATCCAACACGTAACTTTGTGATATCATGTAACCTCAAGGGTTTCATAATGTTGCCAACAAATGGTACCCACAGTGCTCATTAAACTTAAAATGGACAGTTACAGCCTCGTTGAGATTTGATGAAAATGTTTAAATTATTCTGCACTCAGTGCCAAATCACATGTTATTCCAATGTCATTAAAACTGTGAAAAACTGCTCTGTATTTCTGATCATTTCATCACATTGCCCATTTAAACTTTAAATACATACGTATCATTCAGAATCCCACGCCACTGCGTTGTACCCCAACGCAAAGTGCCATACAGTTTGGATCCTGATCAAGTTCGAACTTTTGTCGGGTTTCGAGCCTCACTGGCGTTACTGCATTGTGTCTTTGATATGGTGGCTTGTTTGTGCCGTTTCGCTATTTAGTTTTTTTGTCTTTCAGCCTGCGGCTATGGCACGGCGAAAAGAAAAAATGACGCCAAGCAAACAGAGAAAATATAAAGAAACAATGCCACGCGAAAAAACGAAACGACAAAATGAACGCTTGCGAAAAGACGAAAAACGCCATGCGAAATAAACCATTTAAAACTCTTATTTCTCGTCTCTTCGTCTGGCTGTTTTTTGTCTTTTCGCCTGGTGTTAGTTCGTCTTTTCTTTATTTCGATGACATTTTTTGGTTACTTCGTTTTTTGGTGTGGCGTTATTGAGTCTTTTCGCGGCGCCATAACGCAAGGCAAAAAGACAAAATGACGAGAAAACGCCACTCGAAAAGACGAAAAAAGCCACGCGAAATAACCAAAAGACAAAATACTGCCCAAACGAAATTTAACCCTTAAAGCGCTTGCCAAAAATGCATCTCTGGCTTCTCATTTGTTGCACTGTGGATAATGTAAATGTAGAAGCAAATATGTGGACCTAGATTAGAATGTTGTCGTAGAAGCAGGCTAGGCTATGAGAGCAGTCTGATCTGTTTCTTCACAGATTGGCCTAGAGATTTCTAAAACATTTTTTAGTGGACAAACGCAGACGAATTCTGTTGTGATTGGCGCTATAACGATGAAACCCCATTTATCTAAATCATGCATTGATAGGGAGCTACTAAAGGCTTAGGATCCAGATCGGACCGATATTCTGTAGTCCTGATTTGGGTCCAAACTGTTTGCAAAGATCGGGTAGTCTCTGGTTTACCAGGCGCATTCAATTCAATTTGTTGTTTCGGGATTGCTACCATATTGAAATTCGAAACAATTGAACTTGCATCTACAAACAGAACGTTAAGCTTCAGCCTGACGATATTAACTGAGCCTGTGCCCAAATTGAGGAAAATCTGCATGTCTACGTGCGGTCCCCTGAAATAACATCAAAACAGCGATTACCACTCTCTATTTTTTTTCTTGGTAAACTAGCAAAAGTTTTATTGAGGATTTTTATAACACTGGGAGCATTTTGACATATTGATACAACGCACTGATAGTTGCACAGATGTGCGATGGTTGCTGCCACTTGCTGGTGCAGACTCACCACAGCATTCGCTGTGTCACATAAACGGTACACAAATCGCCATTCTTGCATAGGAATTCGTTACGCTAAGCAGTTTGAAGCCGCAAAATCCATGTTCAAATCATAAGATTCACGTGCTGTTTGAACATGGCTTTTACTTGAAAAAGCCTGAACTGGGCCCTGATTTGCATGCATGTCGTGAATGATCATTTCGCCGATGCTTTCGTTCGCGAAAACCGGTTGCATTCGTATATATGACATTATGGTGACGTAATGACGTTCGAAAGTTTGACGCTGACGCCATTTTGTTTTGAGAAATCAAGTGTAAGAAAAGGGATATTTAATGTTTAAGCGACGTTTTAGCGCGGTTTATGCTGAAATCAGGTAAAATATGCAAGAATAACGATCACACATGTTTGTTTCATTGCACTAACACTTGCCGGATCCCTCGGACGATGTTTGAACATTCGGCCTGACGGCCCCGTGTTCAAACAGCTTCCTCGGGACCCGGCAAATGTAAATGCATGAAAAAAACATGTGTGATCCCTATATTTGAACCAGCATATGATATTTCGTTACTGTGACGAGGCTAAGGCGAGCCAGTCTGTAAATGTGCAGACTCGCCAGAACCTTCGCTGCACGCCAGCATATGAAATATTGATACTTATTGCATTGTCCAGTGACTATACCTGCTCAAATGCGCAGACTCATTGATCAGAGTCTACGCTGCTGGCGTGAATAGCACACAAATGGCCATTTGATGCAGCTCATGATATTTTTTGTACAGTGACGAAGGCTAAGGTAAGCCTATGCAAATGTGAAGACTCGCCAGCGCCTTCGCTGCTCGCACAAAATAGTATTAAATCGCCATTTGAGCCACCAGCACGAGATTTTTGAATTGTGACGAAGGCTCAGACTAGATCAAGCGAATGTATAGTTACACCATAGCCTTCTGTGCTCGCAGAAAAAGAAGTATAAAAACGACATTTGAGCCAGCACATGAGGTTTTGGTTCACTGACGTAGGCTCAAGCGAGACTCAAATGAGCAGACTCGCCAGAGCCTTCGCTGTTTGCATGAATGAAGCCAAATTTGCCTTTTGAGCCAGCGTACTGCCAGGGGGTATTTGTTACCTTGTTCCCCTGGGGAGAAGAGGGGAACAAAGATACACTAGTGTCTTTGTTCCACCTTTTCCCTTAAAATTTGACCTTTGTTCTCCTGTATCTTTGAAATAGCTGCCCCTTTTTCCCCTGTTCCCCCAAACCCCTGGGAGAGCCTCCGAGATTTTAGTGCCTACAATACGTGTTAATACTGTGGCGATACAGGCATAGCATGCATAGCAAAGACTGCTATGCCTGTGTTTTTTACGTTTTACTCCATTTTGGGTAATTGGGGTGACATAAGACATAAAACAGATTTTCGATTTTTTGGGAACACGAGAAGAAGCCAAACTATTTCAGGGGAACAAAGACACTATGGGGGAACATGCTAGGGAACATAAGAAACCACATTTTCGATTTTTGGGGAACAGGGGAACAAGCCAAATCATTTCAGAGGAACAAAGGAACAGGTACCCCAGGGAGTGTGTTGCCTTGTATCCAGGGCCCCAAGTCGATACCTGGCTCGTCCAGTCTGACTCTAAGCCGTGGCCCCATCTACATATGGCCTAAGCTGTTGGTGGGACGTAAAACACAAGCTCAAACAATCAAACAAGCCAGGTATTTTCTTTTATCAGATCTATGCTGAACAGTTTATTTCAGCTCAAACCACATGCCTGTAATGTAAACAATCTGCGTAGCATGCACTATAAGGCTAGCCATTAACCTAAGAACCAGACCTCTGATTAAGGTCATGATACCAATAAATAAGGTCATGACTCCAATAACTAAGGTCATGACTCCAATAAATAAGGACAAGTCCGGGTCCGAGTCCAGGTCCATCCCATCAGTCCATCCCTGCAATTCTAGTATGCCATTTATATCAACAATCAGTCAGCACATACAGCAAGACAATACATCACAGTGGTTCTGTGCCTAATTACACTTCTGTTTTATATTAAATTTACCTTATCATCATCAACATCACTGATAATTGAGCCTGTTCATGAGGTTTTGGTGTTTATCACATATGAGGTGCATCCCTCTTTAATTGTGCATGTGCAGCTACAGTAGATAAAATTTCCACCATTTCTTATGCATGCGCGGATCCAGGAATTTTTACAAGGGGGGTCCAGGCCCGACGGCCAGAAAACAGTCTGGACAATGTTTTTTTTGTTTGTTTTATTTTAGTCCTCAACTTATTTTACAGTTTACAGAGGGGGTCCGATGGTTTTATTACAGAGAAAACTGTACTTTTCCAAGGATCCAGAGGGGGTCCGACATTTTCCAGGGGGGGAGTCCAACTTTTTCCAGGCGGGGTCCAAATGCTAATTTGTATAGAAGCCCATATAACTTGTGATTTTCCAGGGGGGTCCAGACCCCCTATCCCCCCCCTCTGGATCGGCACATGTTACGAGTCACCTTTTCATATACATGTAAGACTCAAACAAGTCTGCTCAGCTATAGTGACTTATGCTATAGAATCCATTTTACTATCGAGGCAGCAAATGTTTAATTATGTTGCCAATGACATGCCTGGTAGACACTTTATTTGCCATTCCAAAGTGCAATTTCAGTGCATCACTGGGAAAATAATTCACTTGAATAATTGTACTTTTGATCTGAGTCTGAAAATTTTCTGTCTCATAAAATTTTAATTGGTCTGGTCTGTTGATCATGTGCAGAGATCCTCAGACATTCAAAAACAGCTTCCTTGTGGGAAACGACACATCTATTGTATGCATGAACATGTAAAACATTGTTTTGGCAGCAAAAATATTATGTTAACATTGTGTTTAGAAGTGCACCAGAACAAATATTTTCATGCAAAAAAAAGTCAATTCACAGGTTTCGATAAACAAAAATTTTGAGCATAAAATAGTTAATATTTTCTCATCCATCAGTTTTAACGAATGTTTTGGCTGCTCAAAAGAACCATCTCATTGAGACCGTTCTTTTTTGTACCCACAACATAAGGTTTTGGTTGAGAAATAAGAAAATAAATTTTTTGTTACACACTCACTTAACTAAAGGCCTGAGTGACGGTTTAGACAATTAAGGCAGTCTCACCAAAGCCCAATTAGGGCCAGTTAAGCAAAATATGCCAGCATACAATTGTGATTATTTTCTTATCCATCGGTTTAAACATGTGTTTTGGGTGCTCAAAAGAACCATCTCATTGAGGCGGTTCTTTTGAGTACCCATAACATATGTTTTGGTTGCGAAATAGGAAAATTATTTTTTTATAATTCACTCTTTTAACTAAAGGCTTGAGTATAATGGTTTAGAGACAAGGCAGTCTAGATCACCAAAGCCCTCAACGCTCACACGAAAAAAAATGGAATTTTAAGTCATACATGCTATCAAAATGCATGTGCGTTTAAAGAACAACTTCACACATATGTGATAAGCACCAATATCACATGCACTGGCCCATATCTGTTGTTATCAATTTTTTGATGCAAAACAAAGCTGAAATTATCACCTTAAACTTAGCAGAAGCTGGTAAAGAATTTCTTACATAATCAGATAACATACCTCACCTGCTAGGTTTTTAACCCATAAAGCGCCACCTAGAGCTTGCAGCAGACGACAATTTCAAATTTTGCTGCTTTTATAAGGCATATTTCATGAGAATCGTCTGCTGGCAGACGATTCCCATGAAATATCTTACCTTATTTTTTTCGAAAATTTGGAAAGATGTTGCAGAATTTGCCGTCTGCTGCAGTTGTGATTGGCGCTTTAAGGGTTAACTCTTTGCATGCGTGAATGTCTTCTGCAGATTTTTTTTTCAAAATTAACTCTTAATAAATAAATCTTATAGGAATACCAATTATCATAGTGTGAATTTTGAACCAGATTAAGCCTGACAATTTGGACCATGATCTGGGTCTAAATTGTTTGCAAAGCTCAGCAGACGACACCAGCAGGTAAAGAGTTAAAAACGCATCTTTCATATGATAGTTAATTATTACTTTAGTTCTTGATAAGAAACGTTTCTCATAAGAAAAAAAGATATTTTTTTGTTATTTTTCACGAAAAACTGATGTTGTGGTGCTCGATCATTGGAGGTGTCTCAGTGAGAGACTTCAAAAGAGTAGCCACAACATATACTTTCAATGAGTCATAAAATACAAAACACAATGACCAATAAGAACCACTCTCATCTTGTGCACTCTCTTGTCTCAAGACAATTTAATTCCTAAAGCTGTCTGCCATGTACATTTGTTTTAGTCCGGATCCCCTTAAAAATCAAAAAGCTACCAAGCCAGTAAATGTTGGACAATCATTGGCGCGCTAGGTTAGCTGCCAGCGAAACGCCATGAAAATTGCATTTCACTGGTGGGCCAATGATGGCCCACCTTTAGTGCTATTTGGATCCTCTCTTCCTCTCACCCCTCATAAAAACAAAAAACAAAAAATAACTCGGAGTTGGACCCCCTATGGCAAAACTTTCTGGATCCTTGCATGGGAAAGATGACACAAATCTGTATTTTGCAGCAGTAGTGTAGAAGTGTTTGGCATTTTAAGGGTTAAGAGCTTTATGTGCTACTGGTAGATAATTTGTGGCATTTATTTGCAGTCAAAGACAAAAAAATTATCTGTGCATTCTTCCACTTTTCTTCTACGAAGCTATAAAACATTACCCTTTGTAGTTTATAAGGTGTAATTTTTGAGAATGTCAATGAAGAATAAGATTAAAGAAACTATTTTAATATAAAAATCTGTTCTTACTTTGTTCAGCAATCTCAACATTTTCTTATGTGGTTATCCCACCCACCAAATTTATCAAGTTAACTGCTAACGGCTTATCATAGGCCATCATGAGCCACTTGAATTGACCACATGGGATGGTGCCTTCAAGTATCTTTTAATGAATTCCATTAACTCTTTGTACGCTGGGTAATTTTGCTTGTCTTTTTTGTCATCAGATTTTTTCAAGCTAATTTTTTTCGAAAAATTATTTTCAGAATACCGGAAGGGGATCAACACACAACAGTAAGTCTTAAAGGACAGTCTTTTTCCTCTACTTACAGGGCCAAGAATACACAGAAGAATTTTTGTTAGAATATCAAAGAGAAGATGGCGGGGAGTGGATGAGGTTCAAAAATAAGCGAGGGGAAGAGGTAACATCTTATTCTATATCTGATCAATTGGCAGTTGAGTAGCTACCGTGGTGTAGTAAACAGCTAGCTTGTAAACCAGGGGTCACAGGTTGGATCCCTTCTCCAGTCTTAATGATGAGACCTTTAAGCTGTGGCCCCATTTTCATATGACATTAGCTGTTGGTCACCAGGGTCGTTAAAATGCAAACACATATGCAGTTACTCACAATTGGATGCAGATGCAAAAAAATGTAAAAGAGCTTTTCTAAAAGGGTTCTTTTTTTTTTTTCTCAAAAGCACTTCTATAATCTCATCTAGCCCAAAAAATGAACTACTAATTAAGCCCTATCTTAGTTATAGCTGATACAAAACACTGATTTAAATAACAAATTTGTCAAATGAAGTATGGAAAGGGGAAGCCCCCACCCCACCCGCAAGCCTTATCAAGACCTTAGGTAAAAGTGCGTAATAGAAAATTATTTCTCAACCAAAACATTATGTTGTGGGTACTCTAAATCCACAGTGACTGTTGGTTTGCTTTGAAATCTGAAGACCTGCTAGGTCTGATTCAGCTGCCCGGGTCTGGAAGTCATAAGATTTCAGGAAGCTAACAAATTCAAATGCTTATTTCCATTCAAACTGGACCCTCCAGAGAAAGCAACCTAAATTCATAATAAAGCCAATTAAAATAGCGATAACAATCATAAAATATTGATTAAAAAAGTAAAACAAAAATACTTCAAATATTGATTAAAAGCACCAAGGCTGACACACCCATTGATACTTATAATTTACTAGAATACCTCCCCTACTCATTAATTATTTTGCACAAAATCAAGAAGCAGCTGCAACCGTTTTTCTTACAAATCATGAGAAAGTTCCTTGTGTCATTTATAAAACCAAAACCCCAATCTCATACTGACACAGCTGCGTAGCTAGCCTGGTTTTGTTGATTGTCTTTGGATGGGAATTTTTTAACTTGAATTCAAAAATGTCAAAGTCCTAGAAATCTACACTGATTTCTGTGCAGGCTGTCTTTATGACTTTGTTCATATTTATTGACATCATAAGGGGCTTTTGCTGAAAACATATGCTTCTCCTTAAAACTGACAACAGGTGGTTTAATTAGTCTAGCAAGAAAATTTATACTCTTTGAACTGAGAAATTATTTCCCATACTTTATATAATGGTAAATATATTACTGACAGTCTCTAGGTAAAGTCTGGATTTACTTTTTATAAATTAAACCATTAAAATCAAAAGAGGACAAATTTCTTTATTAACACATCTTAAAATTCATTTCTCACAGCTCTTTGAAAAAAGTTAATTTTAGGCAAATTCTGAGGGTTTTTCTTATGGTTTTAATGTTGCCTGATCCCTATGTCTTGTGGCTAGGGAAAATAATGTAAATTCACTCTTTGGAATCGATAACAGCCAACCATGACCAAAGGCGCACAAATTTGGTACTTGTTACATATGCACAATGGCCTTCTTTAACCCAGCGCCTTTGGAGGCCTTTGAAATTTAAGGTTTTTGAAAATATGAAAAATGGAACATTTGCTCCTGAGGAGCAAATGTTTCATTTTCCATAATATTTTCAACACTATTGAAATGTAAAAAAAAATCTGAAAAATATTTGAAAATTTGAATTATTTATAGAAAATGATGCAATGTTCTAAATATAGCATATGGGGTATAGGGTTAAACAAGCAACCTGAAGTATCTAGCATGTTAGGGCTAACGGTATAACCTTCTACATTCATACTTTTTAGTATACAAGCAATGACTGCACATTTGCTAGACAGTGTAATAAGTACAAAAATCTCACATGGCTCATAATATATACTTTTTGGACATGATGTCCTATCTCTTCATACGGCATACACCCTCATTTGAGTTGTCCATCCTCAAGTGTCCGTTTATTGGCAGTTGTTGTTTTTATTGCTCACACTGGTTTTATAAAAGAAACAGTTAATTCTGCAAAATTTTGATGGTGCTTTAACAGTTTAATGCCTGAGAAACAAAGTTCTATGGAACTATATGGGCCTCGGAGGGACAAAACATGTCTTTTTTTTGTTTCCTACCAGGTCATACCAGAACCAGCCTGCTCAGCTACAGAGACTAGCTAGAATAGTGAAAGTTCAACTGTAGCAAGTATAGATATGATACATTCCGAAAAGCGAATAACAAAGGTGCTGGTCAGTCTAGGCTTGTGCAGGCTGGTCTTGGCCTTTGTTGTTTGCAAACACGAAGACAGGTTTTCTTGCCTCAAGGCCCTTATTTCATCATCTCATATTTTCCTTTGTAGACAATTTATCAGTAATTTGGTTTTTGATTCAGCCCCAGTGTCTGAGAACTGAGAAAACAAGAAAAGTACATTGAAAGAGAGCTGCTTTTGACATCTATGGAATGCTTGTTTCTTCTATAATTGAAGGATTAGAAAATGATACTTTTCACTATAATTGAAAATTCTTGTAATATCAGAACTATAGATAAGTGAATGTTGTAATCTTGGAATCAACTTTCATAGATACAGTGAAAGGCCATATCCATGTATCATTATTAGGCAAGATTGATTTCAGAACATGAATGAGTCTCTGTACACTTGAGTTCATTGAACTGTAAAAGGGAAACACTTCTGATAATGCATTTCAACCTGATCATTTAAGGAAGTTGGACATATTTAGTTTTTGTGCAACTTAGTTTGCAAAGGGGCTTTGGTGGTAACTTTTTGTGAAAGCTGCAGCTTGTAATATACCAAGAGCATTCAATAGTGTTCCTGAAAGATTTGTTTGAAAAAGTCGGAGTGAATTCAGGACATGTAAACAAGAGATTTTTTTAATACAAAGAGTCTTGCTCTTTTTTACCCCCCCCCCCCACCCCCCCCCCAAAAAAAAAAAAAAAAAAAAATGAGAGGGGACTTCCATTAGAATAGGACTGGTATGGTATGTTTAAACTAAATGACTACTATTACATGCATATTTACAACAGATGGCCGATCATTGGGTTGATCCAGGACACACCAATATCATATTAAAGGTTGAATAAAAATCTTTCTTCACATTAAAGACCCTCATAACAATGAAATATCATGTTTCTTAAAGTGAATGGGCCATGTGCAAGCAATTGCAAGGATGTAATGCATTGATTGTCTCTAGATCTGTGACTTGACCCTTAATGCTCCAATCGCAACAAAAGTCGTCTGCTTTCCTCGTCTGCTGAAATGGTTAAGAAGCCTCTATGGGAAACAGTGTGGACCCAGATCAGACTGCTCCTGTAGGAGCAGTCTGTTCTGGGTCCACCCTGTTTGCTTCTATACTTAATTCGTCAGTAATGCTAGGCAATTATTTGCAGCAGACGACTTCAGCAGACGACATTTCCAGATGCATTTTTTTCTTGGCGCCTTAAGAGTTAATTGGCAGGAGTATAAGAAGAAATGGAAAATCGATTGTATTTGAACTTCACAAATCAATGTCTACAAAATTAAACAGTGAAAGAAAATATTAATTTTCATAGCCTTGGATAAAAGAGAAATATCCAAATCACTAGTGTTGGTTTTATACCCATTTTTTCTTTACAAAATTAGGGTATATTAATTTCGTACCAAAGTCGGTCCGGCGTCCATCTGTCCATCCATCCCTCTGTCTGTCCGTCTGTCTTTCCATCTGTCTGTATGTCAGTGCATCCGTCTGTCACGTTTCTTGTAATTGGATCTCCTAAACTGTTGGACGTAGCAACTCAAAACTTTGCAGGCGTATAGGTCAAATAATGTTTTTTCTTGCAAATGCATCTCCTCTATAACCATTGGACAAAGCAACTTCAAACTTTGCAGGTGCATATGTCACATGATGTAGTCTAGGATACTGGACAATGTTTTGTGTGACCTTGACCCCAGGGTACAGATCTGTGATCTGTTGGTGCAGGATCGATGGGTTGCTAGTTTAAGACTCACCGGAGTTACTGTGTTGTGCCCTTGAGCAAGACTCAATCTTCATCCACTACTAGTACTGCGGTTTAACCCAGGAAGACAGGAAATCGTCCCAACATGTTTGAAAAAATTGTTGACTGGGAAAATATTGAGCATGACAAGGGTTACATTAATTTCTAGTGTTTCTCATTGTATCGTCTCAGCATGGGAGTATTGTACTCATATTCACATGTGCAGCTTGCCAGCGGCAACTTCTTTGATGCAGACAACTGACATTTTATAGCGCTCCACCCCTTGGCTAACAACCAGACACCTGGCCGCCGCATGTTGAACAACTTCACTTGTTACCAAAGAAATAATTGTGAATTAGTGTGACATGTGAAAATTGAGAAAAGCATCAGCTCATTTTTGATATACAGAAACTTCCATCTAGATTGCTGCAATAAAGTTGGGGTTGTCCATTAATGAGTTGGCAAAAGTCACAGGTTTAGATTAACAAAATTTTTAGCATAAAATGGTAAATGTCAATTATTTTCTTACCCATCAGTTTTAACATATTACATTTTTGGTGCTCAAAAGAACAGCCTCATTGAGACGGTTTTGAGAAATACGAAAATTAATTTTTCATTACAAGCTC
Organism: Loripinus fragilis; assembly: GCA_964019695.1. NCBI lineage: Eukaryota > Metazoa > Mollusca > Bivalvia > Lucinida > Lucinidae > Loripinus > Loripinus fragilis. The sequence continues at coordinate 12,613,797 of OZ026515.1, read as the reverse complement.
TTAACTAAAGGCCTGAAAGTTTAGAATTTCCAAACATGGGACCCCTGGTTTACATGGCGAGTGGTTTATCCACTACAGCAGAGGTGCTCCTGTCATTCTTCATGCATGTATGAGTAGCTATATATCTAGTGGGCTAAATAAGTAAATTTTTGTCTTAGCCTCTATTTATACTCCCCTACATTGTGTGTGTGAGCAGCGAAGGCTCTGATGAGACTGCGCATTTGTGCAGGCTCATTTGAGCCTTTGCTTCTCGAGTAAGTAACCAAAGCTCATGTATGTACTGGCTCATCAATATTTCCTTAATAAAGGAGTATGTACGTGTATCCAGATTCAAGATTTTTTATGGAAGTATAAATGTACTAACTATTGGGTCTTGAAGGAATCGGTTTTGATCCAATTGCTTAGAAAGTATTCTATTATTAGACATGACATGCTTCCATTGTTACAATTGAGTTTGACTGCTTCTTAATAGAAGAAAGAAGCCATGATGAATCACATCTTCTGAAGTTTCCAATTCTCCTGATTTCTGTCTGTCATCTTAACCCTTGTCTTGCTGAACCAGGATGTATCGTCTTAAGGAAACAGTGTAGATCCTGATCAGCTGGCTTCTGATGAAGCCATCTGATCAGGATCTGCACTGTTTTCCATGCAGCCTAATTAGAATCTACTGTATTGATTGAAATCACGCAACTGAATAGGCAGGGAAAAAGTGAGTATGATCAGGAAATACCATAACCAACCCATGGCACAGTGTGAGGAAGAGCCACAGAGAATGCTAATAGTCACAAGACATCAGGAAAACAGTTGAAGTAAAGCAAGCAACCATTGAACTAGAAAGGACATAACGAAACAACAACCAAACACAGAACTCCCATGATCAATGGGAGCAATAATTAACAATGAATCATCAACAACAACAGAACCACAGCTCCGTTCACACTGTAAAAATAGGTCAGAATCAGTAAAGAAAACGCTTTCTCAATTCCAATCAATTCCCGTGTTAGTTGGTATACATTGAAATTATCTCTTTGTGCCATGCAAACAGCTGTTAAAAAGACATTTATCACATTATGTCATGTCTGGGAGTGCTATAACGCCATGTATTAAAATGGATAAACTTTCATACTCCTGTATTATTGAATTTATTAAACTTGTTGCAAAAAGTGATAAATGCTTGGCAAGCCTCACATTTTATCTCTGTTCTCCAACTTGTTTAATCAATTCAATAATACACAAGCACTCATTTGTATTTTGTTTAAACTCTTCCAATATGCGTGGAATTAAGAGTTCATTGAAAGACAATACAAGTCTAAAGTGTGTCAATCACTCTCAAAAACACTTAACTATCCACAAATTTGGATAAAAAATTGCTAGAAACAGTGTTTTGGATTGTCATTTGTCACCAGTTGGGCTACAAATGGCAATCAAAAACTCTGTTTCTAACTATTTTTGATCTACGTTTGTCGATAGTATTAACATTTTTGATTGCCGCCTATCCGGTGTGTCAATGTTTTGTCTCGGTCTCCAGTGGCAACACAAAGCTGTTTCTTTCAGAAATATTTCTGTGACAAAAATAGACAGATGGTCGATCCTTGAAGCAGACAGACATGTTAAGAGAAACCTTTGAATATCTTAGGAAGCACACAAATTAATCACAAGAAAATTCAAAGTCAAATTAAGTGTTATTTAAAGGACACAAAACAAGAAATAAAAAAAGCAGCACATTGATTACATTCATATTTCTCACTTACAGACCCAGATCAGACGGATGAAAGTTCAAAATTTCCAAAATCCTGAACTTTAGAAATTCAAATTTTTAAACTTGCATGATGCCTACAAAAACGAATAATTTTATGTTTAAATGGTATTATTGAATTTATTCAACATTTATCTCATATTCTTAACTTGTTTAAAAAATTTAATACATGAGCACTCATGTAAGATCTTCTTTAATCATGATATGAGCTATTGTCCTGGGCAAAGCTGTTTTAATAAAGGTGCATTATGATCAGCAACACTTCCAGACTGTCTGATCAGCACCTTAGCTGTCAAGAAAGTACAATAATTATATATACATGCTACATCCAAATTTTCAAGTCTGCTAGTCCCTGTAGCTGAGCAGACTGTAGTGTTGCATGAATCTGATACAACTCAAAGATAGGATACTGTACTTTATGCATGCGTGGGTACTGTACATGTGAGACAAAATAAAAAAAGATTGATAAAAGAATTTGAGCCGCGACATGAGATTTCCAACAATGTGGTATGTGCGACTAGCAAAGGCTCAGACCAGCCTGCGCATACGCGCAGTCTGATCAGAGCCTTTGCTGGTGGCATGAATATTCTATGAAATTTAAGCTACTGACCGAAAAGCGTTTGGAGTTTCTAAGCTTAGCAGGAGGCTGCACAGGCTCGTCTGAGTCTACACTTGTCAAAATGCCACATTGTTGTAAATCACATGTCACAGCATTTGACAATTTTGAAATGTCATCATCTAACAGGCTAATAAGGGCAAAGAGACAGAAAAAAATCTTGTGTTAGTGAGTTTGATGAAAGGATATGGTAAATTGATGCCAAGTTGAGAGATAATTGGTCCAATTATGAGATAATATTTCCTGCACATTGTCATTTCAAGTAGACAGCAAATGGAAGACAAGATGTCATAATTATGTCATATATCTGTGCATCTCTCTCAGCCCAGCTACAGAAAGATTGGGTTAACTTTACAAACTTGAAATTGTAACACAAATGGGCATGTCATATTAGTATTGCTTGTGTATAAAGCACCAAAATTTGAAACACCAAATAATGCAGTTAAATTACTTGTAAATCATGAGTTAAAAATTATATCTTGAATGTTTTCTTACAAAGTAATCATAAGAGATATGAATAGTTCAGCTAGCCTTGTCTTGTCTATTGACTGATAATAAGTCTTGCAGCAGACAACATCAACAGACTACCTTTTTAGCGGTGTTAAATTATTTAAGCACTTTAATTACTATGTGTATATATATATATATCTGTTAAAACATGATTTCACTTCCAAGTTGGGCAACTGCCGGCTCAGCTTGTAAATGGGGCATCGATGTTGGCACGGTAGTATGGCCCGCTATCCTGTGCTTGCTGGGACTCAAGCCATAAGATAATTGTATAATAGCACAGAATATATTTGTTACCAATCTGCAATTCTCTACCGCACACCTAGAAACAACCCTAGAGAAAAAGGCCCTCATTGCTTTAAACAGAACAATTTAACTTAAGATAAGAGCTATGATGATATGTTTTTATCTATGTTGTGCAAGGTGATTACTGAGTATCCTCAACATATGCTTTTACGGAAAAATTAGACATATCGTAATCTCTTACAATCAAACAGCCTGCACATAATCTTTTTAAAATTGAATATGATAACAGTGTAGAAGCCAGCTGATCAGGATCCACACTTGTTTTCACCCAACCGATGAATCCATTGTGTAAATGATGAACTGACTGGAACAAACTAAGGTGTGAATTCAAAAGTTTTTTTTAGTGTTACAACCATTCCATAAGCTTTAAGTACAGAGTGTGCACTCATAATTATAAGAGCATGCATCCTTATTAGGTTGAATATGGTACAGAGACCTGGATAGTTCTGGTACAGTGTAGCAGCTGCTCATCCTTGTCAATTACTGCCCATCACAAATGAGAAGTCTCTTCATAAACTTCACTGTAAGAGACACAGGTTTAGATAAACAAAAATGTTCAGTGTAAAATTGTAAATATTTTCTTACCCACAACTTTGAGCATATGTTTTGGGTGCTCAAAAGAACCGTCTCATTGAGACGGTTCTTTCGAGTACCCATAACATATGTTTTGGTTGAGAAATAAGAAAATTGTTTTTCTGTTACGCAGAGCTAAACTTCTTGATACACTATAAGAGCCCTTCACAGATGGTGGGTGGAGTATGTATTTGGAGATAAAGTAAACAAAATGCTAATTGTTTTAAACAATTTATAATAATTACATCTCTTCTATCACTGCAGGTTGCCAGAGGTTCAAGAGCACTTGAGAGCTTCTGGAATATTCTAGGTGTAATCTGTACTTACCATAATTTATGTACCCCCCAGTTTGTTGAAAATAAGATCAAACCAACATGCCCTGTGAGAATAATGAGTACCCTGAACTTTTTTATGGAGTAAAAAGAAAACAATTTGTCTTGTTACCTATGTCATTTATGACTATGTGAGGCACATCATCATCATCTTCGTCATCACCAACATCATCATTATCATAGATTCATCGTCATCATCATTGTTATCATCATGATCAATTGATCATCACCATCATCCATCAATTCATAATCATTATGATCATCATTGTATCATCATCGTATCATCCATATTTATTTTATACAGGCCAGAATTATCTTTTCCTGAAGGTGGGTTCATGAGATTTTAGTACCTACACAAAGTAGACTAGATGGAGGCTCCTACCAAAATAAAACTTAGTCCCACTGGATAGCTGTGCCTGCATGTTTTATCAGAATCTATGAACTGGCTTAAATGAGGACACTGAACCTGTCCTCAGCACAGGTGTGCACATCTGCAGATCCAGCCATATGTGTATCTGTTGAATACTGATGTTGAGTGATAAGGAAAGAAATATCTGAATTTATCAATTACGTCATGTTCACTATAGTTTGAAGAGTGAACCAATGGGTATACTGATAAATAGAACACCAGGTTCGAGACTTTTGATATCAAGTTTACCAGGCTCGGCTTTGATAATGCATGTTGAATTGCTCGACAAGCCTCGCGATGTCAACAAGCATTCTCAAAGCGACGCTCACCTAGTATTCTCTATATTTTGGACCTAGGCCCACTGCATTATATATAGTAAGGGAGGCAACTACTATATTTGTGTGAACTATGTTATATTGGATTAAACCTCTTGTTTATTTTCAGAGATTTGAGGGTAACATCAACACCTACTCAGCTGAACTACGACAGGTGGAGCCACCAATCATTGGCAAGAGAATCCGATTTATACCCTACTGTAGACACCCACGTACTGTCTGTATGAGAGTAGAGATCTATGGCTGTCAATGGACAGGTAATTCACGTGAAATTTCACATGATACATTGGGTCAGCTTTAGAAACCTATTATAATAATATCTTTCGCTTGGAGCAGTGAGAGAAAGCTAACTAATCAAAAGAACAGAAAGCTTTGTTAAGGGTTGCAGTTTAGCTTGCACCCCCATACAGTCAGTCTGATCTGGGTGTTCACCATTTGCCAAAGTACTCATTTAAAGACACAAGTAGACAAAGAATGATTTAAAGCCAAAGCCATCAAGTATGATTATCTCATGGCTGGCAGTGGCTTATTTTGTTGGCTGACTCTGAAAATATAATATTATAAAGTAGAGGAGATGCGGCTGAGTAGAGTATCTGGCACCGAGGGTATAAAACTTTTCATGCTCAACTCTACTCAACTGAGCACGAAATTTATCCTGCTCATAAATGTTAAAATGCCAATAATTGTTTAACATTTATTAGCATGATAAATACAACCTCTGAGAGACTTAAAGCAGCAAACATCTTTATATGTCAGTATTTAAGTTTTTATTAGCAGTTGAAATTTCGTGCTCGTTTGAGATTATCATGAAAAAAGTTTTATAACCTCGGGCCAGATCTAGGCCTACACTTCTGAGATTAAAACAATCTTCAGAGACACTATAAATAAAATGATATTAGGAAATTATAAACATCCTTATTTCTCAGCCAAAGCATATGTTGTGAGACGATTCTTTTGAGCAATCAGAGAATGTGATCTATGTATTCCAGTTTCAAGCTGAAAAGATTTTGCTTTTTTAAAATGCTTCAAAGTGCAGGTATTCCCTTTCAATCAAATTTGAGCCAGTATCCAGCATAAGGTGTATGTGTGCATATGTGCGTACAGCAAAGATTCAAATCAGTCTGCCCATCTGCACAGCCTGATCAGAGTCTTGTTTTCCGCCTGGAGCAACATTGGATCCTTGGCTAAGTAACCCATAGAGCACCATTCAAAGACTCTGATCAGACTGCGCATCCGCACAGTCTGATCTGAGTCTTTGATGGGTGCTCATGCCAACTTGTTCCTTATGCTGGACCTTGCTCTTTTCCTGTTTTTCAGATGGTGTTGTCTCTTACAACATGAAACAAGGGGAGAAAAGAGGCATGGAAGTGGATTTCTATGATTTTACATATGATGGCATAATTAGCCCCAATTTCTTAGGGGATGGTTTAGGGCAATTAACAGATGGAGAAATAGGGGATACAAACTTTCGACTGGACCCACAGGACCTGGGAATGAAAGGATACGAGTGGGTCGGCTGGAAAAACGACACAATAGTGGACCCGGGGCCAGTGACTGTTGAGTTTAAGTTCGATACAGTGAGAAATTTTACTTCAATGAAATTATTTTGTAATAATTATTTTTCAAAAGATGTGAGGGTGTTTCGTGTTGCTGTGGTGTACTACAGTATCGGAGGAAAATATTATACTAAGAAAAAAGACAAGTTTAACTTTATACGAGACACAGTGGTGGAGTATGCTAGATATGTGCAAATTCGATTGGATCACATAATTGCCAGATTCATTAAAATAGACCTGTATTTTGATGCCAAATGGATCTTAATAAGTGAAGTTCAGTTTGATTCTGGTAAGTACAATGTATGTTAGACTGGCTCCAGTCCTTAAAACAGTTTTTCATCAATGTGTCATATCATATACTTGTAGCCAGTCTAACTCTAATGGCTCTATTTTAAAACAGAGCCATTAGAGTTAGACTGGCTAAAAGTATATGGCATGGCACATTGATGAAAAATTGTTTTAAGGACTGGAGCCAGTCTAAATTCATGTTTCTTTATTCAGCTATTAGATGGATTTTTCTTCCAAAACAAAACAAAAATCTAGATCCTTCTTGATTTAACCCTATTTATTCTGACTGATTGATACAAAAAGTATGGATTTTCCCAAGTTTCAACACATATGGTTGCACATGTAAATTATAAATTTAAAACATGGCCACTGTTGGGTTACTGGGCATCACAGCCCTAAAGGCCCTCGTGCATATATGGTTCTACCAGGCTGATATGCAACATTATGTTTTCTGTTCTAGTTCTACATCATAATCCTTTCTTTACTGATATTAGCCCTTATCACATATTTAAGACACATTTTGCCATGATAACCCAAAGTCTGCATATGCGGTAACTCTTTCCCGCCAACCGGTTATCAGCCTGCGTGATGATAACCGGAAGTTATGTATTTTGAACCGAGAGAGGTTATTATGCCCGGCACATAAAGTTGATCATTTGATGACGTCAGATGTAAACAAGTGGCGTGACGTAAAGCAAAAATTACGCCATTCCTCTGTTTTACTTACATTTTTAACGCCAAACGCGCTGAAATAGTGAAATGGATTATGTGATAAACAGATTATAACATGGGGTTTTGGTTATAGCCCTCAGTATCAACCCTCGACCATTATCAGCCCTTGAGCTAAAACTCTCGGGCTGATAATAGGGTCTTGGGTTGATACTTTGGGCGATAACCAAAACGCCATGAGATAATCTCTAATTAAAACGCCAGAAAAAAAATCATCTGAAAATTACGTCTGCTTTTGTCGTCTGCTGCAAATTTTTGCTAATATTATTTAACATAGTTAAGTAAAGAGGCAAACAGTGTGGTCCCAGGTCAGACTGCTCCTACAGGAGCAGTCTGATCTGGGTTCCAACTGTTTGACCAAGAGGCTTCTAAAACATTTCAGCAGAAGACATGTTGTGATTGGTGCTTAAAGGGTTAGATATGTCCTTTAAACTTTATGCAATAAACTTGAATGATCCGGAGTATATTTTGAGAGGTCACAGGTTACAATTTTGCAAACTAAGTTATTTTTCTGTCCCTAATAATTGTCCTGCTAGTAAATGGCACAGATTGAGATGAGATGTCACATTCAGAGGCATCTTATGTGAGTCTACAGACTCTACACTGTTTCCAACTTTCTTATCAAGAATGGGTTAAAATGTGACAAAAACTTATAAGTAAATGTGTGATACAGGAATATGTAATTTCATACAAAGCAATGGATCTCATCCAGGCTCTTTGCTTGATTATGGGATAAAATTACCTCTTTAATAAAAACTCATTTTCTTTACGTTTGTTTCAGTTCCAGCAAAGGGAAATTTCACAGCAGAGTTACCTCCCCCAACTACTCTAGCTCCAACAACAAGGAGACCCCACAAACCATACTTCCCTGCAGAGATTGACATCGAGACTGGTGGTGCTAAAATATCTATAGGTAAGATTAATGGAAGTGGTAAACTGAACAGAATTCCCTGGCCCTTTACAAACAGACACCTACCACTCCTCCTGTCTGACAGAAATGAGCAAAATTATATTGCCAAACTGAATCAAGCTTTAATATTTTGATGATTCTCCATTCAAGTTTAAAGGATACTGAGAGTCAAGATTAAATTTTAGCACCACACAGGTTTAGATAAACAAAAATGTTAGCGTAAAAATGTAAATATTTTCTTACCCATCAGTTTAAACATATGTTTTGGGTGCTCAAAAGAACCGTCTGATTGAGACGGTTCTTTTGAGTACCCACAACATATGTTTTGGTTGAGAAATAAGAAAATTAAATTATCAATACGCACTCTTAACTTAAGTCCTGGCACCAACATAATCTTAACTGTCACTGTATGACAAGAGGAAGCAGACACATAGGTTTGATGCTTAGCTTAGGAAGTTATCTTTAAATGCCTCAACACTATATGAAACCTGCATGCAAAAAAGAAAGAGAGTATGACTAGGAAATGATACAATCACAGACCAACCTATAGAACCGCGAGGAAGGGACATAGAACACTAACACACACAACAATAAGAGCACAAAATAAAGCAAACCAGCTCTCTCTTCCTCAGTGAGATGATTGTAAAACTAGAAAGGACACTCAGAACTGCATTAGAAAAGGAGGACCAAACAGAACATCTAGAGACAAGTAGTTCTTCCCAAAGCACTCGTCCTGTAGGATGAGTGCTTTGGGAAGAATTACTAGAGGAAGTCATATTACATATTACTCCCTTATGTTCTTTATTGCATACATTTTTTAAAGGACAAGTGCATGTGTTTGCAGGACAAGTGAAAGTTGTATGTCACTTGTCCTGCAGGACAAGTGCAATATTTTTTTTGTTTGTGGCCGTGTTCCTTGGCTGAACCAGTACTGGCCGAGTGGGTTTATGGTATTTGTGGTTCTATGTCCAGGAACTCCCGAAGGCTCAACCGGCAATGGTTCTGGTTTTAAAGCGTCTCAGAAGACGGGTCAAAGGCTTAAAGTCTCATCCGACAGACTGGGAGAAGCCGGGAATCGAACCTGCGACCCCTGGTTTACAAGACATAGGTTTATCCCCTACACCACGGCGGCTTCTGCAATATTTAATTATTTTTTTGTTCCCTCCAATGAGCACCACAACAAATGTTTTTTTTATGGATGAATATTTTTGAAAAGCAATGGTTAACAATCCTCTTTTAGGTACGCTGTTTATTGTATCATTCCAAACACTTAACTCTTACTCCATAATAAGACCTTTTAAGCCTTTGTAATATCATGTATTTGAAAATATTATAGAGAATGGAGCATTTGCTCTTTTAGAGCAAATCCTCCTTTTTCCATAATATTTTCAAAAGTATTAAAACTGAACTTAAATTTTTCTTGAATTTTTTCAATGTTGTCGAAAAATAGAAAATGATGTCATGATCTAAGAATAGCCTATGGAATAAAGGGGTTCGTTTCTGTTCATTTCAGATGGAGAAATTGATCCATTAAGTCCTATTGGAAGAGACGATGAGAACGAAAGTATTTATAAATTTAGAAATAAAGACGTTGTTCATAAAACGGAGGAGAAGAAATCATTTGAAGAACAATATATCGGAATCATTATCGGCGCTCTTGCCTTTCTTATAGTGGTTCTGTTTGCCATTGTGCTTTTCATCATAATACGTCATAAAAAACATAAACATAACAGTCAGCTTATGAAACCTGGGGTTGATCATGTGGCCTTAAATGTGAACAGTATGCACATGAATGGGATACGCAGCAGCATGACGGGAAAGATCTCCAACGGAAACATGTACAGCGGTGTGGCGACAGAAGATGGAGATCTAGACCACATATGTAACGGTGGGGATAAAATTCTTAATGCGTCCTATTCTGAACCCAAAGACTCCATTCAAGGTCGAAATCTCCCTGATCTTCCGTCTAGTTCTGAAACTACAGGTATCCCTGTCTCTAATGTGCCAAAATTCAAATTTAGCAGATTGCAATTTTAAGAGCATATGGTTTGTCATCACAATCCACCACATTCCAACCTCGCCAACTTTTTGTTCAGATGTTTCTCATAATTTTGTCATACAATACCAAACATGGATACATTTAGCCCATCTTAAGATTGTAATCTGCTAAATTTGTAAAAGTGGTACTAAGGCTTCCACAGAATATAGTACAGCACTACTTCCAGCTTGAGATATAATCTTAAACCTGCTTTCTTGTCTCTAGGAGCCATCTAATTGAGTGAATGATCCTCAGTGTCACCAAACCACGTGGTGTGTGACGTAAATTTTTGGTACCACCGGCAGCTAAATCATCAACAAGAAGCATCGCCTCGGAACTTCAATCAATCGTAAGTATTTTATTTTCCAGCCGATTTCAACGACATATAGCCTATTCTAAGGGGAAAAGTGAGTTCTTTACAACGGTGTTAATGGATTTGTCACCAGATTAATACTTTAGGCCTGAAAACGAGGCAAATATTTGGGACTGGCTTGCCGTGGTTGCACGGTGTTTTTCACATTTTCTGGACAATTGCCTCGTTTTCAGGCCTAAAGTATTAATCTGGTGACAAATCCATTAACACCGTTGTAAAGAACTCACTTTTCCCCTTAGAATAGGCTATATGTCGTTGAAATCGGCTGGAAAATAAAATACTTACGATTGATTGAAGTTCCGAGGCGATGCTTCTTGTTGATGATTTAGCTGCCGGTGGTACCAAAAATTTACGTCACACACCACGTGGTTTGGTGACACTGATCCTTATATATCTAACATTTTCTGTAGTAAAGTATCTAACATACTTGCATGTAGCATTGCAGATAATATGCTCTTATTATAGTTATATTGTGAAAACAAAGAAAGTTTTGCCTGTCCTGCTTGCAACCTGTAGGTTTAGGTAAGCAAATATTTTGAGCCTAATATATGTATTGTCAATATTTTTTCTTTTCCATCTGTCCAAACATATGTTTTGGGTGTTCAAAAGAACCGTCTCATTGAAACAGTTGTTTCGAGTACCCACAACATATATTTTGGTTGAGAAATTAAAAAAGAATTGGAAACGCCCCCTGTTATCTGGAGGCCTGTAGACAACCCTGGTTTGATTCCAGGCTCAGGTATGATTGGATTTGTTCGTGTACATTTAGAATATGGATCTTCTTGTTTCACGAAGACAGCTATTGTATTTACTGGATTGGATCTACTAAGCTCCTTAACATATGAACCAACCCCTTTGAAAACCTGCTGTACACAAGTTGTTGAAAATACAGTCTATGCATTAAGTGTAGGCTCAGACTTTAAGGAGCAGTTTTATCTGGGCCTTCCTGGCTTGCAATTCTGAAATACATTTTGTTAATCAAAGACACAAAGTCTATAATTTATGAGAAATTTTCAAGTGTTTGCCATATTAATATCTACAAAAGAAGTTTCCCAATGAATGGAGCCTTGGGTTCTGATGAGATCTTGTATGTATTATTGTAGCATTAGTATGGTGATGGTGCATGTAATATAGACACGCTTTGTAGCTATTGTATATATTTATAGATATATGAACCATTGCATGACAGAACCAACAAAATGACCTGTGTACCCAGTGAAGACTCAGACCAGCCTGGACTTCTGTCTGGTCTGTTCACACTTGAAGGAACCATGAGCCCATAGCTACCCTCTTGAGTGCACAGTGAATACTCTTTGCCCCCTGGGAAATTTTTCATGCATTTTTGTCATCCGCTGATTTTTTCAAAATCAACTTTTAAAGAAAATTCTTTCAGGAATACCATCTGAGTGTCAAACAGATTGGATCCAGATCAGGCCCAACATTTTGCCGGGCCTGATCTGGGTCAAATCTGTTTGCAAAGGCTATGAGCAGACGACTCTAGAAGACAAAGAGTTAATCTGACTGGGTTCATGTCCAGGCTGATCTATCTCCTTGCTGTGTACACAAGTTTTGTTTGTTTTGTCTTGCACATGCTCATATAAGCTTTATATCTTGGGGCATGTGCAAAATGTCAAGTCTGCTTCTCATCCATAGTTTGGCACTGGGGCATCAGTCTGATTTGGGCATAGGATGTATTCAAGGTATCAGGCATGCTTGCAATTATGTACTACAGATTTTTACATAAAATGTGTATTTTGTTTGTCCATAGTAAAGATTTTGCATGTTGCTTTATGGTGAAGGGATCTTTGCATTTCTTGTAAATACAGTAAAACCTGTCTAAAACGGCCACTCTCAAAATGGCCTCAAATTGGTATTCAAGACCAATCATCATTTAATGCTGGTCAAAAGTATTGCAGAATGTTCCGAGGAAGCATTCTACAATTCTTTTAACCTTCATTAAGCAACCATTTGTCATTAAGATCTTTATTTGTCTATTTTTGAGTGGCATTTTTACACAGGTTTTACTGTATGTTATTTTAATGGACCTTATTTCTTCAACTCTATTCATGTCCCCAACAAAGTCATAAAGTATTTTGATTCAAATTCATAATTTTCAAGAAAAAAATGCTTTAACATTAATTTAGATTTGTCTCCCCGAGTCATTTTTATACCCCCCGCAAACTTTGTTTGTGGTGGAGTATACTGTTTTCACGTTGTCCGTCCATCCGTCCGTCTGTCCGTGCGTGCGTGCGTCCGTCCGTCCGTAACGCTTTGTTTCCTTAATAACTTGAAGAGTCATTGCTGGATTTTCATCAAACTTTGCAAAAATATTCATATATGCAAGACAAATACTTTAAACAAAAAGTAAGGGCTAGGGGCCAATTCTATTAGAGTTATTTCCCTTTGTAGTTCTAAATGGCTTTTATATAGGGCTTAATGCTAATTTAGTCCATACATGGGCCGATCAACTCCTACCACAGCTTTTGATAAAACAATTTAATACTTTGCCTATACAATGTACACACATTGAACATATGCATGAAGGAGTTTGGTTCAGAAAAAATATTTTTGACAAAAATACAGCTGTGAGAACTTAGACAATTTTCCCTAATAGGGCTTTTGTATATGCATAGATAGTGCATTCATGGGCCGATCAACTCCTACCACAGCTTTTGATGGAACAATTTGATACTTTCCCTATACAATGTAGACACATTGAAGATATGCATGAAGGAGTTTATAATTTTTGTTTGCACAGATTCTACTGAAATCTTTTCAAAACTAAGGTCTGCTGGTTTGAACTATAACTTGCCATGTTTTTTCACTGACTCTTACTGTGCGGGGGGTATCTAAGAAGCATTGCTTATTGACTTTTTTCATTTGTTCTGGTAATTACAAGAGTGAAATTTCTTTGCCAAAATTGAATTTGAATGCCTAGATAATAGTGCCAAATTAAAAAATATTTTTCTTATTAACCAAAACATATGCTGTGGGTACTCAAAGAACCATCTCAATGGGACGTTTTTTTGAGCACCCAAAATAGATGGTAAAATTGATGGATAAGAAAATATTGCAAAATTTAACACTCTATAAAGGTATTTATATGAACCTATGGACTATTGTGCTACTGTGAACATAGGGTAAAATATCTGGATGAATATACAGTGCAGTCCCTTTATAACACACCATGTTATGACTCAGATTTGGATATACATGTAATACAGTCATGTTATGGCTCCCAAATATTTTTGCCATGGAATATAGCAAAAAGAATTACAGGAAAATGATCTGTAATTTCTTTGTAAAATTGTCCTTTTATAACACATTCCACTTATAACACAGTCCATTCATATGGATCCCAAACATAGTGTTATAAAGGGACAGCACTGTACATGTGCACAGTAAAGAGTTACTGCTTTGCTATATTTTAGTTCATTCATATTCCTTGCGTGTCATTGTTTTGTTACATATATTTATATTTTATATATATTTACAGATTCTAGAGATTATGCTGTACCTGATGTCACAAAGTCAGCCCTGGTGGTAGCACTTCCCCCTATCTACCCTCCACAGCCCCTAGTCAGAGGACAGGCCAGTATTCTAGGGGCAGTAGACACACCTCCACCCACCTATGATGCACTATATGCAGCAGCAGATGTGATTAATGCACAGGGCTTGAACATTCCTAGTCTACAGGTAGGTCACATTCTGATATTCAAAATTAAAGTTTGTTACATAAATTCTTATTTAGAATGCAATGGGTTCCTAAATCATTTGATACTTTGTAAAATTTCATTGTGCTTATCATAATAACAAATATGAAATACTGCCATTTTATCAAACACTTTGTGAATCATAGACTTTTTTTTGGGTTTCTGATTTTAGAGAATTGCACATTATAGAGCCCTATATTTGCTTTCTTTCATCCGCAAAATGGCTTATTTACTGAAATTTCCAAGTGATGCTTTGAAATACATTTTCAACCAAAAATGCATGTTTTTGTTTGGAGAAAATAAGAAAAATAGCAATCTAGATACTGTCTTATCATAGGTCTTGATAAACAAAACCAATCCGCCTAAACTTGTGAATATTTTCTTATCCATCATTTTAATATTTGTTTTGGGTGCTCAAAAGAACCGTCTCATAGAGACGGTTCTTTTGAGTATGAGACGGTTCTTTTGAGTGCCCACAACATATTTTTTGGTTGAGAAATAAGAAAGTCAGTTTTTAATTAATTTGGCACAATTATCTGAGCCACAACATGTGGTATGTGCGACCAGCAAAGGCTCAGACCAGCCTGCACATACCCGCAGTCTGATCAGAGCCTTCGCTTGTCGCTTGAATATTCTATGACTCTTAGGCTACTGACTAAACATCATTTGGAGTTTCTAAGCTTAAATGAAGGCTGTACAGGCTAATATAAGTCTACACTTGTCAAAATGGCACATTGTTGGAAATCACATGTCTCGGCTCATCTAGGCTTGCTTGTAATCCACTCTACTAATACTGTATTTTCTTGTGTTCAGGGTGTGAGTGGTAACAGTGTATACTCAATACCGAATGCTGAACTACTGCTCAGTATTGACCTGGCTATCGTGGAATTCCCCAGAGAAAACTTACGCTTTGTTGAAGTTCTAGGAGAAGGACAGTTTGGAGAGGTAAGTGCTTTGTTTTGGCTTTGTAAAGTTGTTTTTATACGCCCATTTTGAACAAAAACGGTTGTATTATGGCATGGCCCTGTCTGTCCTTACACAATCTTCAAGATATCTTCATCTTATTTTATAAAAATGAGTATTAGGTCAAGACAATTTGTCCCACACAAGAATGATTGTTCCCACTTTCTTATTTTCTGAGTTATGCCCCTTTGTTTTTTTGGTTTTTTTTTAAATCTTGTACGCATTAAAATCAGTAACCATTTTAATCTAATGAGCTCTATGAACCATGAATTTTGATACAAGTATCGTCAAAATCAGTTGAAAAATGGGAATGTTATGGGCAATTTAAGAATTGGACTTGGCGGCCATTTTGAATATTTAATTAGTTTTCAGAATTTTTTCAACTGCTTAATTTTTAGTCATCAATACTATCACATCATCCGTGTTTCAGCAGATATGCGGCTTTATACATAAGGAAAATGTTTTATTAAAGATAATTGCAAGTAATTTTATTTTGATTATTCATATTTAATAAGGCTGTGTGACATCACTAAGCCTACAATATGGCCGCTTCCATTACAGTCCAGTTGCAAATATTCAAACACCCACATCTTTCACAATTTTCAACCTATTTAGATGAAACTGGTATCAAAATTCATCATTTATTAAGATCTTTCATATAAAACATAGTAATCATCAGGGTTGCTGTCCCCTTTAACCATGTAATATATGTCAGATTGTCCCTTTATTATAACATGATTCACTTATAATACTGTCCATTTCTATTTACCTCAAACAGCGTTATAAAGGGACTGGACTGTATCTGTGAGGTTTCTTATATTTTCCATGTGTATTTCAGGTGCACCTATGTGAAGCTGTCAATATTGGTGATTACCTAACAGATGAGTACCTGGTAAACAGAACTGTATCAAGACCTGTGCTTGTGGCTGTGAAAATGTTATATTATCTATGTATATTTCAGGTTCACCTATGTGAAGCTGTCAATATTGGTGATTACCTAACAGATGAGTACCTGGCAAACAGAACTGTATCAAGACCTGTACTGGTCGCTGTGAAAATGTTATATTATCTATGTACATTTCAGGTTCACCTATGTGAAGCTGTCAATATTGGTGATTACCTAACAGATGAGTACCTGGCAAACAGAACTGTATCAAGACCTGTGCTTGTGGCTGTCAAAATGTTACATTATCTATGTAAATTTCAGGTTCACCTATGTGAAGCTGTCAATATTGGTGATTACCTAACAGATGAGTACCTGGCAAACAGAACTGTATCAAGACCTGTACTCGTGGCTGTGAAAATGTTATATTATCTATGTATATTTCAGGTGCACCTATGTGAAGCTGTCAATATTGGTGATTACCTAACAGATGAGTACCTGGCAAACAGAACTGTATCAAGACCTGTACTGGTCGCTGTGAAAATGTTATATTATCTATGTACATTTCAGGTTCACCTATGTGAAGCTGTCAATATTGGTGATTACCTAACAGATGAGTACCTGGCAAACAGAACTGTATCAAGACCTGTACTCATCGCTGTGAAAATGTTATATTATCTATGTATATTTCAGGTTCACCTATGTGAAGCTGTCAATATTGATGATTACCTAACAGATGAGTACCTGGCAAACAGAACTGTATCAAGACCTGTACTCGTGGCCGTGAAAATGTTATATTTTCTATGTGTATTTCAGGTTCACCTATGTGAAGCTGTTAATATTGGTGATTACCTAACAGATGAGTACCTTGTGAACAGAGCTGTATCAAGACCTGTACTCGTGGCTGTGAAAATGTTATATTATCTATGTATATTTCAGGTGCACCTATGTGAAGCTGTCAATATTGGTGATTACTTAACAGATGAGTACCTGGTAAACAGAACTGTATCAAGACCTGTACTCATCGCTGTGAAAATGTTATATTATCTATGTATATTTCAGGTTCACCTATGTGGAGCTGTCAATATTGGTGATTACTTAACAGATGAGTACCTGGTAAACAGAACTGTATCAAGACCTGTACTTGTCGCCATGAAAATGTTATATTATCTATGTGTATTTCAGGTGCACCTATGTGAAGCTGTCAATATTGGTGATTACCTAACAGATGAGTACCTGGTTAACAGAACTGTATCAAGACCTGTACTTGTCGCTGTGAAAATGTTACGCAAAGATGCTGATGATAAAGCGAGGTTGGTTTCTCATATCTTCTAGATCGATAATGTTATTGGAAACTATGCAACATCTACCTAACATTTAGTGAGGATCTGATGTTTTATTCTACTTTGATAAACATTTTTTTGAGGATTTACCTTCTTTTACTCGCTGAATATATTTTATGTCTATATAGTTGAAGAATAAGCTGTTTATATCTTTCATAAACACTTAACTGTCATTATAATTTGGCCATTGGGAGCCATGTTTGACAACCACGGTATTAGTAGTCATATCCATAAAACACGGATCAACATTCAGGTAGATGTACCCCAACCACCAATCTTTATTTCTTCATATTCTCTTCTATTACCACAGGTTTAGATAAACAAAAATCTTGAGCGCAAAATTGTAAATATTTTCTAACCCATCTATTTTAAAATATGTTTTGGGTGCTCAAAAGAACCATCTCAATGAGATGGTTCTTTTGAGCACCCACAACATATGTTTTGATCGAGAAATAAGAAGTATTAATTTTTTGTTGCGCACCCTTAACTAAAGGCCTGTATTACAAAATGTGAAAACTTTCTGCTTATACATGTATTAATGTGATTGTAAAATGATTATTTCAGGAGTGACTTCCAGAAGGAGATCAAGATAATGTCCCAGTTAAAAGATCCCAATATAGTGCGGGTGCTGGGTGTTTGTATCCGAGAAGAACCGCTCTGTATGATTGTGGAGTATATGAAATACGGAGATTTAAACCAGTTCTTACTCGATCATGTCCCTGAAAGTCCCATGGCAGAAGCTTCTAATACTAAAACATTAAGGTAATATATCTATAGAACTCTTTTAACATCTAAGTTGTCCTTAAAATTATGTAACTTGCTGAACTAAGTTATAAAAATATTTTATGCAAAACAAATCAAGGACACAAATCCTGGTTTCTTGTTTACAATTTCTTTTATGAAAAATACTATACAATTAAGGTGGACATGGAGTCTTATTGAACAGTAGACGTCATATTGACTGCTCTGCGTTGGTCAAAATGATTAAGTATACTGTACAATAACACTCCATGTGTACTGAAACAGAAGTCAACAATTGTTTTATTATATAGTAAATGAGTTATGCATTTCCTGCCATTTTGGACCATTAAAACCATTGACGTTAGAGACGGATCATGCAAATTGATTTGACAGTCTGACGTCACTTCCCGTAAGCCATGCAATATTACCTCATGCAGTGTGCTTTGCAACGTCACATCCGGCAAACCATGCGACATGTAGTTATATCAGCGGTAGTGGATAGGCATATCAGCCAATCAGAAGCTGTTTATTTATAGATAAAAAATAAATCAATTTAAAACCAAATATTTAAGCTCTCTTTGCATTCAGTGTATGTATATCTGTTATTTCAGTTATGGTTGTTTGATCTACATGGCATCCCAAGTTGCATCTGGTATGAAGTACCTTGAGTCCCTCAACATGGTGCACCGAGACTTAGCCACGCGCAACTGTCTTGTCGGAACAAACTTTACAATAAAAATCTCAGACTTTGGTATGAGTCGGAGTCTATATAGTGCTGATTATTACAGAATAGAGGGTCGGGCAGTCTTGCCAATTAGATGGATGGCTTGGGAATCTATTTTATTGGTAAGATATCATTTTTTTGGTTTTTATTAAGATAGCCTTTCAATTTCAGTGCCAGTATCATACCTTATATATTCCAAAATTTTAAGCATTTGTGACAGATCAGAAATTCAGAATGGTTTAAGCAAATAGTGTGGACCCTTTAAGTGCAATCTGATTAGGGTGCTCACTATTTGCTAATCTGACAATCATTTTATGTCTCAAAGACCAGTACTAGAATTCCATAACAGTGCAATCCCTTTATAACTTATGTAATCCGGAAAAACGGATCATTCAGAAGTAGAGAGAACCTACCAGATTAGAAAATAGCAGACTTCATTTTATTGAGTATGGCGTACACAGAAATTGACTGTGTTATAAGTGAATCATGTTATAAAGGGACAATTTTACAAAGGACTCCTTTGGAGTCATTGGAAAATGACCATTTCATGTCATTTCCTACTTATCTCTACCATTGTAAAATTCAATGGTAAAAAAATTTGGCAGCCACAATATGATCTTGTTATATTCTAATCTGTGTTGTAACCAGGTGTTATAAACCAACTGCACTGTATATGTACAAATTTTGGTTACCTGTAGTTGACTGCATCATTTCATCTTTACAAAATCCGGACATACATTTAGTAGCACTATATATGAGCCAGCTCACAATAGCAATCAGTGGATGCTCAGGGGAGTCTTTGCTTCCATATAGGTTTACCTTGGCTTTCGCTGTTTTCATAACCAAAATATGGATGAATGAAGACTTAAAACTTTGACCTGTAGCCCCACTTGATAGCTGCTTATTATATGTGATAAGTACCATTTTTTCATCGGCTGGTCCATGCAAGTCTTATACTGCCTAAATTTACTGTGTCTTATCAAATAAGTGTTTAAAATTTTTGATTATACAAGTTACATTTTTTCTTTCTTTACAGGGCAAATTTACAACCAAGAGTGATGTCTGGTCATTTGCAGTAACTTTGTGGGAAATATTGACTTTCGCTCGCGATCAACCATTTGATACTTTATCGGACGAGCTAGTGATTGAAAACGCCGGACACTATTATCGTGCAGACAATAAGCAGGTGTATTTACCAATGCCAGGTAACTGCCCGAAGGAAATTTTTGATTTGATGGTCGAGTGTTGGAATCGGTCAGAAAGTGAAAGACCAACTTTCCGTGAAATTCAAATGTTTTTACAAAGAAAGAACATGGGTTATAACCCGAAAGACGAGAAAATGAACCAGATAAAGGTGCCGATTTGCTGACTATCAGAAGACGCCATGGACCTAGTTCAAAAGATGTCGCCCGAGAATGTGACGGCCATATTGAATAGCTTGCAGGTGTATGGTGGGAAGGAGGGCAAGCCGATCAATACAGATATTCTACAGGTGTTGAAAAGACTCAGTATAGTGAAACTGGAGGATCCGAATAGTTAACCCTTGTCACGCTGACTAAATTAACCCATTTATGCGGAATGGAATTTCCCAAACTTATTAATTGGACCAGTCCATTTCCTTTTTAAGGGTTGTTGCGTGGTATTTTTCATTTTTATTCAAATTCAGTAGAAGCCAGCTGATCCGGATAAACACTGTTTTCAAAAAAAGGATACAGTAAAACCTGTCTTAAGTGGCCACTCAAAAATAGACAAAACAAAAGATCTTTCTGACAAATGGTAGCTTAATGAAGGTGGAAAGTATTGCAGAATGCTTCCTATTGGAGCATTCTGCAATACTTTTGGCCTGGATTAAGCAATAATCAGTCTTAAAAACCAATTTTGGTATTCCTTTTGAGTGGCCGCTTAAGACAGGCTTTACTGTATATGTGAGTGCAGCAGGACAAGGGTTGATTATTAAGTCCTTGAAGCTGGAAGGATTGTTGAAACATTGATTAAAGATTGCTGATAGAACAAAAAGTCAAACTAACTCTAAGCTTTAGATGAAAACCCTCTTTTTATAAACAAAAATGGCAATATTTTTTTGAAATAGTTGTTTGTTCACATTGAAAGTGTCTCATTTAGATGCTCCTAAGGAGTGCATACTCATGACCCATAACATAAGGTATTTTTAGAAGTAAGAAAAATGATTTAGATACATCTATCTTGTGTCTTACTTTTCATGAAATCTAAATTGAGCTTTTATAGAGTTGTAGAAAGTCATTGTTGCACTTTTTGTTTGGCTTTCAAAGTATTTCGCAGGAGACAAACTTACTGGACTGTCATAGTATGTTTTATCATAGATGTCTAGTTAAGTAAAATATTTGAGCGTAAAATTGTAATTATATTCTTACCCATCAATTTAAACATATGATATGGGTGCACAAAAGAACCGTCTCATTGAGACGGTTCTTTTGTGTACCCACAACATATGTTTTGATTGAGATATAAGAAAAATAATTTTCAATTATAAATGCATTCTTACTGGGGGGCCTGTTTTATGCACAGACTTTAGTTTATGTAAATGTGCAGACATAATACTCTCTTGTATATCATTGCAATCTTTGTGCTATACTCAAGTGATTGTGATAAAACAGGGGTGTCTTCTAGGTTGACTTTGTGAAAATCCATCTCGTGAGAAAATACTGCGAATTTCACTTATACGGCTCCTTGAAAAAAAAAAACACATAATGCATTTGTTTGAGCAATAAACACCGAAAAAGTTGGTTTGACTGGGTTTGGAATTTTCTTATTTCAAAATTTCTTGCAGTATTAAAAAAA
This sequence comes from Loripinus fragilis, assembly GCA_964019695.1. NCBI lineage: Eukaryota > Metazoa > Mollusca > Bivalvia > Lucinida > Lucinidae > Loripinus > Loripinus fragilis. Next base: position 12,591,885 of record OZ026515.1, on the reverse strand, counting down.
TTTTTTTTATTTTATTTCATTTTTTTTTCATTTTTGAATGACTCATGCCTCTAGATAAGCTTGTGATTGAAAATTAATTTTCTCATTTCTCAACCAATAACTTATGTTGTGTGTACTCATTGAGATGGTTCTTTGGAGCACTCAAAACAAAATTTATGGATACGAAAATTTTAACATTTTTGCACTGAAAATATTTCTTTATGTAGACTTATAGAAAGTTATTAAAGAAGATATTTAAGTGGTGTCTGTATCTGATACATGATGAAAGACCAAAATTGAGTTGCATAAGCAGGTCTCCAGATAAGAAAATTATAATTTTTATTTCTCAACCAAAACATATGTTATGGGTACTTAAGAACCATCTCAAAAACACATGTTTAAATGGACGGATAAGAAAATGATAGCAGCTTTACCCTCAAAACTTTTGCTTAAATAGATCCATGGTATGACAGTGATTTTGTTACCTGCGCATCCTGCATCTTTTGCGCATAAGTTTTTATTTCAGCGAGTCCCGACGAGTCCCGGGATGCAATATTATTGCAGACTTGTCATTAAAAATAGTGCTTAGGACTCGTAAGTTTGCAGTTGGGACTCATTGATATTGGAAACAGCGAGTCCCAGGACTCATAAGCCAAAAATTGTAAATGAATCACTGCGGTATGTGAGAATTTATTTTGGTTTCCTGATGTATTTTATATTTATAATTTAGTTTTAATATGAATTTTTCTGTATTTTCATTAAATTTTATGGACAAGATATTTAGTTTTAATAGTTCACTTTTTGCAGAAAAAGAATCATATCAAGGGTTGGAATGTGAATTTTGTTATTTATTTTAATGTGCAATTTATCTTTTTAATCAGTCTGTTTAGAACTAAACATTCTACATGAACTCATTGCCTCATAGTGTCATCTGCTGATAACTTTTGCAAACAGTTTCGACCAAGATCAGGCCTGACAAAATGTCGGGCCTGATCTGGGTCTAAAACTGTTTGACACTCTGATGGTATTACTGAAAGAATTTTTCCAAAAAGTTGATTTTGAAAAAAAAACAGCAGACGACAAAAAAGCATGAAAAATTACCCAGTATGCAAAGGGTAAATCAGCAGCGAGGTATTTTAGATTGAGCAGCTAAATATAGCATTATCATAGACCAGGCCAAAATTTTATTTTATACTTAGCAGTGAAATCAATGCATATCAAAAACAAATAAAAGTGATATCAATCACTAGTGAAATGATATGATATCTATCACTACGCTAGTGATTGATATCAGTCTATATTTTCACTGTAGCGTTTTTTTTTTATTACTTCTGACTTTTCCATTCACCTAATGCATTTCACTCCAGAAATCTAACGCCCATTACTTTCTTATTTGTGAACGAAAACATCAAGTGTGTGTATGCATTTTCTTAGTTAGAATGTGACGAATATTTTGGTACCAAAATTATTTGGGTTTGCTAATTTTTTCATATTTGCATTTTCAGTGCCTCCTTTTTTTCAGTGGGGAGACATTGCATGTAGCCTATAAAAATTATAAAATAAAAAGAATATTTACTTTTTTTGATAAATACCAAATATATTTCATCTTGTGAGTTGAAAACATCAGAATTTTCACTGGTGATGTTTTCAACACACTCTCTGAAATATATTTGGTATTCACCTCAAAAAAGTGAATATCCTCTATATATACTTGTAGGTAAATGTTCTTAAATTCCCAACACTTTTCGTTCTGTTCTGATATAAAATGTTGGTTTTTCACAGCTTGAATTTGCAAAATGATGACCAGAATAGCAAACAGGGAAAAGCACTGTTTGTCTACACCAGTGTCTACACCAGTGTTAATCAGGAAAGCAAACTGTGATGGCGGTGATCAGACTTCTCCTTAGAGTAGTTTGATCTGGACCTGCACTGTTTGTCTTGGAATTTTTCTATAGGTAACTTGTGTTTGAAATTTAATCACATTTCAAGAACAACAACCTCACCATAGGTGTGACATAATATTATTGTAAAATAATGCATTTCAGCTATTTAGAAGATAAACAACATTTGACACCTCTCTTGATATGGTCGAAGGGTTGGCCCCTAATTTATTGAAGTTTTGTGCCAGTAGCCATGTGTTAATTGTTTCATGATGTTACAACTTTGATTAACAGCAATATAATCCCAGGAAAACAGGATTTTTTTCCAACATGACTGAATGATTGTTGACTGGGGAGTAAAGCAACAGCACAAACAAAACAGCAATATCATACTTTTATGATGATTTGATATGCAATATCATGATGATCTCTCAAGCTTTATATTTTAAAGAACAAAAGGGTGTGCTCATGTGAAAATGGTACCTATGGTATACACAACCAGAGCTACCACTGTTTGTTTACTCATACAAAGTACAGGCATCTGGTTAAAAGTGTGTAATTTAAAATCATTTTCCTTATTCCTCAACTGAAACATATGTTGTGGGTACTCAAAAGAACCGTCTCAATGAGACGGTTCTTTTGAGCACCCAAAGCATATGTTTAAATTGATGGGTAAGGAATTAATTACAATTTTAGGCTAAAATGTTTGCTGGATTGGTCTTATGAAAATAGTGAAGTAGAAAAAATTCAGATCACTCCCTCACAATCTTGTTTCCTACAATAGCTGTGCTTCCATATTGTGATCATGTCCAAGCATATCATATAAGTATCATTTTTGTAGGAACTTGCCCATATTTTTGTTTTATTCAATGTATTTACACAAACTAATGAACAAATAGTGCTGTAAACATGTTCTTTAAGTTGATATTACAACAATTTAAGTGTAATAGGTAGCTTTTCAAAAGAATTCCGTTCTTATTTTTTCACCAAGAATGATTTTCTTATTTCTCAATAAAAACATTCGTTGTGCTGCTCATTAGAAATATCTTTGAGATGTTCTCATTGAGTACCCACAACATATGCTGTTTTTTTTTAGAATGAGCCATGTTCTAAAAATTCAACAGAGTTTCCCAGCATTTCCCAGAGTTAGCAAAAAATTTAAGATGAACAAGATAAGAAGATTAGTTGTCAGGATATTTAGAGGAAGCCAGGCCCCGAGGTAATAAAACTTTTTCATGCTCAACTCAGCTGAGCATAAAATTTTAACTGATCATAAAAACTAAAATGCTGAAAAACACTGATTTTTCTTGCTTTTAAACTCTCAGATGTTGTATTTATCCTACTAATAAATGTTAAAATGCCAGCAAATATCCTGCTAATAAATGTTAAAATGCCAACAATTGTTGGCATTTTAACATTTATGAGCAGGATAAATTTCGTGCTCAGCTGAGTTGAGCATGAAAAAAGTTTTATAACCTCGGGCCAGGTTGCTACCAAATTTTGTACACTACATACCAACTGATTAGAGACCAACTTAATTCTTTGCATGCTGGGTAATTTTGCATACTTTTTGGTTGTCTGCTGATTTTTTTCAAATTAAATTTTTGAAGAGATTACTGTCAGAGTGTCAAACAGTTTGGATCCAGATCAGATCCGACAAAATGTCAGGCCCGATCTGGGTCCAAATGTTTGCAAAGGATATACAGTGGCAGATCCAGAGTGGCTTTAGGAGGTTCTTCAGTCGAGCCCCCCTCCCCAGCCCCCCTTTTTAAATATCCATAATCCAATGAAAAGGAAATAATTTGGTCTCAGTGAGACCAAATTATTTCATTTTCATGGGATATTTAAGAAAAATTGGATAAAATTAGCAAAACGAACCCCCACACCTTTAAACAAATGAACCCCCTTTTCAGAAATTCTGGATCCGCCCCTGATATAAGCCTGTATATAAGCAGATGACACAACCAGGAAAAATAGTTAATCTGTAGAAAATATTTTAAATCTGGCAGGGTTCTTCTTGTGGCTCAACATTTGGAGTAAATTGACTCCAGTCCTTAAAACAATTTTTCATCAATGTGTCATATCATATACTTGTAGCTAGTCTTATCTGATGGCTCTGTTTTAAAACAGAGCCATCAGAGTAAGACTAACTACAAGTATATGATATGACACATTGAAGAAAAATTGTGTAAGGACTGGAGCCAGTCTACATTTGGAGGTTTAACTTTAGTGATTGTTGTCAATATTTGATGTATAGATTTTTTGTGCTATAGAAATTGTAAATACAAGTGTAAATATTTAAATAGTTTTGGCAAAATCTGTCTTTTGCTTTTTTATTCAATCATACCAGAGGAGGCATTATGTTGTTAGGGCACACCCATCATTTTTAGATGTTTTTTTTAACCCTTACATTCATGAATTCGTCATGGACACTATCATGTTTAAATTTGGAGGAGTCCATTATCTGGAAATGGGGGAAATGAGGCCAAATTTAATTGAAAACAAAATAGGGGGAAAATCTCAAAAAATGATATTATGTGCTTGTAAACCCAGCTGAGATGGCTTGTATTAGTCATCTCAGCTGGGTTTACTTTGTTCTCTGATTCCTCTTTAGCCCTTTCCTTCATGAATATTCATGCTAGGCTCCACCCACTATGAATAATTATATAAATAAAAACTTTCATGTTGGTATATAGAACAAAGAATTTATTTGTCAGGTCCAGTTGTGTAGGATCAGATATATCATATTTCAATAGTAGGATCAGATATATCATATTTCAAGTTCAAACAGAGTAGACCTTGACCAGGCAACTCTTACAAAAGCTGCCTGATCTGGGTTTGCTCTGTTTGCAAAAGTGTTAAAAGGTGTCTCTATGAGGTAAAGGGTTAAGTCTTTTCAGTTGAAACTGTTGACCAGTGTTTTAATGTAAGACCATATTGTAACTTTCACTCAAAATGATGGGTGTTCCATGTTAAAATAGTGTTAGTGATGTTCAATGGTTAAATAAGGGCTGTGTTTCATACAGCCAGTACATGTAGGTAAAGCTAGTCATAAAACCACTGTCATGTTTCATTCAATGACAGATTTTGTTATTCTTCATTGCTGTAATTTATTCATTTGTCTAGATGTACATTTCAAGTCATTTTGTACAAAGTTTCACAATCATCCGAGCTGTGGGTTAGTGTTAAAAGTGTGTCTAATGTATATGATAAAACCAATTATTTAGGTACAGATATAGAAATTATGCCGAGTCAGTATACTGTCTTTAAGTTTTAATGTATTTTCTTGTCAAACCCTACCAGGAGTTTAAGGTATTTTAGTTTGAATTCCTTGCACCAATCATTTTATGTATTTGAATTTTAAACCCTTCTGGCCAATTTAGTTATTTCAGTTCTAAATCCCACCAGCCAATTTAGTTCTTTTAGTTCTAAAACCTACCAGCCAATTAAAAACAATCAGTTCTAAACCCCACCAGCCAATTTAATTCTTTTAGTTTTAAACCCCACCAGCCATTTTAGATTTTTTAGTTTTAAACCCCATTGGTCAATTCAAGTTTCTGTTTTTATTGTTTGCATATACATTTACTGTTCACATATACATTAAACATTCTTTTTGGACACAGCTCCTAATGTTTTCAGAAAATGGTTCCAGTTTGGAACTTTATATTTGTGTGTAAGCTTTTAAGCCCTATCCAGAATTTTTTCCTCCTTTTTGTGTTTGTTTCTACCCATGCAATACCTCTGTTATGACTGTTGTGTGAAAGAAGCTTCATTGAGTGAATCGACCTAGGGACACAAATCTTGTTTTGTCTGCATAATATAGTACTTCAAAGTTTAAAAAGAACTTTAACTTTGTAAAAATAGAATTATCTGTATTTCAAACAAATGTCACTAATGACTTACCCCTTAAAGTGTTAATCAGACCACTCTTTTTGTGACAATTTCTTTCCATTTTCAGGGAAACTAAGGCTTGATATCATTTGATTTGTCTGCTACCAGACAATTCAAATGAAGTATCAAGCCTTATTTATTAGCCAAAAATAACAATTAAATTAGGTAATGTTTGCCTCAAATTCTAGGTAGCACTATAAGAGTTAAGTTGACACATGTAGCTAAAACATAGTTTATTTAGCAAATTATTTTAGGACTTCACAATGACAGTCAGTGGGCAGGACTTATACTAAATATGGACCGCGTCCCGACAAAACTGTCTTGGGGGTTTCCGACAAAGCGAGACTCAAAACAGTCTCCTCAGCTACAGAGACTAGCTAGAATATTGAAATTTCCCTTGAAGCAAGTTGAGTTATGATACTTTCCAGTAAGTGAATAACAAAGGTGCTGATCAGTCTGCTCATATGCAGGCTGGTATGCGCCTTTGTTGTTCCCAAACCCCCAAAGACAGGTTTTCTCGCATCAACGCACATATATGATGATACTCAGATGAGCACTTTAGGGTTTGATGGTGATTTTTAAGATGTTTGCTGTTCTCGAATTTTTAACTCTTTGCCTGCTGGGTAATTTTTCATGATTTTTTTTTTGTCTGCAGATATTTATCAACATTACATTTTTTTGAATATCCTTTGGGAATAACATCAATGTCAAACAGCTTGGATCCAGATCATGCCCGGCATTCTGCCAGGCCTGATCTGAGTTCAAGCTGTTTGCAAAGATCATCAGTAGAGTACAAAATTCACAGGTAGCAGGCTAAGAGTTGGAAAAAAAAATTACTTGACAAAATTACAAAAGAATCCTTGCTATCTCCACCCACTGTTTGTCTATGACTTTTATAATGAACCTGCAGCATTGTAAGTAAGTAAGTAAGTAAGTAAGTAAAGACTTTATTTAACGAGGGTAACAACATTTAGCAAACAATGGTACTAATCTTCCATGAGGCCCTCATATATGATGCATGTACAAATATATTTTACAATAATATACAATTTTTACCACAAAAAAAAAAAAGTATAAATAATACATAGAATATCAAAAGCTCAGGATACTGACAATTTTTGTAATAAGTATATGAAGAAATGGTAGCAAAAACTTTAACATTTCACTATATTTTAAAGCTGAATGTAATCTTCCAACTCATCTCCTGAATTAGAAAATAAGAATCAGCTCATTGCAGGTAGTCTATACACTACACATCTGCAAATAGTTTTGGTAGTGCATTTTGTATTTCATTTAACTTCTTGACAATGGATGTAACATGCTGTTGATATTGCTGATTGTGGAGACCCTGGTCAGTCAGATATAATGCTGTTTGCTTTAGATTGGTCCCAGTTGATAATTTTTATGTATGGAAGCTCATTAATGTATGTGAGAAGTGCTTTGAACAATCATCCTTCATTATGGTAAAAGTTAGAAAATTTTAAACACTTGTTTCTTACAAATATGCCTAGTAAAAATAGCATATATGCCTTGCATCCTTTTTATGGTACATAGATAAACAATGAGGACCCAGATCAAATGCTGCAAAATGTGGCATCTGATCAGGCCCTTCAAAGTTTGCTTACAGAATGATCTATTAAAATGGAATGAAATTCAAATTTACTACTGAACAACCCTAGAGTTGTAAATGGACTCGTCCATTTTATAAGGATGGGAAAGTCCATTCAGCTTGAATTGGTTGAGCAGACTCAGAACAGGAATCTTCACTGTTTTCTATTTATGGATCAAGTCTGATTTGCAAAAATTTAATGAGAAAAGTACGAGACAAGTGGTTAAAATATAGAACGATTACCTCCATTAATCAAACAGGTTTTTATGAGATTTGTTGTCAGAAAATCCTTATTAATCCTTTGTACAACAGAAACCCCTAAATAAGTACTTTGGCAGACAGTGAAGACCCAGATGAAATGCCGCATAATGCGGCATTTCATCTGGGTCTGCACTGTTTGGTAAGACAATATCAATCTTCCGAGAAAGAAATACAATACTCTTTGGAAATCATAATCTGTGATCCCTCAATATATACCATGGACCATCCTGGCTTTATTGTATGTAGCTTTATGGAAAGTTCCATTGGTCTGAAAAGGGTTAACTCTTTGTATTCTGATGGGTTCTTCCATTTGATTTGATGCAATAAACTTTGGATGAGTTCATTATACATATCAAGGGGTCACAGGTTAGTATTTTCTGAAGTCTCTTAACAATGTTTTTATCTTAGCAAAAAGTGAAGAGCCTGGTGAAATGCCTCCGACCTGTTGTATGTACATGGCGATGTTTAATCTGGGTCTTCACTGTTTGCCAAAGTACCAGATTAGATGTTTCCAGTATGCAAAGGGTTTGATATGATGTTCTGCTAAACCAAGTTATAACACAATAATTCCATAACGCATATTGTCCTTTTTTATGGGACAGAGACAAACAGTGCAGACCCATATCAGATGCCATAGAATGTGGCGTATGATCAGGGTCTCAACTGTTTGCTTGCAGAATGTTCTTATAAAATTTGAATAAAAATGAAAAATACCACCTAACAACCCTATAATCGAGAATGGATGCATCCAATTAATAGTGTTTGGCATTTGGACTTTCATAGCAAATTCTAAGTTTTAGAAGTCAAGATGACACATGTATAGTCCATGAGTCTATTGGTCATTTTTCTGTTCATGGTATGACTGTCTGTTTACCCGTAGACTTAAATGTGCAATATTTCAGCCAATATAGTGTTTGTCATTGCCATTACTGTTATGTGTAGGAAATTTTTTCATGTGAAAGCTTTTTTTACCAAAGTTCGGCCTACCCTACCAAATCTTGTCATAAAAAAAATCATTTATACGTTCCCACCAGTTTTAGTATGAAATGGATTTCTCATGATGTGCGCCACATATAAACTTTAAAGACGTATTAGCAGCCTGGGCCTCAGAATAGCCAGGGATCAGTGCTATCAGTGTCTGCTGCCTGGATAGTACATACATTTTGTAATATACTTGCTATACAGTCAAATCTGTGTAAAGTGGCCATGTTCAAAAAGACAGAAAATTGGTTTTCAAGGCTGAATATCGCTTAATGCAGGTCAAAAGTATTGCAGAATGCTCCAAGGGGAGCATTCTGCAATACTTTCGACCTTCATTAAGCTACCAATTGTCATTAAGACCTTTGTTTTGTCCATTTGGGGTTGCCGTTTTACACAGGTTTTTACTGTACTTGCCATACTTGCAACAGTCAATTGTTGATGATTTCAGTTGATCTCTGAAGCTGAGCCTGCTGGTGTGAACCTGCTCAGGTAGTAACACCAAAAACAGGCTCTGACTCAGAAAGGCCTCAATATCTTAACAAACTGAACACAGAAAAACCTGTGTAAAACGGCCACTCTCAAAAAGACTGAAAATTGGTTTTCAAGACAAATTATTGCTTAATGCAGGTCAAAAGTATTGTAGAATGCTCCAAGGGGAGCTTGTAGAATGCTCCAAGGGGAGCATTCTGCAATACTTTCGACCTTCATTAAGCTACCAGTTGCCATTAGGATCTTTGTTTGGTCTATTTTTGAGTGGCTGTTTGACACAGGTTTTACTGTATGTCAATTGATAGACAATAAAAAATCCTTCATTAAGAGGCAAAATGGCAGTGCCACCATTGAATATCCAGAAACTTTGCACTAGAGCCTTCATTGTTTTCTGATCAAATATGAACCCTTTCTTGTCTGACAAATTCATACAACAAAGTGTGGAAGGTCCTGTATAAATTTTGAGAGGTCACACTTTTCAATTTACAAATACTTTAGATCTTATCAAAACCTGCAGATCCTAATGAGATGCCACATTCTTTGGTCTACATTCTTTTATCAATGTATCATCAAGGATATGCCACACAAGAAGGGTTTAATTCATTTCACATTGTTAAATCCGTTTCCGATTGTTTGATCCATATGTTTATTGTACTAGCCATAAGCTTACTTTGAGACACATAGCCTTATGTAAGATGTTTACTAACCCCAAAATGTAATTTTTCTCACATATCTTCTTAAAAATTAATTTTTTGCAGCACTCATTATATTAAAAGCATCGCAATGGGATGGTTCCAATCATGAGCTACCAAATATGTATCAGTATACCCATTCTAAATTAGGACCCTGATGATAACATTTTTTGTTTTTCTCCAAAAAAGATTGTCTGGTGCTTATTAAAAGTGTCTCATTGAGGTGCTTTCAATGAGTAGCCATAACATATGTTTCGTTGGGCACTAACCCTTGTCCTGCTGAACCCAGATTTATCTATTTTTTTTAAAAAACGGTGTAAATCCAGATCAGATGGCTTCTGAGGAAACCATCTGATCAGGATCCACACTTTTTTCCAGTCTGATTGAAATTACATGCTCACAACTGGAATGCTGCAGGTTAGGCCAAATAAAAAATTAAGTGTGTTTCGGGTAGCAGGTCTGAAAATTTTAGGTAGGGAAGGCACACATATTTTTTTTCTGGAAAAAATATAATTTTATGCATTTTGAAAGGCATTTCGCCTTTCAAAATGCATAAAATTATATTTTTCCAGAAACCCTGAAAAAATTCTAGGTTTTGCCAGTAAATTTATGTAGGGTTGGGTTACCCTAAACACAGGTATTTTTTTATTTGGATAATAGGATAAAAATTGGGGAGGAGTGTAGTACATAAGAATTTCAGCATGACAAGGGTTAAGAAAGCAAGGGGTTGGGATAATCCTCTTATATAAGGCTATAGAGATAGTTGACTGAATGCAGTTGATATACATGTTTTGTATGAGTTAACTGAACGTCAATGTTCATAACTTAAAAAAACTGAAAATTATTTTAAACAAAAATGTGTCCTGAGTTAGTTTTTTTTTTCAAGAAACCTTTTTAGCTAGACTCAAGGTGAGCTATTATGATTGGTCTTTGTCCGTCCTTCGTGTCCAGCATGTGTATACTTTTTCTCCCAATTTAGTCCTGAACCCAATTGTCCAAATTTAAGATAATTTCACACAAATGTTCACCATAATGCCCTCTGCCAAAATTGCGCAAATGGTTTCCGCTCAGCTAAACAAAATGGCCATCAGAGCTTCAATAGAGGCAATTGAAGAGGCCAATACCATGGGTATCCAAGATTAATTTAGAGACCATTCCCATTAGTATTTACATGAGTGAAGGACATTCCCATGAGTATCTACATGTGTAAAGGTAATTCCCATGAGTATCTACATGAGTAGAGGTCGTTCCCATTAGAATCTACATGTATAAAGGTCATTCCCCTGAGTATCTACATGAGTAAAGGTCATGCCGATGAGTATCTACAGGAGTAAAGGTCATTCCCATTAGCATCTACATGAGTAAATGTCATTCCCATTAGCATCTACATGAATAATGGTCATTCCCATTAGCATCTACATGAGTAAAGGTCATTCCCATGAGTATCTACATGAGTAAAGGTCATTCCCATTAGCATCTGCATGAGTAAAGGTCATTCCCATGAGTATCTACATGAGTAAAGGTCATTCCCATTAGTATTGCCATGAGTATCCACGGCAGGTAGAAGTAATTCTCATGAGTATCCACAATAGGTAGAGTTCATTCCCATGAGTATCCAAAATAGTTAGAGGTAATTCCCAGTAGAGGCCATTCTCATGAGTATCCACAATAGGTAGAGGTCGTTTCCGTGAGTATCTACAATAAGAAGAGGTCATTCACATTGGTAACCCACAATAGGTAGAGGTCATTCACATGAGTATCAACAATAGGTAGATGTCATTCCCATGAGTATCCACAATAGGTAGAGGTCATGACCATGTGTATCTACAATAGTAGACTGGGTCATTCCCATGAGTAGCCACAATAGGTAGAGTTCATTCCCATGAGTATCCAAAATAGTTAGAGGTAATTCCCATGAGTATTCACAAGGTAGAGGCCATTCTCATGAGTATCCACAATAGGTAGAGGTCGTTTCAGTGAGTATCTACAATAAGAAGAGGTCATTCACATTGGTAACCCACAATAGGTAGAGGTCATTCACATGAGTATCAACAATAGGTAGATGTCATTCCCATGAGTATCCACAATAGGTAGAGGTCATGACCATGTGTTTCTACAATAGTAGACTGGGTCATTCCCATGAGTAGCCACAATAGGTAGATGCCATACCCATTAGCATCCACAATAGGTAGAGGTAATTCCCATGAGTATCCACAATAGGTAGAGGTCATTCACATGAGTATCCACAATAGGTAGAGGTCATTCACATGAGTATCCACAATAGGTAGAGGTCATTCACATGAGTATCCACAATAGGTAGAGGCCATGACCATGAGTCTATATTAGGAGAGGCCATGCCCATGACTCCTCAATAGAGGCCTTTCTCATTAGAATCAATGATAGAATAGGCCATTTCAATGTGTACCCATAATAGTTGAGACTTTTCCCTTCCTTGATTATCCATAATAGTAGAGGCAATTACTATTGAGTACGTATCCACAATGGTAGAGGTCATACACATTAGTATCCTCAATAGTAGAGCAATATCCATGTGCACCAACAATAGTAGAGATCATCCACATGAGTATCCACAAAAGAGCATAAAAACATGAGTATCCACAATAATAAAGGCAATTCACAGGTTAACCCACAATAGTAGAGGTAATTCCCATGAGTAGCCACAATGGTAGATGTCATTCCATTGAGTAGCACACAATAGAAGAGACCATCCCCATGTGTATCCACAATAGTAAAGGTCATTCCCGTAAGCAGGTTATTCCAATCAGAATTCACAATAGCAGAGGTAATTCCCATGAGCATCTACAAAAAGTAGAGGTAATTCCCATCAGAATTTACAGTAGTAGAGGTCATTCCCATCATAATTCACAATATAAGCAGCCATAACCATGGGTATCAACAATAGAAGAGGCCATGATTATCCTCAAATGTAGAGGCCATTACCATGAGTATCCACAATGGTAGAGGCCATAACCATCAGTATCAACTGGCCATGGTCTTTACTATTGTGGCTACACATGGTCATTGTCTCTACGTTTGTGGATATTCATGGTAATGACCCCTATAGTAGAGATCATTACCATGAATATCGACAATGCTAGATACCATGACCATGGGTAGCCACAATAGTAGAGGCCATGGCCATAATTATATGGTAGAGGCCATGCCCATGAGTAGTCACAATAGTAGAGGCCATGACCTTGAGAAGCCATAATAGTAGCAGCCATGACCTTAAGATGCCACAATTGTATAGATCATGACCATGAGTAGCCACAATAGTAGCGGCCATGACCATGAGAAGTCACAATAGTAGCGGCCATGACCATGAGTAGCCACATTTGTAGAGACCATCACATTAAGAAGCCACAATTGTAGAGACCATGACCGTGAGTAGCCACATTTGTAGCGGACATGACCATGAGTAGCCACAATAGTCGCGGCCATGACCATGAGAAGCCACAATTGTAGCTGCCATGACCACGAAAAGCCACAATAGTAGCGGTCATGACCTTGAGAAGCCACAATAGTAGCAGCCATGACCTTGAATAGCCACAATGGCAGAGACCATGACCATGAGTAGCCACAATTATAGCGATCATGACCATAAGTAACCAATATTGTAGATGCCATGAGTATCCACAATAGTGGAGGCCATGACAATGATTATCCACAATAGCAAGGGACATGACCATGAGAAACCACAATAGTAGCGACCGTGACCATGAGAAGCCACAATAGTAGCGACCATGACCATATGAGTAGCCACAATGGTAGAGACCATACAATGAGAAGCCACAATAGTAGAGACCATGACTATGAGTAGCCACAATAGTAGCGGCCAAGATCACTAGAAGCCACAATAGTAGCGACCATGTCCATTAAAAGCGACAATTGTAGAGACCATGACCGTGAGTAGCCACATTTGTAGCGGCCATGACCATGAGTAGCCACAATAGTAGCGGTCATGACTATGAGAAGCCACAATTGTAGCTGCCATGACCACGAAAAGCCACAATACTAGCGGTCATGACCTTGAGAAGCCACAATAGTAGCAGCCATGACCATGAGAAGCCACAATTATAGCGATCATGACCATATGAGTAGCCACAATGGTAGAGACCATACAATGAGAAGCCACAATAGTAGAGACCATGACTATGAGTAGCCATAATAGTAGAGGCCATGATCACGAGAAGCCACAATAGTAGCGGCCATGACCATGAGAAGCAACAATAGTAGCGGCCATGACCATGAGAAGCAACAATAGTAGCGGTCATGACCATGAGAAGCTACAATAGTAGCGGTCATGACCATGAGAAGCCACAATAGTAGCGGTCATGACAATGAGAAGCCACAATAGTAGCGGCCATGACAATGAGAAGCCACAATAGTAGCGGCCATGACAATGAGAAGCCACAATAGTAGCGGCCATGACCATGAGAAGCCACAATAGAAGCGATCATGACCATGAGAAGCAACAATAGTAGCGGTCATGACCATGAGAAGCCACAATAGTAGCGGCCATGACCATGAGAAGCCACAATAGTAGCGGCCATGACCATGAGAAGCCACAATAGAAGCGATCATGACCATGAGTAGTCACAATAGTAGCGCTCATGACCATAAATATCCACATTAAAGGAGGCCATTACCATGAGTACCCACAATAGTAGAAACCATAACCATGAGTATCCACAAAAGTAGACCATGACCATGAGTATCCACAATAGTAGATGTCATGACCATGAGTAGTCACAATAGTAGCGTCATTGACCATGAGAACCCACAATAGTAGCGATCATGATCATGCGTAGCCACAATTGTAGAGACCATGACCATGCGTAGCCACATTAGTAGCGGCCATGACAATGAGAAGCCACAATAGTAGCGATCATGACCATAAGTAGCCACAATAATAGCGATCATGACCATAACTAGCCACAATAGTAGCGATCATGACCACGAGTAGCCACAATAGTATCGATCATGACCATAAGTAGCTACAATAGTAGCGATCATGACCATGAGTGGCCACAATAGTAGCGATCATGACCATGAGTGACCACAATAGTAGCGATCATGACCATGAGTAGTCACAATAGTATCGATCATGACCATGAGTAGTCACAATAGTATCGATCATGACCATGAGTTGCCACAATTGTAGCGATCATGACCATAAGTAGCCACAACAGTAGCGATCATGACCATGAGTAGCCACAATAGTAGCGATCATGACCATGAGTAGTCACCATAGTAGCGATCATGACCATGAGTAGCTACAATAGTAGCGATCATGACCATGAGTAGCCACAATAGTAGATACCATGACCTTGAGAAGCCACAATTGTAGAGACCATGACCATGAGCAGCCACAATAGTAGCGGCCATGACCATGGGAAGCCACAATAGTAGCGGCCATGACCATGAGTACCCACAATAGTAGCGGCCATGACCACGAGTAGCCACAATGGTAGAGGCCATGAATACGAGTATCCACAATCTCTTATGTACTTCTCTAACTCATCCTCTTTGAGGAAGCCTCTACTATTTCTCTTCTTGCAATCCACTTGTGATAATCCTCTAAGTTGAGGACATACCAATATATCGACAAAAGCAACATATCCACTATAGTAGAGATCATCTCCATGCGTAACCACAAAAGTAGAAACCATTCCCACGCGTAGCCACAATAGTAGAGGCCATTTTCATGTGTATCCACAATAGTATAGAGAGCATTCCCATGTGTAACCACAATGGAAGAGACCATTCCAACGTTTTGTTTGATTTGATTCTTTACGTCCCATCAACAATCTTTCAGTTAAACAGGGATGGGTCTTCCTAGGTTGAACCAGTACTAAGCTAGGATAAATGTGTCTTGCTCATCATTCCAATGTGTATTCGAAATAGTAAAGAGACCATTCTCATACGTAACCACACTAGTTAAGACCATTCCCATGCGTAACCACAAAAGTAGAGACCATTCCCATGCGTAGCCACAATGGTAGAGGAACCACAATAGTGAACCTGTCACATTTTCGCAATTTTTGCGCAGAAGAGCTAAACATTCCCATTAACTCCACATGCGAAATAATGTAGACGCGCGCGAGTAAATGTAGCCTCCCTTAGACCAGAAAAAGAATATACACACGGCTCACGATGAGTTGAATACACTGACATGGGAGGTAATAAGCATAAAATAATTATGTCTATAAACTTGGATCGTTTCCCTTTATACGTAAAATTTCGTTGTCAAAGGTAATGACTTCAATGCGTTTTCAATTTCTTGGCTTCTCAGTCTTGTGTTTTTGTACTATTTGAGAGAAACAAAAATAAGACAATATTCTTAATTTTTTATTTATTTAGATCCATGCTCTTTAAACTTTTTGCAAGATTTTCTGGACAAGTTTGAGCAATGTCGCCATAGAAGTCACTGAAAAAGTTGCATTTTAAAGGATTAGTAAAAGTTTGAACTATTGTGTATGGAAATTACAAAACCACATTTCATCTAAGTTGCATACTTTGTGCACCTATTATTCAACTGTGTGAAACGGTAATTAAATCTTTAAATTTCCCATAGATCCTAATGTAATTTCATGTTTATTTTGTGGCTTTTTTGTGGAATAACTATTTTGGTCCTTGAGTGTATATACACATGTATGTGATCAAATTCACAGAACTTTGTAAAATGTAATGACTGATCACACAGGTTTCTATACTGTTTGCTAATCGGAGTTCCAGAAAAGCATGTGCAAACTGTTCCTGATCAGGGACTATTTGGTTGTTTTCATCAACAAACGATTTACTGCTATCAACTGGAATATATCATTTTAGAAAATCATCAGTCAAAGAGTTAATTTATACATGTATTCTTATTGAAGTGTTTATTGTCCATCATCCTCATCACCTATTTCCGTGACAGATTCAATCAAGGTGAACATAGCATAGCTCCAGACCAGAGGAGTACCCAGACTGCATTTTTTTTATTTCTCCAAGAAAAACACAATGTTGTTGGTACTCATTGGAACCGTCTCGACGCTTCCAATGAGTACCAACAACATAATGTTTTCTTGGAGATTTCGTTTAAAAGTAAAATGATTATTTTGGTCGTAAAATTTATCTTAACAATGGATATCGATTTAGAGTCAATTTTCATTTAGTAACAGTCTAATAGCAATCACTCTGAAATTGCAAGTGAATTATAGGAAGAGTCAGGGACATTCAAATTGCCTTTATCCGTTCGTCCGTATGTGCGTCGAAGAATGTTCAGTATAATTTTCATTCTTCACTCTTTCATTGTGAGTGAACAGTCGCCGTTCCTGATCACACTGCGGAACAGTAGTATCTGATTCCGCAGTATTTGATACATATGACAACGTGGACAAGGTACTTTTAAAATGACCTGGTTTAAGATGAGATTATTATTTTTTTATTTGAAAAATATTCAAATTAAGAACACTTGCATGAGCGTTAATGTATTGGGCTTTAGTCATAATTGATAATTCACAGCATTTCCTCGGAAACGTCACGTCTGACAAATGGATGACAATGGCTAAAACACTCAGAAAATATTGGAATTTGTCATCGTAAACTTTCAACTCGCTGCATTTTCTGTCACTGCAGAAGCTTCTCAATAAGCATAGAAAGTGGGCCACTATCGGCTTGCTGACTGGTTTGGGCCCTGCTAAGCCCCTATTAGAGTTTAACTGTCGATCCCGTTTGATTAAATTATGTTTAACTGGTCCATTATTTGTTATTAGGGGCTACAGATAAC
This sequence comes from Loripinus fragilis, assembly GCA_964019695.1. Classification (NCBI taxonomy): domain Eukaryota; kingdom Metazoa; phylum Mollusca; class Bivalvia; order Lucinida; family Lucinidae; genus Loripinus; species Loripinus fragilis. The sequence continues at coordinate 12,574,311 of OZ026515.1, read as the reverse complement.
ATTTAGGTTGTACAAACCCTGACGTGATGTCACTTTCTCACCAGGCCCTGTACAGTTTGACAGAACCTCGGGCCTGATCGTGATCCAAACCGTTTGACACTGATTTTTTTTTTAAGTTTTGAAATAAATCAAGAGACGACAAAACATGAAAAGTTACCCAGCATGCAAAGAGATATTCTCGAGTACTGGCTCATTTGTTCCCTTGTTCCCTAGAAATAGCTGTCCTTGTTCCTTTGAAACACAGCCCCTCTGTGAGAGCCTCATTATTAATGTGGTTAGTCTCATGAGTCTAAGAGTTTGTCACATTGGCTGACTCACACTCACCTCAGCAGAACACAATCAATATTAATTATAGCTATGTTATTATGGTGATCTGTTGTACAGAGCCAGACCAGTTAGTGTCTTTTCGGTCACTGATCTAGATCTAGGAATTAGGTATAAAGATCTGTCATTGTGAACTGTGTCAATAAACGTCAGTTTTCAATAATAAATTAGCAACCGTTACCAATGCCTTTAAGTTTAACCCTTTATATTAAAACCCCTAAAAGGGTAATTCGGTAAACAATGCAGACCTAGAGGAAATATCGCATCATGCGGCATATCATCAGGGTCTGCATTGTTTGCTAAGACAAAACAATATTCATGCACTGAGGTCCTTGAAGTCATTGATATGTACCATGTGCACGATGAACCATCCCAGATTCATTGTATCAAACCAGATGGAATAGTTCATTAGTATACAAAGGGTTAAACTTAGAGTTAGGTTAGACTTGTGAAACTTTTGACCGTTTTGTTCCAAAATGTAGTCAGCTGATCATAATTAGCTTATATACACATAGTCAGTCTAGAATAGCAGTCCTCAAAAAGACCGAAAATTAGTTTTCAAGACCAATTATCGCATAATGTAGGTTAAAAGTATTGCAGAATCCTCCAAGGGGAGCATTCTGCAATTCTTTCGACCTTCATTAAGCTACCATTTTTGAGTGGCCGTTTTACACAGGTTTTACTGTACCTCGTTCCTGTAAACTCTATAGCAGATCAGGCATTCTAAGTCTTTGACCTTGAGCAGTTTACTTATGTCACATAAGTCACTTTTTACATGGTGCTTATAGATTTGATCGGAAAACCTTATAAGGAAAAGAATTCTGCATTGATGCAGACACGTGTTGCAGGCAACTAATTCTATTGATGAAAATGACTTTGTCGTAATCTCAACTTAATGAACCGACAGCAGACGACATTCTTATAATATAATTATGATCAATTATGGCAGAATATAAGCACTGATATTTATGGAAAAATGAAGAAAATTGAAGTACAATAGGGTTTACCTGAACGCAAAAAGGTGACTAGTGACCAGGACCAAAAATTACACCGTGTAACCTCAACGACCTTTAGTTAAGTATTACAAAAAAAGCACAAAAAAACCCATTTCAAACTCATTCAAATCAAAATTGTTTCATATTCTGTAGACCACAATGTCATCTTTGCCACCGATCCTGGCAATTTATTACAATATTGCATAAAATCAACACCGTGTTATGAAGAAGAAGGACTTGTTCAGCCCAAAAAATATAACCAATACAAAATTTTAGAAATGTTGTACATTCGAGATATGTTGATTACATTCGAGATATATTAAAAAGTGTGCCCTGGCACATAAACTAATCCTAGAATATGTGTTTTCTTCATTACAAAACATTTAAACTGTCAAGCAGAAAGAATATCCTCTTAAAACCGATTAGTGCCGAAAAACGTTCAATGGGTGTCTCGTCGAATAACGTTGCTCTCTTGAAACTGATATATGCGATGAAGGAGCTGGATGTTGAAATATCAATGCCCTTACCTCTAGGAGGCTTTGTAATTTTGAGCCCAGTTTTCTCATTTCTCATCCAAAACATATGTTGTGGGTACTCAAAAGAACCATCTCCATTGGCATGGTTCTTTGAGCATCCAAAACATATGTTGAAACTTATGGATAAACCTTAAATTCGAAAATGGATTCGTCCACTTGTTCAGGGCCGGAAATTCCATTAGCCGTACATTGGTTAATCCATGTATAAGCATAGCGTCTTTTTGTGGGACATAGGCAAATAGTGCAGACCCAGATCAGACGCCGCAGAACGCGGCGTCTGATCAGGGTCTCCACTGTTTGCTTCCAGAAAGTTCTATTAAAATTTGAATAAAAATTAAAAAAAAACACACACCCAAATACCCTTAAAACAGAAACGGACTGTTCCAGTTGATAAAGGTGGGAAATTACATTATGCATAAATGGGTTAAACTTTCATATGGGCGGGATTTCCGCACTTGCAACTCTTTGTGTTGTTTCTGATTTGTATGACTCGACAAGTTGCAGCATATGCAATATTTCACCTACCTGCGGAGGCCTTATCAGCAACCCACAGACTTCCATTAAAACATAAAAACTCAAGAATGGAACGAAAGAATGTAATTATTTGAAGTACCATAGTATTTCTTAATACTGATACAAACGCGTTTGCAAACAGTGAATATTCAGATCAGAATGAGACCTTCCTCAGTCTGATCTTGGTCTGCACATAGACATATAAATGGATTATACTTCAGTGGATTCTAAAACTTCTAGATTTAACTTTTTTTATTGTCAGAAAGCTCGAGCAAACAAAATATCCAATATGTAGGCCAGATCAGAAGCCGCGTTCTATGACAGGATGGCAGCCGATCTTGATATGTACCCAGCTAGCACAGTGTCGGACCACCAACGGCCCGCCAGCGACACGCCATTGACCGCTGTTGTGTGCTAGCTGGGTATGTTTACAGCACTGTATGCTCGGTCTTCATGAACGTGGGCAGTCCTCGAAAGAGATTTGAGATCGCGGTACCAAAGCCACACACAAACCGCGTGCGCAGGCACGCAACCACTTTACACAGATGCAATTCGTCTTTAAGGTAATACGGCACTATCAACTTTCAACTGTTTGACAAATTTATCTGAGAAAAGAACATCCTGTCTAACCTCTGCAAGCTGCAATTTGCAACACAGATAGTTTATGTCATCAAAAAATCCGGGGCTATCTAACGTTAATGGTTTATGTAATTATCAGGAATGCTAAGATACTGTTTTATTTCAAACAATAACAGTTTTTGTTATTTATACCCCAATTATTTCATATTTATCTGCAAATGAGATCATCCAGCTGCCCTGTGTGTTAAATCTCATCCACATGATGCCAAAAATAAAGCTCCATTTTGCCTAGCAATAGCGAGGACTCAGACGAAACTGAGCCTTTACCCATGCATGACAACCCGCACAGCAAGGGTCTAGACAGCATGCCCACCTACACCTTCATTAATTGCTGAAGTGCCATTTGCATTCGGACAGACCCAAAAGCTCAGCCCAAACGTTTTGGAAAGTGTTGAGAGGCTATAATACATTTTCTGAGATCGATCAAATGTTTTGAGGAAACAATGCGTTTTGGCTGCCAGAATGTTGTTATTGTTTGAAAAATGTCTACTGTTCCAAGATCTGCGTAAATGATGTAAGAAATCTGGTCCTGACAGCTTTTACTTTTAATCTTCTTCATTGCATGTATATTTTCAAACTGGCTGTTCGTTAACTTGGTATACGTATGTTTACTAGTATAAACATGCATGTCCATAGATACTGAGGGCCTCATGGAAGATTAGCTACTAAATGATCGTATTTTTGTATGTGCTAAATGGTGTAACCCTCTACAGATAAAGTACTTACCTACTTACTGACTTACTACTTACTTACTTACTGGCTGGCTGGCTTGCTTAAAACTCCGGTCTGAGCAATTTGCTTCTGGCACTCAATAGTTACTTCTATCTCAAACAAAAGTTTTAAAGAACAAATCATTCTTGGATCATAATAAGATCATACCTAGATCACAGATTGTGATATGTTTGTGTGACACACTTTCAAGTTGTCTATTAATCAGATATCAGACAGATCACTTTTGGAAAGTTTGTAATTTGTTAATAATCAAAATGTGATCCCTTAGTTATTTGTCATAACTCTGTGTTTACTCCTTCTTGAAGAAAGAATCACCTTTCCATCATGAATATTCATGCTAGGCTCCACCAACTATGAATGATATATATAAACTTTCATGTTTGGTACATAGAACAAAGAAATAACTTGTCAGACCCACTAGTGTAGGATCAGATATATCATATTTCCATAAACAAACAGAGCAGACCCTGATCAGGCAGCTCTTTTAAGAGCTGAGGTAAAGGGTAAAACCAATAAAAGTGATCTAATAATGATCTGTTTCAAAATATTATTACGCAAAGAAACGTATTTGAACTTTGGGAAGGGTCAGAATCCACAAGGGTCTGTTATCCCACCAGAAGTTTTCATAGCCAAGTACATGTGGTTAAGATTGGATTTGTGAGAGAATATACGTCCTATTTATGGGAGTTTAAGTATGTGTTTTGATTCTGGGTTCCATAAAAAAAGCAGAGTGTAAGAGTTTCAAGAAAAGAAGTTGTTATAAAATATTGTGCATGTAGTTAGAAAACAATAGGATATTGATTGTGTCTCCAAATATTATGTAGCAATCTGATCCAAGAGTCGTTTGTATACAAATTGTATGATTCGAAGATGATCTATTCAGATGATCCAGATGTGAGTTGATTATGATCTTGTGATGTTCCTTTACTGATCCTAAAATGATCTAGCTTCAGAATCTTAATTTTGACTAATAGATCAGTAAGGAATTATAATCCAAGAGTGAAGGTCTATTGTAGTGATTTCGAAGCCTTCCTTTTTACGTTTTTTTACTATGAATATTATCGTCGTCGCATTGTGTTGGGTCTGTCAAATCGGTCATATATTCAATTATTCATTTCAAGCCGTGTACAATACCACGCTGTTGCATATGAGGATACCCCCCCCCCTTATACTATGCTGGTATGAACAGATATTAATTAAAAATCCACGTGGTTTTGTTTGTATTTTAATGTAAACTGGACTTAGCATTTTCTTGTGAAGACGACTATAAAAGGAACCGTAGCTGATTATGTGTTCGAGCATGATCTTTTGAAGTCCTAAGACAATGTCTCAAATCTATACATTGACTCGAAAGCCATAACGCTCATGTAGCCCTCGTGTTGCCCTTAGCAACATTTCATAAGTAATTAAAAACTAGTATTGATTATGGTCGAGGTTAATTAAACAACAGTTTTATTAAGTAATAAATGTCATATAGTATCATAAAATAGCTTATTAAACTGGCTTCAGGGATCATATGTTTTGATCATATAAAGAGATATTGAATAATTTTATTCATCATGTATATGATGTGTTGAAATTAAAATCAAAGAGGCGAAAAGGTGTTATTACGGTATTTAATTAGAAATGATAAAATCTGAACAATGCTGAAAATTAGATTCTTTGCTCCTACCCGGTCAGTATCATAAATTTAGCATGCTCATAAATGTTAAAATGCCAACAAATGTTGGCATTTTAACATTTATAAGTATGATAAATACAACATCCAAGAGTTGGGAAGCAAGAAAAGTCTTAAGTTTTCAGTTTTTTAGTCTTAATGAGCAGTTGAAATTTGACAATGTGGAAAACAGTTTTAAAACCTCTGGGCCAGGTAAAGCCCATCTACTCAGCAAGAAAGACTAGCTAGTATCTTGACTGGTTGTATCATGCATAGCTTTTAAACTTCAGTCTGGAGAGCGCATTACATATTGGAAGCTGATCACTACTGATCACACTGCACGGAGATGCAGGCTGTGCGGCGCCTTACCAAAGATACCGCTCATATTATGTCGATGTCGGTCCGATGATATTCCAACGTTGGATCCATTTCTTTGGGCTTGTTCAATTTGTTTGTCTTATATTTTCAGGATTTTTTTCCGGGAGTCTATTCAGCGACAATTATTGTGACATAAACGATCAAACAATATTTTATTTGTCACTTTCCTCCCAGTTGTCTCCGTATATGTCTCATTTTGATCAGATTTTAAATATTTTATTGACATTCTATCATTGTTATGCAAATCTGATCACATCGCTGTTACCATGAAATTGCTTAATGAAAAACGCTCCGATCTGTTTGTGTTGAACCAATTCTCTTTCAAGAATCTCGTATTATTTCTCCCTGTCTGCTTAGGGTTTTCGGGTTTTGTCAAGGTTTTACTTTTTCACAAGTCGAATGTTCTGAGTTCATTTCGAATACCCGTTACTTGTGAAGTCTGTGTCTTGCGATTTATGTCCTTTAGAACTTTGCATGCAATCACCTCAGCTGAAAAAGGAATTTGCTGTCTTCATGCGCGGATCCAGAGGGGGACAGGGGGTCCGGACCCCCCTCCCATGAAAATCACTAAAATATAGGGTTTCCTAGCAATACTGGTCCGGATCCCCTGAAAAATACAAAGCTACCAAGCCAGCATTCAATGTTGGGCCATCATCGACACGCCAGATGGCTCGCTTATAGTGGTATTTGGATCCTCCCTCCCTTAATCCACTAAAAAACTGTCAAAGTTGGACCCGTCTGACAAAACTTTCTGGATCCGCGCGTGGTCTCCATATGTAACTAAGTTGTATGTATCCTATTAAAGCATCTTCATTTGCATCTAAACCACCTTAGCAATGACATGGGCAAAACTGTTTAAACAATATGCGAACAACATAGACACAGCTGCATTGTCTGGTGAGCACTGATGATCAGGATCTTTGTTGTTCGCAGTCTATATAAATAGCAGATTCTAGCTATTGTCTGTAGGTTAGCATGTTTTTTGATTCTTAACTAAAAGCAGATCCCATGCGCGGATCCAGAAAGTTTTGTCAGAGGGGGTCCAAATTTGATGTTTTTTTAGCCGATGGGGGATAGAGGATCCAAATGTCACTATAAATGGGCCATCATCGGCCCGTCAGCAAACGCTTTTAAATGGCGTTTCGCTGGCGGGCCGATGATGGCCCAACATTGAATGCTGGCTTGGTAGCTTTGTGATTTTCAGGGGATCCGGACCACTATTAATTGCTATAGAAACCCTATATTTTCGTGATTTCTCAGGTGGGAGGATTCGGACCCTCTGCCCCCCCCCCCCCTCTGGATCCGCCCATGGATCCCGCTCATAATCATACATACTAGCAACATTAGATGGCTAAAGTGGCAGTATAGAATCATATCAACACCTCGTGTTTCAGTTTAATGAATTTTACTGACTCCAGGGACAATGGGGGTGTTACATGACCACACAAAGTGCGTATGTTCAGTCTGCCCTGGCTTTAGAGTCATTTATATATCACAAACGTTGATAAAGCACGCCTCCTCGCCCAAGTTGAACTTCTAGGCAGATGGACAATGAAAACTTCCAGACTGACTGTCGTCACAATTTAGAGGTCTGCCTGTGAATATATTTATATGTGAGGTCGGGGTCTTTATAAGAGGCATGTTAGCATAATTAAATACCCAATTTAAATCAGCCCACCCTTACTATATATAGCATAATGTGCAAGGCCTACACAGATGAAAGTAGTAATGGATTCCACTATATCCTGAAAAAAAACACTAAGTGTTTGTGAGGCTTAAAAATGACCCTATAGTGGCACCCATTACTACTGATGTGTGTTGTATAAGATAGTTATCCTCAGTCCAGAGTATTCTAAAAAATTGTCAAAACGGAGGTGTGTGTGTGGTGGGGGGGAGGGGTGTAATTGGCCCTTGAAAAAATCATATTTACTCACTTTAACAAAAGAGGACATTCACTGAAAATGGAAAAAACAAACCTTGATGTAGTAAACCATTCAGCTAAAATAAGTTTTCTCATCATGTATAGTAAAACCTGTGTAAAACGGTCACCCTCAAAAAGACCGAAAATTGGTTTCTAAGACCAATTATCGCTTAAATGCAGGTCAAAAGCATTGCAGAATGCTCCAAGCCATTCTGCAATACTTTCGACCTTCATTACGCTACCATTTGTCATTAAGATCTTTGTTTTGTCTATTTTTGAATGGCTGTTTTACACAGGTTTTACTGTAATTAATATGTGGAACAGTCTACCCCAGAATGTTGTGGATGCAGAGAGTGTAAACAGTTTCAATCCACTGGAGTGGAGATATTGACTTCATTACCAGTAACAGTTCCTGATCATACTCACTTACTTTTGCTAAGATATTTTTGCAGGCTTAGTATACCACTCTCAAAGAGACAACCCATATTGGCCGTACCAATAATGATGAGCTAATAAAGGACTTTGTGTTTTTATAATATATGAACCGTGACATGAGATTTCCAACAATGTGGTATGTGCGACCAGCAAAACCTCAGATCAGCCTGCGCATACGCGCAGTCTGATCAGAGCTTTTGCTAGTCGCTTGAATATTCTATGAATGTTTAGCTACTGACTGAACACCATTTGGAGTTTCTAAGCTTAAAAGGAGGCTGCACAGGCTCGTCTGAATCTACACTTGTCAAAATGCGACATTGTTGGAAACCACATGTCGCGGCTCATACATGTGTATGAGCCCAGCAGCGTACAGAATCAAAGGCTGCCCAGATTGTCAAGGGATCTTCTTGGGATATACTTGGAATAGTTACTCCCATATACAAAAGGCGGTAGACATAAAACAAAGCCCTAGACGACAATGATAACTAGATCTTTCACAACTTTACTCCTTCTAGACAGTCGTTATTTTCAAATCATCTTTTCATATGTATCATGTCAGTCACACTCTTGTCATATAGGTGCTATTTCATTAATTATCCATGCGCCTCATCAAACAAAAACCTCGCCTTGAAGAATCTGTACTAACTAGTAATGTCAGAAATGACTAGAAACGTAGAGATAATGAACAATAGTGTCTAAAAAGGCGGCGACATTATTTGTGCAGTGCACTTCAATTTGTTTAGTCGTTGAATAAATGTCATAATAAAAAGAAATGTTTCGGTGCTTTTTCGAAATTGCGATTATCAGTCTGATATCGATCGTGGTCCTATCGATGCCATCCATAGTGTGGCCCAATCGATGTTAGTCTGAAGGTGGCCCTATCGATGTCAGTCCAATTGTGGACTTATATCACGGAAGCGAAGTACGACATCGTATCAACATTGTGGCAGCGGCCATTTTGAATCTCAAATCTACACTTTGATGGTACAATTTCCGTCAGAGCTCTGCGTCTATTTTTTTTTTTTGCAGTTGTGTTGGTAGCAATGCATTGTTTGCTCTGTAATCTGGTGAAAGCAAACCTTCGACACAAATCATACTGTCATGACAGTTGACACAATGACCCTGTTAAAAATATGTATAGAAGTAAAAATAAAGGTCAACGAGCAGCGTGTGGTCGCAAAGTTAAACTATTTTAATTACATAACCTGTGGGCTAGCTCATGTAATTGTTGCATGCTTTTGCAACGTTTGTGTTACAGAGAAAAAGGCAAAAGCATTGCCACATACGAGGACAATTTCCAAGATGGTGTACATATAAACGCCCTTACTGCAACAAAGACGTCACAAGTCACGTGTGCCCTAACCCTGTATTTATCAATACAAGCCCGATGGTGGTCCTATCATATTGATGTCATCCTTTTTGACAGATCATCAGCTCAATGATTGTCCAATTAATGTTAGCCTGACGGTTGCCTTATCGATGTTAGCCTAACCAGGCGCGTTACAGACTGGCGTTCTATTATCTTTTGCTAGGTTAGTGGTTGACGTATGGAAAAGTTAGTTATAGTTTTTTTTATTTCATACTGGTAGCCAAATATGGCATGTTGTTGGTCAATGCAGTTGGGATAGTGGTCACTAGGTTGCTGGCCAATGTGGGCTTTACTGACAAAATGATCAATACTGCAAATACCTTGTATCTTCTGGCAAGCTGGTGGTTAATCTTTAAAGAAAATGGTGGTCAATATTGTCAAATTGGTTGTCAACACTGGTAAGCTGGTGGTCAATACTGACTAGTTTGTGGTCATTTCTGACTAGCCGGTGGTCAAATGAAAGAGGCTGAGTATCAATTCGCATATTCTGTCGTCAATGTAGACATTATTGGTGCAATCCTATAACGTGATGAATTTATTCGTGGTGGATTAAGTAATAGTTATACCATGGGTTGTCCGCCTGTACGTGGAGATAATCCACGAGCTTTAGCGAGTGTATTATCACACGTACAGGTGGACAAACATGGTATAACTATTTATTACGGTCAGCCGAGGCCGGCCGTATATATAAACTTTGTGCTAAAAATACATCAAATTCAGGTTTTGACCAAACCTTTATGCCGTGCTCAAGCTAGTTTTTATGCGCTGCCGAACAACGAGCGGGGTACCAAATATCATGGGTTAACCTACAGCGCGAGGCAGAACTGTCCGTTAATCTGTAGGCAAACTCATTTTCGAATTTGATCTGTTAGCATAGCCGTCGTGCGGTCCATTGAAACACCCATAACCACCCAAAACCAACCCCACCAAAGCATCACCGTACATATAATGCGCTAAATTTCTTTTTTGGAAACCTACGGCCTCGAAATACCCAAACCTACCCAAACCACCCCAAAACACCCCAAACACCACCAAACCATCACCGTACATATAATGCGCTAAATTTCTTTTTTGGAAACCTACGGCCTTGAAATACCCCAAACCACCCCAAAACACCCCAAACACCACTAAACCATTACCGTACATATAAATGCGCGAAAATGTTTTAGGACACTCACCGCAGCCTCTTCGTGGGGGTAGGGGCACGTGCCCCCAGCCTCCCCCCAGTCCGGCACTGGCATTGTGCAATAATACATACAGTGATAGGGCTAAACGACCGCCAGCTTTTTTGAAAAGCTAATATTTGTACCACTTACGTCAGTGTATACCTTACACATAACGAGATGTTTCGAGCTTAAGTTGGTAAGGGGTGGTATAATGAAAGACATTGTCGAGCTCGCTGACTTGGTCAACATTCATAAATTCAATCGAAACGCAAAAGAAAATGGTGGTCTCACTATTACACAAGAATAGCCCTGCCTCATGATTCAATCTCAGGTTGCTTAGACGGGCTCCTAAAGGCCATAAACAGGGATATGGCTTACCTTAACTTTCTAATATAGACATGAAATGATTGCTCCCCTGACTGTAGTAAATGATTGCTCCACTGACTGTGGCACTACAGTCAGGGGAGCAATCATTTCATGTCTAATATTGGTGTAAACTATTTGAGCGAGGTGATGATAACTGATGGATATCTGTAACATTTAAAAGTAATGGCTAGCCATAAAAAGTCAGACTGATAAACGTGCATGCACAGTACTTAAACATATTAAAGCGGGCCACTATTCCGCCCTCCAGGGAAACGCCATTAGAATGGCGTTTCGCTGATGGGCCAAAAGTGGCCTGGAACTGTGTGCTGGCTGAGTGTATGGTTCTAATATAGTTGACCTGTCAGTCTGAACCTTTTGCGAACAGGGAAGACTCCAATGACTAGTAATACTTTCATGGATGGATCCAGAGGGGGTCCAGATCCCCCTCCTCTCCTAGAAAATCACAAGTGGCTACAGGTTTCCTTAGAAAACCTCGCACGGACCCCCTTGGGTTCAATTGCTCCTCGAAAGAGGTCCATATCTCCGTCTGTGAAATACTTTGGAAAAGCGTTGTCAGGACTTTCTCCCTCTGACGGAATTTTCTGGACCCGCCCATGCCTGTGAAGAGTCGTTTCATATTTATGCTGCTTCTCAGATCCTCACCTGAAATGAGCCGCGACGTGATTTCCAACAATGTGGCAGTTTGACAAGTGTAGACTTGGCCGAGCCTGAGCAGCCTCCTTTTAAACTTAGAAACTCCAAATGATGTTCGGCCAGTAGCCTTAGAGTCATAGAATATTCAAACGACTAGCAAAGGCTCTGACCAGACTGCGCGTATGCGCAGGCTGGTCTGAGCCTTTGCTGGTCGCACAAACCACATTGTTGGAAATCTCATGTCGCGGCTCAAATATGGTTGTAGTCAATCCGTCTACTGAATTCCTCGTTTGAAAAAGGGGAGATGATTTACTTTTATAAAATTAATCTTAATTCAATGTCCATAAATTTTCCAGCTCATTAGTGAGGCAGATGGGAGGATACAATTGATCAAAAGATGGGAGATATTTTAAGTTCATTCACTGATATCAGCTAAAAAATCACCTGCTTTAACTTGCGGTACGAGTTTAGCAGACAACACTTCGAGAAAAAGCCTTTATTTGCCTTTTACCATGCCAGTTGGCTTCCAGTTGGTTCACTGTTTGCAGTCACATGAAACGGTTGATCCCATGTAGTCGGATCAAAATGAGTAAAGTGTACATATTTTCTAACTCTAACCCCGGCTACTCTTAACCCTAACCCTTACCCTGAGCCACGACTTGAGAGAACCTGTTTTGCTGTATGCCAATAACAAATGCGAAGATCAGTCTGCATATTCTGGCCGCAGTCAGGTCAGCGAATGTGTGCTTAGCTATTCGGAAAGTCTAATACAGAATAGTTGAACTGCTGTACAAATACAAAAAAAATGCAAGAAGCGAACATACATGTATCCGCTCATCAGTATAAGTATGGGTCCTGTCTTTTGTAGCATGCGAACGAAATGCGCAAACCAGCCTGTACATCCGCGCTTTCTGACTTGTTATTTGCCCTCTGGAAATATATGACTGAACTTGCTTCATGAAAAATAAAAAATCTAGCTAGTCTCTGTAGCCTGAACAGGCTTGGTTGAGCCTTACCTGGTCTAACATGGTCTCAAAAAAAGCAAGAAACCAGGTTTTCTCTTGACTGTCTTTCATTGTCACAGTTTCAGCTGTTAATGAGAGTTGTTATTGTCACCTATTAAATGAAAAAAGAGAAGTTAAACACTGAACATATTAATCATTACTATCAGCAACATCTATATTGCAGCTTCCTTTTTAAACAGGTCCCAGGCGAGGACAGTGCTACGGTTCCCTAAATGGAGTTGATACTTATCTTGACTGGCTATATATTATATTGTCAGTTGACCAACGGAAGCTGCTATGCTGGTGTGAGCAGAGACCTTTAACTATAAAGGCTCATGGGCTGTTGGTAAAAATACACAATTTTTGAAAGCTGTTTTTGTTTATGTTATATATAGTCCCGATGCAGAGGGGGTTCACTCGACCCCCCCCCACCCCCCATTTTTAAATATCCTATGAAAATGAAAATAATTTGGTCTCAGTGAGGCCAAATTATTTCATTTTCATGGGATATTTAAGAAAAATGAGATAAAAAAGCAATGCGACCCCCTCCTCCCCCACACACGCCATTATATATATGAACCCCCTTTCCAGAAATCCTGGATCCGCCCTTGGTTTGTACCGTCTGTTTTCTTGCAATAGATAATATTTTATCATATATTTTTATTTACTTATTCATTTCACTTTCGATTCTATGCTCCGTTTGTTGCGCGGCGCTGGAACATGCAATGCATAGAACTGGAAAAGCTTCAATAATGATGGGTTTGGTATATGTTCTATGACATCATATGTATAGTACTTACTGGTTCCAGGGTTGGTGAATACATGAGCAATATTGCTTTGTAATAGTAAAACCCAAATCTTATTATTTGGAATCCATCTTGGAAGTGAAAGTGTTTCGGAACCGGGAAAAAGGGCACGGATCCATGATTTCTGGGAAGGGGGTTCATATGTATAAAGGGTGGTGGTTCGCTTTCTGATTTTGTCTCACTTTTTCTTAAATATCCCATGAAAATGAAATAATTTGGTCTCACTGAATTTAAATTATTTTATTTTCATAGGATATTTAAAAACGGGGGACAGGGAGGGGGGTCGAGCGAACCCCCTTATATGAACCCCCTCTGGATCCGCAACTGGGAATACTGTAAATTATTGTATCTTGTAATAACTATAATGGAAGCATGAGCCAGTGGATGTCTGTGGGGCAGATTTTTTTATGTTGTTCCTTTTCTCATTTTCTGTGACTTTCCACGAACATTTCTCATATTTGCACATAGGTACTCATCGACCCTGGCATCTTTCTTGGATTGCAGCAGTTGATGAAACTGTTTATTTGGACTGTCTCTCTAGAGTATGCTGATGTAGTATACTTCCGCCACGCCTTGAAAATCATCCAGGTCCTTGGGGCACAGTCGTACCGTTTTTATTCTAATATGCTATCGCAGAAAAGAAGTCATAGAAAAATGTGGGTTCAGGCTCGTATGCTATCATTACTGCCGGAGTAAAATCGTTTCGCTGGCGGGCCGTTGGTGGTCCGATACTTTGGCGTGCTGATTGGGTAACATAGGATTCAGTGTCAACGTATTAATTATGTATGCATGTGTCTATCTCTGTAATTTGATTTTATTTCGCTTTCTTTTGTCGCACATGCCAGCATTATCAACTCCACGGGACGCTGCACAAATATGATACAAATATACAAAACGTCAGAACACCGTGCATGCGCCGAATACCAACGTCGGGTGTATACCGCGTATATATGAGCCGTGGCATGAGATTTCCAACAATGTGGTATTATGTGCGACCAGCAAAGCCTCAGATCAGCCTGCGCATACGCGCAGTCTGATCAGAGCCTTTGCTAGTCGCTTGAATATTTTATGTGTGTAAGCTACTGACTGTACATCATTTGGAGTGTCTAAGCTTAACAGGAGGCTGCACAGGCTCGTCTGAGTCTACACTTGTCAAAATGCCACATTGTCGGAAATCATATGTCACGACTCATATAGAAACTTCCGTCCTATTTGTGTCAGGACAAGAGATTTCGGTAGTTATCGCATATATGTAAACACCTACGAAGGTACATATCTTAATTTTGATTTGAGCCTTCGTCTACATCCATACATCAAATTAAAATCGAACAGACATGAAAATTTCGATTAATAAGTGATATTTCATTATCAAATTTTAACTTTTACATGCTGGGATTTTTTTCATGATTTTTTTAAGTCTGCTGTTTTTATTTAATCTTTTCGAAAAATTCTTTCGGGAAAATTCTCAAAGTGTCTTACTGTTTGGATCCAGATCAGGCCCGACATTTGTCGAGCCGAATCTGGATCCAAACTGTTAACAAAGGTTGACAATAGCAGGCAAATAGTGTCAATAGTTAAAATCTTCCCATCGGCTTCTTTCAGGACGAAATATGATTCTGACAACATAAATATGGTCTAATTTTTCATGCTAAACCTGCTTCGTCAGTCTATGATGGGTATCTTAACATTTCTATGTTTCTTTATTTGTCTTCTCTCAGATTTCAACCCTGTTTCACAATACTTGCGTACAAATTTTCTGCTACGGGCAAATTAATATCTCACCTTGCACTAAAGTCATGGATTATCCGAGAGCTCCAAACCAGACTGATACCAAATGAATCATTGAAGCATATGTTCAAATCTGATTGAAAGAATATAATGTAGGTACGCATCAGAATCGCCTCTTGGAGGCGATTCTGATACGTACCCACAATATATATTTGAACGTATATCAAGAAAACTATCAAGTATTTTATTAAAACAGTGTTTAAACTAGCGCCAAGATTTTCCATGCAATATGATATTTGCTCCGTGCAAGAGGAGCTTAGCTATATCTACATCCTCATCAATCTGGCGGTATCAGAGCATATCATCAATGACTTTTCCTCCCCCCAGGTAACTATGTACCTGTAACCTTAATTACCAATTAATTGATCCCTGTAAACTGATATATTGACGTACGAATACCTTTATAAATGCCCCATTCAAGCACAAAATCTACTTCTTCATGGCCATGTTTGTAAAGTCAAGAGTCAAAATTCTTGTGTAATGCTGTTTTACCTGATGAAACCACCACTGGCTAAGTTTTTGCACATTTTGTTAGAATTCATTACCGACTTAGAATTCATTACTGGACAATGGTGCTTGTTGGATATTTAGCCGCAGCCTAATCAGTAACTTTGTACAGAACATCAACCAAAGAATGTGTATAAAACGATCGTTCAACCCCTCTCCCAACCCTGCCTTCATACACAGAAATACATACTGAAACTTCCCAAGACGACCAACCCAGCGTATGGCAATTTGGCTGATATACGCCAAGCTAGCACCTTTTCAGAATATCCATCAATGGTTGAACACAACACAGTCATCCTAACAAGTCATAGAATATACTCTTAATGCCAAGGTCACGAAGACTTACACATATGCCTTACAAGTACATATTATATACGCTTAAACAATAAGCTGCCAGCTCTACAGACTGTACAACACATCATACACAGAGAGCATACGTACACTCGTCACTAAACTAACAGCTCAACAGACTGTAAACACATCATTCACATAGAACATACATACACTCGTCACCAAACGAACAATGGGAGCGCAGTGGCTCAGTGGTAGAGTGCTTGACTCGAGACCGAAGGTCCTGCGTTGTGATCCTTGAGCAAGACACATTTATCCTAGCTTAGTACTAGTTCAACCCAGGAAGACCCGTCCCTATATAACTGAAAGATTGTTGATGGGGCGTAGAGAAGCAAATCAAACAAACAAACAAACACAAACGAGCAGCTCAACAGACTGTACAGCACATCATACACAGAGACCATAGGTACACTCATCACCAAGCTAACTGCTCAACAGACTGTACAGCACATCATACACAGAGAACATACGTACACTCATCACCAAGCTAACAGATCAACAGACTGTACAGCACATCATACACAGAGAACAGAAGTACACTCATCACCAAGCTAACAGCTCAACAGACTGTACAACACATCATACACAGAGAACATACGTACACTCATCACCAAGCTAACAGCTCTACAGACTGTACAACATAGCATACACAGAGAACATGCATACACTCACTACCAAGCTAACAGATCAACAGACTGTACAACACATCATACAGTACACTCGTCACCAAACTAACAGCCCAACAGACTGTACAACACATCATACACATCATACACAGACTCATCACCAAGCTAACAGCTCAACAGACTGTACAACACGTCATACACAGAGAACATCACCAAGCTTACAGCTTACAGTACACTCGTCCCAACAGGTCAAATAAAAACAAAATGTAATAAAAAATGTCAGGACACATGCGCGGATCCGGGGTGGTCTGTGGGTGGTGTGTGTGCGTTAGGGGAGGGGGGGGGGGGGGGGTCCAAGTCCAAAATAGTTCCGGAAATGTTTTAATTACAAAGGGAGGTCCGTACCAGTATCCGTAAAATTAAAGATAATCATAGCGGGCCACCATCGGCCCGACACTGAATGCTGGCTGAATAGCTTTATCTTAACTTAATAATAAAGGGCCACAACTCAGTCAATTTTTTGTAGATGATCTCCAAATTCGAACTTCTGTAATCTTTTAATGAAATTGACGACGCCGCCGATGTGCACGACGCCGTCGGAGACATACTTTCTATGTGGCTGCCATGTTAGTGGATGCAACGTATGTTTTCCAGTCTTTTTTTTTATTATTTTGCCGTAAGTATCCTTCACATGTTAGGGAATCGTATTTTTTATGAGCAGTTTAAATTTCATGCTCAGCTTTTCAAAGCGAACAACAAAGGCGCTGATCAGTCTGCGCAGATGCGCAGGCTGGTCTGCGCCTCTATTGTTCGCAAACCACCGAAGAGCGAGGCCCAATTCTGCAATTTACAAGCAGAGCGGAGAACAGCGTGGATCCTGTTTATCTGAATCAAGAGGATATGGAAGGGCTGATGCCCAGTTTTACTGCAAAATATATGTGGAGTTAATATGGTAACTATTTGCATGCATGCTGGGTAATTTTTCATGCTTTTGTTGTCGTCTCTGCTGACTATTTTTTTTAAATAAACTTTTTTTTCAAAATATACTTTCATGAACAGAGTATCAAATGGTTTGGATCCAGACCTGATGTTTGCAAAGGTTATCAGCAGACGACAAAAGTTGCATTGCTTTAATACATCATCGTATGCAAGGATCCAGAAATTTTCGTCAGTTGGGGGGGAGGGGGGGTCTATCCAGGTCAGTCTGACAAAAAATGCACTGACAACGTTTGTTGTTGTTTTTTTATTATTTTTTTTAGTCCTCAGCTTATTTTACAGAAGTCAAATGGTCAATGAAATCTATCATTTTTCAAGGTTCCAGAGGGGGCCCAACATTTTCCAGGGGGTCCAACTTTTTCCAGGGGGCGGGGGGGGGGGGGGGGTCCAATTGCTTATTCCCTATAGAAACCCATATAACTTGTGATTTTCCAGGGGGGAGGGGGGGGTCCCGGAACCCCTCCCCCCCCCCCCCCTCTGGATCCGCACTTGCATATGCACAGAAAAATTGGCTCTTTGATCTCTTTAAAAACAACAATAAACACATTTCTTCTACAGCAAAACAAGAATTCTACAGTTATCAGTGAGGCCACAAAGGTCGCGATAATTTACTCCAATATCTGCGTATTGGCTAATCTACGCGCGCCACCCTCTGTTTAAATGGTTCGTTCCATTTCACAGCGCTAGCGGTTTCAGTGAACGCTACTCCAATACACATCTCTGAGGTGTAAAGAAAGGCTGTGAGTGCGACACCTTTGAAGTCACCGCATTTTGGTCAGGTTAATTGACAGTAATGGATATTTACGGTTCATCTGTTTGTAACTGGTAAATCAAAATTTGGATAGATAGAATTGATTTATTGGATTTTACACCATTAATTTAGAATGTGCAGGGTTTAGTGACAGTAATGTATTTTTTAGTGGAGAGCGCATCAACGCTGAGAAAATAATAATAAATCTTGTTTGAAACGTGTCCAGTTCATATAATAGTTTAAAATGACGGAAATGCAAATGTTGATGAGAAATTTGGATTAGTGGATCTTGCATGAAAATGTCTGGTGTGAAGAATTCAGTTTTGATACCAGGCATGTTTGGAATTTTATTTATCTACCTTGGATTACCAGCCTCTGTATCCAGCCTTGATTTAGGTGAGTTCAGAAATGCAGATATGATTTGAATATTTTTAAGCATCCACCTCCAAGTTACATATTATTATAGTGGACAGGAGATGGGACTATATGACTAAAAGACATTTGTATTGATGGGAACATGAAACATGTCAATGCTTCCAGCAGAAGTTTTAAGTGGTTAGATATATGAATTATGATCATATAATGAAGGGGCTCAGGGGGTTCGCTCGAACCCCCTCCCATGTCCAATAAAAATGAAATAATTTGGTCTCGGTGAGTCTCAATGAGACCAAGTTTTCACCAAATTATTTCATTTTCATGGGATATTTTAATAAGAAAAATGAAATAAGATTGGAAAAAAGTGAACCCCCCCCCCCCCAAACACACACACACTTTAAAAAATGTTCTTAAAAAACAACAGCAAAAAACACACCACACATCATATTAATAAGAAATTACATACAGTGTAAAATTTTATTACCTTTTTTGTTAGAAAATTAATGTTCTATTTTGTCAGGTCTTAACAACTTTAAGTAACAACTGATAATTTTGTTCCTCACATATTAAACCAATTTTTATGAAAGGGATATGCAATTCAATTGAGTTAACTAGTACATAAAATATCCAGCATGATAATGGTTATAAGCAGAAATATACAGGCGCACTTGGTCATTTTTAAAGTGACATTATAAACAAATAATTAAGCTGCTGCACAGTGGAGATTCAGGCTCGCTTCAGCATAAAATTGGTGAGAACCCTACTTGCTGGGCCCATGCGCGGATCCAGAAGGGGACAGGGCGACCCCCCTGGAAAATCACAAAGCTATAGGGTTCCTTATAAATACTGGTCAGAGTGGATCCCATGGAAAATCACAAATTTAGCTACCAAGACAGCATTCAATTAATTTATGGCCACCATCGACCCGCCAGCTAAAGGCCAATTAAATGGTGTTTCGCTGGTGGGCCGATGATGGCCTGCGTATTCGGATCCTCACTCCCCTTGTCAACTAAAAAAATTAATAAAATAAAAACAGTGTCAGAGTTGAACCCGCAGTCTGACAAAACTTACTGGATCCGCACATGGGGGCCAACGTTGTTCCTTTGTGTGAAGTTATGTGACTAATCGAGTATATATCAATTTAAATGAATTAAGAACAAAAATTTGGAATCTAATACCGCTGTTCATCTTAAGTTTGAATGATTTCTTAAGTCAATACTATATACTTAAATAAAATAAAATTTATTGCTGGGGTAGATCAAAAAGTTGGTTCGCATTTCTCCTCCTTACACGGTTGACTTTTAACAGTGAAAATTAGAAAACTGATATCTTGAGTTAAGTCTTTTCTCTTAAAGATGAAAGGGAAAAGGTTTCATTTATTGCCTATAAATTCTCATAATAACTACCTTCCTTAATTATTTCTATTTTATGATTTATTAATGACCAGTCATTAGTTTGACATTATTTCTAGAATTTCTTAAATGTCACCCAGGCAGTAAGTACTTATTTGGTGTTTCTGGATAGGGGACCCCTGTTTCTGAAAGAATTTTATCCAAAAAAAGATCAACAGATAATAAAAAAAATCATGTAAAATTTGACCCAGCATCCGATATATATACAATATGAAATAAAAGTTTACATGGGCCATAACCCAGCTCACACACTGTACAATGGGCCACCAATGGCCCACCAGTTATAAAACGATATTTACTAATGATGTATGCTATCTCGGAACAGATAAATGGGATATTAGTATACTTGTCTTATTTTCCAACCAAAATATGGTGCTAAAAAGAAACATCTTAAATGAGCTGCTGCGATGATATGTGGAGACAAATATGTTTGGACTGATTGTTTTAGAAAAAAGCACAATTTTACATTCAAAAGTTTTGCATCTTTAAACACCTAAATCAGTGGCACATCCAGAGGGGGTTCAGCTTGACCCCCCCCCCCACCCCGCGTTGAGACCAAATTATTTCATTTTCATATGGATATTTAAGAAAGTGAGAAAAATCAGCTAATGTTCAACCCCATATGAGGACATTATAAGTCCTCTATAACCCCTTCATTCAGTAAAATATTTCCAATCAATATATTCCTATGTTCTTAAAGAGAGCAGCTGATGCTCTTGATCAGCATCTTAAGAGTGTCAGCCATTTCAACAGAAATGGGCCCACTTGATAGGATTTCCACATCCCATTATTGACAGCCCCTGCGAAATGGTCTAGAACTATTCTAGAAAAGTTCTGTATGTTTTAGAACTGCTCTGAAACTGTTCTAGAATATTTATGGGACAGATATAGAACGTTAAATGGGACAATTTTTTGTTCTACAATTGTTCTAGCCAAGTTCAAAAGATTTGTGTAGCAAAGTTCCAGAAAGGTTCTACAGGTCTTTCCTAGAATAGTTCTAGAACAAATCAAGTTTGCTCTAGAAGTTGAAGTAGAACAGCTCCAGAACAAATTTTTAGAACTTTTATGGAACAATTGTAGGACACCCCTCAAAAATATCCCATTTAATGTTCTATTAATTTCTCTGAACTGTTCTAGAACATCTTTAGAATGGTTCCAGAACTATTCCAGAAATGTTCCAATGGTTTGTTCTAGAATAAACTTGATTTGTTCTAGAACTGATCTAGAACAAACCTTTAAAATTTTTCTGGAACAATTGTAGAACATCCGTCAAAAAGTGTCCCATTTAACGTTCTATAAATGTCTTTGAATTATTCTAGAACATTTTAGAATGGTTCCAGAACAATTCCAGAAATCTTCTAATAGTTTGTTCTAGAAATGTTCAAAATATTCTAGAACAGTTCTAGAACACCTCCAACTTTAAGAACAAAATTTCGCAGGGGAGGCCTCCCGATCCGATCAGTGCTTTGTTTCTGTGCTTATCCTCTTACGCTATTGTAACCCGTGAGTGGCCTGAGTTTTATCTCAATAAAGATATGATCTGTTATGTTCTGTTCTGAATTTTCAACCAAACATAAGTTGTGGGTACTCAAAAGAGCCGTCTCAATGAGATGGTTATATATGTTAAAATATGGTTGAGAGAAAAATAGCAATTTTTACACTCAAAATTTACTTTATGGAGCAAAATACCTTTATATGA
Organism: Loripinus fragilis; assembly: GCA_964019695.1. Lineage (NCBI taxonomy): Eukaryota > Metazoa > Mollusca > Bivalvia > Lucinida > Lucinidae > Loripinus > Loripinus fragilis. The sequence goes on along the minus strand of OZ026515.1, from coordinate 12,552,311 downwards.
ATATCTACATTGCCAACTGGACTTGTACTATAATGATTGCATGTACTGAGGTAACTCTGAACTTATTCCTAGATTTGAATGAAATCTGGTTTATTGTTTTTTTTTTCACATTTCTTCAAGAAACTATATGTTGTGGGTACTCAATGAAAATGCCTCACTGAGATGCTTCCACAAATGGCCCAATCAATAAATGAGAAAAATATTGTAAAGGATTTGTCTCTACTTGGTCCATGCCAGCTGGACTGTTACTCATGTTGAAGATGAAAGGTCCCAGCATCTGGCAATGATTTAGATGACAGATTAAGTAGTAATTATCTCACACCCTATACCCGGGATGCAACATTTTTGTTTACATCGCAGATCAGAAACAACCTAACACGTCGCGTGCGAGAATGGATTGTGGTAAGTTGACGTTGTTTTCCTTTTACAGACGTTAAAACGAGGAGTTGCGAGTCAAGATTTTGCAGAGAAACATAGTGTACCTACCTTTATGTTTCGCCATAAGTAGTAGTTTAAAGAAAGATCCCTTTGTAACAGAAATAATATGTTTTTCATGAGAATATTCCACCAAAGACACGAAAATCGGTTACACTTGCTAATTGCTCGAGTTCTTTTTGTCCGATTGTCCTGTTCCAAAGTTCAGGGTATACCTGAAACATTGTTTGTTACGTATCATCAGGAGACAATAGTGAAATCAAGCCAGCTTTTACAAAATATGGTGCTAAACACACACAGGGTAGTTCGACTGGGATACTATCACCATCGATGAGTGAATTACCTGGATACAAGCAACATCGGAGAGGCTTTTTTGAAAAATGAAACAACTTCCAGCAAAGAGTACGGCCAAAAAAGATATAGTTTACATCAGAGACTTTTGCATATTGAAAAGCGCAAGTTCCATGGACGCCAGAAGTTTCCAGATGTGGTTAGAATGACCTCAATTTAAACTTTACATTCTAGAACAGCTTTGCTAATATGAGCCGCGACATGTGATTTCCAACAATGTGGCATTTTGACAAGTGTAGACTCAGCCGAGCCTGTGCAGCCTCCCGTTAAGCTTAGAAACTCCAAACGCTGTTCGGTCAGTAGCTTAACAGTCATAAAATATTCAAGCGAGTAGCAAAGGCTCTGATCAGACTGCGCATATGCGCAGGCTGGTCTGAGCCTTTGTGGGTCGCCATGCGGGGTTCTTGAAAGTTTTGTCATAGGGGGTCCAACTTTGACAACATTTTTTTTAGTTGATAAGGGGAGGGAGGATCCAAGTACCAGTATAAGCGGTCTGAGCATTTGTAGGTCGTCATGCGGGGATCCAGAAAGTTTGTCAGAGAGGGTCCAAATATGACAGCATTTTTTTATGATAAGGGGAGGGAGGATCCAATTACCACTTTAAGCGGGCGTTTCGGTGGCTTTACAGATGATGGCCCTATATTGAATGCTGGCTTGGTAGCTTTGCGATTTTTCAGGGGATCGGACCTGTATTGCTAGAAAACCCTATATTTTGTCATTTTAGTGGGGGAGGGGGCTCCGGACCCCCTGTCCCCCTCTGGATCCGCGCATGGGCGGACATACCACATTGTTGGAAATCTAAAGTCGCGGTTATTTCACCAATATTATCTGACTTTAAATCAAGATACGAATACCGTTACAGCTTAAATATATATATTTTAAATTTGAATCACATGACAACCAACATTAAACATTCATGTTACGCAAATGAGTAAAGTACTAATCTCACATGTGCTGGCCCAGTTTGCCGTACAACGGAAAAATGATGCGTAGCGATTTGCATGCTGGATAATTTCTAACGGACTTTTCAAAAAATCTGGAGAGAATTGAATGGTATAGACATTATGGTAAAAGTATTTTTCTATCTGAGAGGAAATTAAGCTTTTGTTTGAGTTTTAGATGTGAAGGAGTGCCTGTATATATTGGTTGGACTAATTCCAGTCTAACCCCTTAATCCAGCAAATTAGCCCCCTTTAACGTAGATTGGTTTTATTTATTGATTGCAAATTTGACATTGTCCTAAATAATTTCAGTGATACTTCCTGCAGTATTAGTTTGAAACCATTGGCGAAAAGGAATAATAGTAACTGCTTAAATGACCTATGTTTTAACTTATAGAAGTTATGCCCCTGATTGCAACCCCCCCCCCACACACACACACACACAAATGAGTGTACTTATTCGCACAAGCACATCAAAATCGCTCACGACAGATCTCTTTGCATGTCCAGCCTCTGTCCACCCATGCACACATATCTAGTATGTAAGAATTAAAGAGCGATTACGTCTCCTTGAATACTTAGGTCTGCACTTACCATATGCTATGGTACTTTTTGGTAGTGGTGGCATTTGTCCTAAACGCCGACCAAAAAGTAAGTGGGTGTGATCAGAAAATACCACAATCATAAACTACAGACCAACCCATGGCACTGTGAGGCAGAGCTACAAGACACTTACAGTAACAAGGCACCAAAATGCAATAAAAGCAAAGGAACCGGCTTTCTCGTCCTCGTCAAGATGATTACAAAACTAGAAAAGTCAAAGTAATGCATTCTAAAACAAAGACCAACTCAGATACCCCAGAAACAATGGGAGGAGCATAAAACAATAAATACACAACAATAGAGCAGGGATGTATACTTGCAGGGATTAGCTTCTTATCTATTTCATCAATATTATTGCCTACGCGTAAATCGGGTATACGCCGAGATAAATACCTTTCTGCCGCCATTTTCAAAGAGGCTGTTCATAGCGATGATTCATAGGAAAGTTTGATGTTAAAACCGTGAATATTCAATATATGTGGAGAAAATTCTTACGGAATTTACGAGAATAAGTTTTTAAGTATATCTCATATGAGTTATGTTGGAATAAAATCCGTGGATAATGGTTAATTTTCGTGTTATTTTGGACAGATTGCGTTGTTTACGCGCCGCCATCTTGAAAATGGTGGATATTAGAATTTTAATGAGCTACTTGTCACTTTAACTGTGGCAATTTGAAGCGCTCAATGAGTGTAATTCTTTAAATTTCTAAACGTTGATATATTTGTCCTAAGTTTGCATTTTGTAGAATATCGTTATATTGCAAACTTTTGTTGCAGAGACGATATGAAAAAGAGGCAAAATGATAACTTTTCGTACTACATCTGTTTATTCTATACCATTGAAATTGTCGGTTGTAGAGCTAATTTATGTGAGTAGATTTGATATACTTAACACTTGATACGTAAATTACACATTTCGGAACTAAAATTTTAAATTTTTTAGCAAAAACAAAATAAAATCATGCAGATAAGATGCTAGCAAAATCGTCTTTCTTTCATTTTTCCGCATAACGTTCCACTCTACGGAGGTGTCCCAACACTGGGAACCTAAACATTGCCTCTAATGTACAATGGGAATTTAGCCACATTTGCAGGGTTAAAAAGCGTGAAACATACATTTAATTATAAATGATGATTTGTCAACCATAGATAAACTTCATTTCATTTAAAAAGCGTTTGTTTAACAATTAACAATGTAGTTGGTAAGACAGCTGTGAGCAGTAATTATTTCCGTGACTGCGTTAAATATCTATTCAACCAAAACGACTGACAATAATAGCCAATTTAAGAATTAAACAAAAGATACTGAATTTCTATTTAACTCATTTACGCCCTCTCCACTCAATTGGACCAGACGATTTCGTTTTAAGGGGTGTTGGTGTCATTTTCATTTTCTTAAATTTTTATAGAACATTCTGTAAGCAAACGGTGGAGACCCTGATCAGATACCGCGTTCTGCTGGGTCCCATCTGGTTCTGCACTGTTTACCTATGCCCCACAAAAAGGACGTTAGGCATATGTGGGTTAATTGCGTTGTATGAAAAAATGCCTTTTTCCATGTAATATAACGTCCATGAATAGAGCCACGACAGCAGCCTAAGCCACGGGGGGGGGGGGGGGGGGGGGGGGGGGGGGGGGGGGGGGGGGGGGGGGGGGGGGGGGGGGGGCTTTTAATGCATTTTGTTATATACCTTATACTTTCGTCGATAGTATTAACGTGTTCGATTGACACCTATCTGATGTGTTTATTGAATATACTGAAATCGTAGCCAAAACAATCTGAACTAGGGCTAATAGGAATAATTCACAGTTGAAAAAATAGTTTTGTTTCCACACCGGAGATACGGCAATCGAAAACGCTATTCATCGACAAACACGGATCAGAAATAGCTACAACGAGTGTTTTCGATTGCCAATTGTCGCCAGTCGGGCGACTAATGGCAATCGAAAACTATGTGTCTAACTATTCAGGTCTACGTTCGTCGATAGTATTGACGCTTTCGATTTCTGCCTTTCTAGTGTGGTTTCGTTGTACGCATACAATTGAATCAAATTATTTGGAACTGCTTGTGCTTGTAAGAAAGATATACGAGGGTCATTTTTTATACGCAGCAAGTATTGGATATGGAAGATTTGTTTGGAACCTCAGCAAATTGAACAGTAGGCATATAAACGTTTACTGTAAAAAGTTGACACAAGTGTAAGCTGTATATGGGCTTTTGAATGTGGCTTAATACGTTAGCTGTAAAGTAGTATTATATTTTTTCTTGTTTATATGGTAGATGGAAGTGTTATGGTAACTTTCATCCCAAACCAAAGTTAATACTTTTGTTTTATTAGAAATAAGCTGCAAAATAAATAGCCTAGGAGGTGCTAAAATCCCTTATTTTGTACATAAATGACGTCATGGAGCGTTACTGTATTTAGAAAATACATTAAAACTGTTTTTGTGCCTCTAAACAGGTGTTGAAATCACTGCAATAAGAAAATTATGCAGATCTGATTGTTATTGTGTTTTCTACGCCGGGTTGATTTACCCCACCCACTTTTTATAAAATGGGAGTATGACAGTACTGGAAGTTGCCAGTTACACGCTAAAATCGATACATCAATATAATTGCTGACGAATGATTGAGTATATCATGTGCTATGCAAAACCAGATTAATTTTTAAAATTTGTTCATAATCGTAATTTTAACAGATATAATAACTAGCACTTGACTGTGATTATTTTGGTATATTGATGGGTGTTTTAAAATTGTTATAGAAGAGCAAACAACATGCTTATAGTTTTGCTGCACTTGTCTACGACTAGCGTATAAATAATTAATTTTGATGGTGCAAAAGAAAAATCGGCTTGACAAATACTTATATCACCATAGCAAATTGAACTTAACAGCGTCTAATTTCCTGCTTGCTGCGTGGTTAAAATAGCATGGATTTCGACCAGTGTGCTTTACTATGCCGTATTCAAAGCTATATACGTGTATCTTGACCGAACCAAGCGCTAATGATGTAAAATTTGTATCAGTTGATAGATAAAACCTAGACCTTTCAAAGTATATATACTAGGCCAAAAAAGAAACGCCGCATATAAAGATTAAAAATATTACGCGTTAAATGGGATTGCAAATTTTCATCTGCTATCTATATTTCGCTACTATTCCTGCCACTCATTATTCCCATTGTTTTATTGGGCTCAGTCAACCCAAACCAGTGTTCTGACTGTCTTTTTATTTTCAAGTTTTTCACGCGCACATTCATTTTATTTAGATTTATACATGTAATAACTACTGAAATCACTAGTCTAATATCCAATTCGCTTGAAAACATTTTAAAAATTTAAAATTAATAGTTACACATTGCTAATTTACGATGCCAAAACGGACACATGTTGAACGCAAAAAGGCGATAAAAATGTTACAAGCTAACGTGACGCCATCGGTGATAGCCCAACAATTTCGATGCCATGTAGGGATGGTTGAACGTCTTAGGAAACGTTTCTGACAAATTGGAACAATGTCAGACCACGCGCATTTATGACGTCATCGCCTAAAGATGCGACGTTAAGATCGATAAAAACGTAGATTTAAACTGATGAATCAATTTCGTCTGGTAACAATGCTAGCTAGGACAACCCCAGGAGCTCATACTCCAAGAACCAGCGCTCAAACTGTGACACATCGTTTGCGAGAGATTGGTGAAAGACCCCCATATACAATGTATGTTTTATATGCGGCGTTTCTTTTTTGGCCTAGTAAATACTTATGATACCGTAAATTCTATATTTGTAGAGATACAGCCCGATTCTACGGACATAAAAAATGACCCTCGTATAACAATGACGATATAACATTCTTTTCCGTATATTAACGGTTGTAAAGCACCCGTGTGTGCTTGTATTAATGAAGCCTAAACTTCGTCAAAGTTGCCTTTGTTGCCCGACCCTGGCATGAGCTTACAGTATTTTCACGACTGTAACGTCCCAGCATACAAATAGCTTGCATTTACACGTGAATTAATTAATTTACTCTTTGCCTGCTAGTGTTGCCTGCTGATAACCTTTCTAAACAGTTTGGACCAAGAACAGACCCGACATGCGTGAATCCAGGAATTCTCATCAGGAAGGGGGCTTGTTAGGCCCCGGTCCAACTGATAGAAAAAAGCTCTGACAAGCTTTACTTCATGGATTGAATAGCGTATCGTGAATTCTTAATATGTAATACCGGAAACGTGTTCCCCAAGTGAATCGTCAGATAAGTGTACGTGTTTCTCATTGGTAAAATACATAATTGAGCCGTGACTTTAGATTTCCAACAATGTGGTATGTGCGACCCACAAAGGCCCAGACCAGCCTGTGCATATGCGCAGTCTGATCAGAGCCTTTGCTACTCGCTTGAATATGCTATGAGTGTTAAGCTACTGACCGAACAGCGTTAGCAGTTTCTAAGCTTAAAAGGAGGCTGCACAGGCTCGCCTGAGTCTACACTTGCAAAATGCCACATTGTTAGAAACCGCATGTCGCGGCTCATATTAGCAAAGCTGTTCTAAATTGTAAATGTTTAAATCGCGATCATTCTAACAAGAGTTCTCACTAGGATTTTGAAAACAGGAGTAAAAATGCTCTCTACCAGAAAAGTTTGGAGTTTTACCATACTACTGTATTGGGACTTTAAAAAAGTTGAAGTCAGAATCAAAAAGTTGGAGTAAAATAATCCATATTTGGAGCTAGTGGAAACTTCTGGCGTACGTGGAACTTGCGCTTTTCAATATGCAAAAGTCTCTGATGTAAACTATATCTTATTTGGTCGTACTCTTTGCTGGAAGTTGTTTCATTTTTCAAAAAAACCTCTCCGATGTTGCTTGTATCCAGGTAATTCACTCATTGATGGTGATAGTATCCCAGTCGAACTACCCTGTGTGTGTTTAGCACCATATTTTGTAAAAGCTGGCTTGATTTCACTATTGTCTCCTGATGATACGTAACAAAGAATGTTTAAGGTATACCCTGAACTTTCGACCAGGAAAATCGGACAAAAAGAACTCGAGCAATTAGCAAGTGTAACCGATTTTCGTGTCTTTGGTGGAATATTCTCATGAAAAACATATTATTTCTGTTGCAAAGGGATCCTTTTTAGACTACTACTTATGGCGAAACATAAAGGTAGGTACACTATGTTTCTCTGCAAAATCTTGACTCGCAACTCCTCGTTTTATCGTCTGTAAAAGTAAAAACAACGTCAACTTACCACAATCCATTCTCGCACGCGACGTGTTAGGTTGTTTCTGATCTGCGATGTAAACACAAATGTTGTATCCCGGGTATAGGGTGTGTATCTGGCGTAAAGAGTAAATAAATCATGGGGCTAACTGTACTTGGAATCTCCTGTTTCCAATTTCTGTCCATGTTTATTTCCTCTCCTCAAATGTTGACTTTTTCATCGATCTATCCAGGGTAGTTAAGGGTCTACTTCAAAGTGTAGGAGAGGTCATTCTGCATTCATGAAGTTTGTCCATAATCCGTTAAAAATCCTTATCCTCCTAAACCCAGGATATATTATATTGGCCTCTAGAAGAATGCGTAATTAAAAATTATTTTCTTATTTCTCAACCTAAACATATGTTGTGGGGTCTCAATGATAAGTTTTTTAGCACCCTTAACCCTTAACCCTCATAGAGGCACCTTTAAATGCTTTTGCAAACAGAGCAGACCCAGATCAGGCAGCTCTTGTAAGAACTGCCTGATCAGGGTCTGCTCTGTTTGCTTATGGATAATGATTTTAATGATCCTACACTTTAATTATTCATAGTGGGTGGAGCTTAGCATGAATATTCATGAAGGAAAGGGAAATACTGATTGATAAGAATGAAAATACTTTACAAATGTATCTATACCTTGATATGCCGTTTTGAAAACAGTGTCCACCCATGCTATTAAATGTACAGGCAAGTACAGAAATTTTGCATTTCAATGAACGATAAAAAAATCAAGGAGGAGTGTAGAAATAGATAGTCTATGTAGCTGAGCAAGCAACTTGTCACAAATATTTAAAAGAACATTTTCTTTATTTTCTTTTTTTTGTTTTTTCTTCAAATCTTGCAATTACTTAAAGATTTATCTGTAGGTTTTTGTTCACTTTTGCTGAAAAACTAATTGAACCGCTTAAAATTAAAAGCACAGGTGCTTTAATTTGTTTTGCTAAAGGTTATGAATTTGAATGCTAGACACCTTTTAAATTTGTCTTGCCTCATTATTAGCAAAAAGTTAAACCCACAAGAGTAAATTTGGCTGGTTTGTTTAAATATTTATCTTCTTTTTTTTTCAATGTTGTGTCAGTGTGATCTTAGCCCTAACATAAAAACTGTTATGTACTTACAGGATTATGTTAGAAAATATGATTTAGATTGAGAAAAGGGCTCTTAAACGATATATACCCTTAAATAAGCCGCGCCCGTACGAAATATCCAGGCATCAAATACCGTCAAACAGGCGTTGTCCGTCTAGTTTTAGGTTGAAATGCTAATTTTCCAGGCGTAAAAGAGACATAGGCGTCCTTTTCAAAAACTGCATGACGCCTGCTTGCAAGGCATCCAAATGAAACATATGACGCCTGGACAGAAGGCGTCATTTGTATCAATAGACGTCATTTCAAACTTAAACTTTTTAAGAAGGCGTCAAGTTGCATGGACTTAGCCAATTTCTGCTGGCGTCAGACTGTCATATTAAACTTAGACATTTTTTGAGGCGTCATTTTCATACTTATTTTTTCAAAAAGGTGAATAATGTGAAAAAAAGCGACCTGATCAGTGCGATAACCCTAAAAGCGCCACCTATAAGTTTCAGCAGACGACAATTTCAAATTTTGCTGCTTTTTCAAAAATAACAAATAAGGCATGATATTTCATGAGAATCGTCGGTTGGCAGACGATTCTCATGAAATATCATACCTTTTTTTTGTCAAAAATTGGGAAAAAATGTTGCAAAATTTGTCGTCTGCTGCAGTCGTGATTGGCGCTTTAAGGGATAAAATTGTTTCATTCATCAGCAACAGCATTCATGTTTACCCTTTCATTAGCTTTCCTATTTGTGTCTAGTTACCTTCAATTGAAATAAAAGAAATTTTTTGAATGAATGAAAAAGAAACTCAAATTCATGTTATTGTGTAAAACCTGAAATTTGACACAAAAACACAACATTATTCTTTCTCTTAGCGCACACAGCATTTAGCCTATAATTTTAAGATTTTGTTTAAAAAATCAGCATGCATTTAGTCTTAAAGAGTAAAAAGTACCTATAGTACATATATTTTGACACAGGTTTAGATAAACAAAATTTTTGAGCGTAAAATTGTAAATATTTTTGTAACCCATCAGTTTAAACATATGTTTTGTTTGCTCAAAAGAACCGTCTCATTGAGACGGTTCTTTTGAGTACCCACAACATATGTTTTGGTTGAGAAATAATAAAATTATTTTTTTGGTACGCTGGGAAAGTCCTGTTTTGATCTTTTGAATGGACCCTCAGAAATCAGAAAGTTTAAGAATGGCAATCTACATGTAATTAACTTTGACTTAAACAGGCATGTTGAGTTATCGGGGATTTGAGTTTAATTATGGAGTCAAATATTATAATTTAATTTGGCTATATGTCTAATTACCTAAAGGACTTAATTATATCCCTTTTTCTGGGCTTCTGCAGAGAAAGTTATAAATTACTTGAAAAGTAATAAAGCTGAACAATTATGACCACTCCTGTCAAACAAAGGAGACATGTTGATATGAATTTATTTCATAATGTCTGCTAATATTCCATAAGTAGCATGATTAAAATCTTCACTGTTTTTTATGATTGGTTAGACTTTTCTTTCTTGACCATATATCAACTTCTTTTCCTGCTAGGGGTCTATAAATTAAGGATTTAGGTCAGAATTAGTACATATAATTTAGCTTTCGATCATTAATAAAATTCTTACTTTATGGAATTACTTAGTAGATTTTATTGCAATTTGGCATGGTACTTAAACTCCAGTGACTGTACATCTTTAATCAGTCCAGAGGATTTTGTAGTAATTATATCGATCTTCGTGCACACTTTTGCTACAATGTTTATTGGTATTTGTTTGGGTAGTAGAACAGAGTTGTTCAGGAACACCAACGGCAACACTATGTTCAAGAAAAACTTTAAGAACAAATTTCGGAACAATTGAAGAACAGCTGAGACAACACATTTATTATTATGTTCAAGAAATCCTTAAAAAGTACAAGAATATCATGCAGAGATCCAGGAATTTTCGTCAGGGGGGCGTCCTGTGAGTGAGGCCCAACAACAGTGAACTGACGGAAAAGCGGACGTTTTTTTGTTTTGTTTTTTCATCAACTTATTTTACAGAGTGGGGGTCCAATGATTTTAGTTTGATGAAAAAAACTATAAAAACTATAATTTTCCAAGATTCCAGTGGGGTAGGGGGTCCAATTGCATTGCTTATTCCTATAGAAACCTGTAGAATTTGTGAATTTCCAGTGGGGGTCAGACCCCCTGTTCCCCCCCCCCCCCCCCCTCTCCCTTTTGGATCTGCACATGAATATTTCAAGAACAATACAAGAACATCACAGGTTCTTAATAAGTTCTTGAATATTTCAAGTACAATTTCATGAACAGATCAAGAACTCTAAATGATTTTCAAGGACAGCTTACTGTTCTTGAACATACTCTTAAGTTGAGAACTTCATTTTGCAGAGTGTTGCACAACTTGCATACCTATTTTTGCGTATTCAATTATGTGGACATGATCGATACATCTATTGCTATTTGGTGGACTGCTACCAGTCTATCTGAGGGTCAGTGTTCTCTCTATCTCTACTTCTTGACTGATATATGTTTTAGTAGGCCATAAAACTTGGTGTAAAATAAGACTATTACAAATAAAACGAGGATAATTTTATGATGCTACTTCTGAAAGATAGCATTAAACTAGCCAAGATCATAATACTGGCCCAGATAAATGAGCAAAAAAATAAATAAGAGGATAATCGAGGACCTAATTTTTTTTCATATTTTATAAACGGGTTTAGATAAACAAAATGTTTGAGCGTAAAATTGTAAATAATTTCTAGCCCATCAGTTTTAAGTTTCATTGAGACGGTTCTTTTTAGTACCCACAACATATGTTTTGGTTGAGAAATAAGAAATTTTTTTTTTGATACACACTCTTAACTAATATAAAGGTCTGCAGATATCAACATGCTAAGTTCCATGCATGCAGGTAAAGGAAAAATTGGAGCCCGTACAAATTTCATGCAACCAAAACATTGGTTGTGGGTGTTCAAAAGAACCATCACATCAAATCCAATGAGCACTATTAAGAGATAGGTTTTGCAAGGTACTTATCTGTAAACACCCTCAGAATTATCTTGGGAGAGGGCCAGGTGAGAAGCCTACTTGTATAATAATACTGATAATCTCCCTATCATTGTCAGTCCAAGTGATAGTGGGTATCATAACTTTAAGCAGCTTTTATTAAAACCATTAAACTGTTACAATTCGAAAATCATCTATTTGATAAGATAGATAACAAATACAAAGCACTGGATAATCATCAGTGTCTTTAACCTGATAAATTGGGGATTAATTTGTGTTAATCTCTATGAAAACAATAAGCTTATAATTGTATGAAGAATAATGTAGAATATCTCATTGAGATGATTCAATGACTATATATATACATATATGTCATATATGTTGCTATGAATTTTACACACATAATAATTTAATACTTTTAAGTTTATGAACAGTTCGAGAACTGTTCTAGAACATTAAGAATAGCTCATGATCTTGAACAGTTCTTAAACTGTTCCTTTGTTGTGTTTCAGAGCAAATGTACTTGGAAGACAGAACATCTTAAAAGAACTGGTTAAAAACCATTTCAGAACCTTAAAAAAGTCCTAAAAAGTTCTTAAAAAGTGAAAGAACAAATATAGAACAGTTCCAGAACTTACAATAACTTAGCTGAAAGGTCAAAGGTCAACCATAGCCAAATCTTCTTAAATATGGTTCTTGAAACTCCACTGAAAACCAATTAAGCCCCTCTTTTTTTATCTACCCACATAAACTGCTCTTAAAGTGTTCAAGATAAATTCAAGTATATATCCTAAGAACTGTTAAATTGGACACACTTTAAAACAATTGTTCTTGAAAATTGTTAAAGAGCTGTGCAAGATTGGTTCTAGAATCAAATGATAACAGTTCTAGAACTGTGCAAGATATTACCCAGAACTGTGCAAGAATAGTTCAGGTATGAACGTTAAATGGCCCATTTTCTTTGAAGAATTTTCCAAAAATTGTTATTGAACTACTTTTCATGAACAGTTCTTGAACTGATCTGAAAGAAAAAAATATAAGAACCATTGTTCTTAAAGGTTTCATGAAAATTCTAAAACGAACAGTTCCAGAACTGTTCCTTAAACTAGCTCTTGAACATAAAATTGACCATTTAACGTTAGTGAACCTTTCTAGACCTAAATCTAAACTTTTTAAGAGCTAATCCTGCACAGTTCTTGAAAAATTGTTCAAGATCTGTCCAAGAATAATTCTTGAATGGTTCTTATAATTCTTGCAGGGGTATAGGCAGATCAAAAGTTTGACATGTCCATGCATGGTGTAGCCCTTGTAACAGCTAGTTAAAAGCATGAACAGTAAGGCATCTGGTTGGCTGCAATCTTATTAACTTTTCACATGTTACTATAATTAGGTCAAAATTGGACTATATCCCTTGAAAATTTAAAGTTGGTAAGAATAAATTTCTTTGTGTGTGTATTGTTCTTGTACAAATGTAGCATCTGAACATTTAATCTGCTGATAACCTTTGCAAAGTTGTCAGTTTGGACCAGACCTCGAGGTCCAGACAGATTATGTCGGTCCTGATCTGGATCCAAACCGTTGACACTCTGCTAGTGTTCCTGATTTTTTTTAAAATTAATTTTGAAAAAAGTCAGCAGATGGCAACAAAAGCACGAAAAGTATCCAGCAGGCAAAAAGTTTAGATTGATTTCTAGACAACATTGTAAGGGTTACCTGATCCAGTGATTAATTATAGATTATTTAAACCTTTGTTTCATGGTGATTGACAGCTGATCATATGATAAAGCATAAAAAATTGCTAGTAAAGGTAACTTGTTTTTATTACACACAGAGCCTGCCTGGAGTGTCAAGAGAAAGTTGTCACCACAAGCAAGCATTGAAAGCTGTTGAAAAAAAACCTATCACAGAAAAAACAGTGACAAACAAATTGACCAAATGCTGTCACCAAAGTGGCTGTCACAGAAAAAAACAGTGAATGCTGTCACCAAAGTGGCTGATAAAGACAGATAGTTAATGCTGTCACTAAATTGGCTGACTCAGAAAAAAGTGAATGCTGTCACTAAAGTGTCTGTCACACAGAAAAACACTGACTGCTGTCATGCTGTCACCAAAGTAGATGCCACAGAAGAAAACAGGGAATGCTGTCACCAATGTAGCTGATATAGACAGTGAAAGCTGTCACTAAAGTGGTTGTCACAGAAAAAAATGAATGCTGTCATCAAAGTGGGGGTCACAGACAAACAGTAAATGCTGTCATTAAGTGGCTGTCTCAGGAAAAAAGCAACAGTGACTGCTGTCCCCAAAGTGGCTGATAGAGGCAAACAGTGAATGCTCTCAGCAAAGTGGCTGTCACTGGAGTGGCTGTCAAAGAAAAAAGTGAATGCTACAAAAGACAAACAGTGAATGCTGTCACTAAATTGGCTATCTCAGATTGAATGCTGTCACCAAAGTGGCAGATACAGACAAACAGTGGATGCTGTCAACAAATTTGTTGCTCAGAAAAAACCCAGTAAATGCTGTCATCAAAGTGGCTGTCACAGAAAAAACAGTGAATGCTGTCACCAACGTGGCTATCACAAACAGTGAATTATCCTGTCACCAAAGTGGCTGTCACAGACAAGCAGTGAATGTTGCCACTGCAAAGTGGCTGTCATGGAAAGAAAGTAAATGATGTCACTAAAGTGGCTGTCACAGATAAAAGTGAATGATGTCAGGAAAGTGACTGGCACAAACAGTGAATGCTGTCACTAAACTGGCTCTCTCAGATTAAACCTTGAATGCTGCCAACAAAGTTGCTGTCACAAAAAAAACAAACAAATGTGAATGCTGGAACCAAAGCTGCTGTCAAAGAATAAAACAGTGAATGCTGTCACCTAAGAGTGAATTATGCTGTCACCATAGTGGCTGTCACAGACAAACTGTGAATGCTGTAACCAAAGTGGCTGTCATAAACAAACAGTGATTGCTGTCACCAAAGTAGCTGATAGTGATAAACTTGAATGCTGTGCTTAAAGTGGCTGTCTCTGAAAAAACAGTGAATGCAGTCATACTCTCTCCAAAGTGGCTGTCACAGAAAAAAAGTGAATCTTGTCACCAAAGTGGCTGATACAGCCAAAAAGTGAATGCTGTTACTAAAGTGGCTCACAGTCTCTGAAAAAAAACCCACACACAACAACAACAGTGAATGCTGTCGCAAAAGTCAGGCTGATACAAATAGTAGATGCTGTCAGCAAAGTTGCTGTCACGTAAAACAACAATAGTGAATGTTGTCTTCAAAGTGGCTGTCACAGAATAAAACAGTGAAAACTAGCTGTCTCCAAAGAGTGAATTATGCTGTTACCACTGTATGAGTTTGATCTCGGCCCGGTCCCATACTTTCATGGAGATTGATCATGAAATGATTTCTATGGTCATTCTCCTCCCTTCCGCTGATTCAAGAAGGGTTGTTGTCAGTTACAAGCGAAAGTATGTGCATATAGTACTGGTGAGCTGCTTAGTCAAGCTTGCCCAGAAAAAAATGTGGTTAGGTGAACAGACCGTCCTGACAGCTGTTGACTGGGACATAAAGAATCAAATCAAACCAAATTTAAGTCTGTCACCGACAAACATTGAATGCTGTCAACACAAAAAGGGGGTGCTGTCACCAAAGTTGCTATCACAGAAAAAAATAGTGATTGCTGTCATTGCTGTGACCAAAGTGACTGTCACAGAAAAAAGTGTAAATTTTCACCAAACTGGCTGTCACAGAAAAAAAGTGAAAGTGTCACCAAAGTGGCTGTCATAGAAAAAACAGTGATTGCTGCTGTCACCAAAGTGGCTGGTACAGAAAAAAGTGAATGCTGTCACCAAAGTGGCTGTCACAAAAAACAACAGTGAATGCTGTCACCAAAGTGGCTGGTACAGAAAAAAGTGAATGCTGTCGCCAAAGTGGCTGTCACAAAAAACAACAGTGAATGCTGTCACCATAGTGGCTGTTACAGAAAAAAAAAACATGTGAATGCTGTCAGCTGTCACAATGGATTGCGGAGGCTAATGCATTTTCATAGCCCATGCTATTTTATATGCTACTGGTTCTGTTTTCTTTATTGTATACAACTGCTGAGTCTTTCTAATTTATCATTTTCACAAAGTTTGTGTTTCAAGAAATGTAAAACATCTCCGGCACGTTTTAATTGAATACAATGCTTAAATAGATGTGAAGTAATAGCAACTTAGTTAAGACTGCATGTATATGTAAAAGAAAAATTGAGACGGTTCTTTAGAGCACCCAAAACATTATGCTATAAATTATGGGTAAGAAATTATTTTCAATTTTACACAGAAAACTTTTGTTTTATCTAAACCTGTGACCGCAATATTTTTTGTCTTTCTATGACCGGTGTAATAAATTGTCACCTGTTTGTTCATAATGATATGGTAGTAAGTTGACTGTTTGTAACCTTTGGTGTGAATTTGTGTGGTCTCCGTAATAAATAACAAACATTTTGTCATCCTATACATATAGGAAAGACAAGATCTGTCAGATTATATTGTTACAATTATTGCCACAAATAAAAGTAAATATTAAGGTGAAACTTAAGGTGACCACCATTGAACTTTTTCTTTTATTGGTCAATAATGGCGGTTGATTTGATTCACAAGCTGCGCAGCTGATGACGATGATATGTCAAATGATTTCATTCACTACGAAATGGCTTTTAACCTATGTTTAGGTGGGTGATATGATTTGATTCACTACAGCTGTGAAATCAGCTGAATCACAGTGACAAATGATTTGATTCAGTCTGTAAGGTGAATGTGGCAAATGATTTGATTCACTACGAATTTACTTTTAACCTATGTTAAGGTGGGTGTTATTGTTGCATTCTGCAATACTTTTGACCTGCATTAAGCGATAATTGGTCTTGAAAACCAATTTGTGGTCTTTTTGAGAGTGGCTGTTTAACACAGGTTTTACTGTCCTCAGAAATTTTGATTTGAGTCAGTCAATGACTGAGATGCAGTTCTAAAACAACAGTTCTTTCTTTCATACATTCGGAGTTGAAGACATATACACCATGACTTGTGATTAATGAGTTTTGGTAAATGTAAATGTATTTGAGTGACAGTCTTAATTAGCGTTAATGGATGTGGTCATATAGGAAACAAAGACTAATTATAAAAGGTGCAAATGATGGATTGTAGATTTCATGGCATTTGTTTCTCTCAAGATGTTTTTGAGCAAAAATAGTTCAGGATGCCACTGAAAAGAGGTCTTAAGTATCATGACAAAACATATCTTCCATATATATGTTACTGCAAGAGCACTTTTTGTGTCTCTGCGAAGCATGGTCGACACAAAGGGATTTAATAATGATGACTCTGTCGGCGTCGTTAATTGTCTGTGATCGCCCACAGCTTCACACTTTTGGTTTCCCATCAATAACTTTTGAAGGGATTGCATCAATTTCATTCAAAGTTTACAGAAGGGTAAAGCATCGTAAAATGCAGATTCAGTCAAAATTTGGAGATCATCCCCCAAATTTTGACTGAGTTATGGCCCTTTTTTAGTTAGTTTTTGGATACATTTTTGTTTCCGATCAATAATGTTTTAAGGGATGCTTCAATTTCATTCAAAGTTTACAGAGGGTTAAGCATCATTTAATTCAGGTCAAGTTCAAATTTAGTGATCATCCGCAATATTTTGACTGAGTTATGGCCCTTTTTTTACTTAGGTTTTGGCTAATGCAAAACATATTAGCTTTCCCCAAAGCTATTAAAATTTACAAATTCTCACTATAGGCCACGATTGCCCAGTGCCTGTAGATAAGCATGACAGTGACAAAAAATTTACCCCATCCCTCTGGCCCCTTAGGCGGGGTCAAAGGTCAAATATTTGAATTTTGCAATAACTAAGTCAGTTGTCAATATTTTTTAATTAAATTCACATGCAGACAGAGGTACAATAAATTTGAAACATATCAAACAGGGTTTAAGTTCAAAGGCCCATGTCGGGCCCCCTGGGTGGACTAACCTGGGGGTGGGCGGAGTCCAAAATTAAACTTTTTCAGAATATGGTCATGTTGCATATCAAATTAAAGGGAATGACACATGCAGCAACATGGTAGCAAATATTTTGCCTGTAGACACCCCGGGAGTCGGTCAAAAGGTCAAGCTTTTTTTTTTCTGATAGTTACGTCATGTTGCATGAATGGAGCAGAGATTGTTTGATTTGATTCTTTATGTCCAATCAACAATCTTTCAATTAAACAGGGATGGGTTTTCCTGGGTTACCCAATACTAAGCTAGGATAAATGTGTCTTGCTCAAGGACCACAACGCAGTGACGCCATTATAAAGCACTGCATACAATTGTACAAGCACATGTATTCTGTGACCTTACACACACCATCGGTCCCAGAATGTGTGCTGTGTGGTCAAAGGGTCAAAACATTTTTTTCTGAAAGTAGTCATGTTGCATATCAAATTAAAGGGAATTAAAGGGAATGGAGCATAGAGCACATATTCTGTCCATACACATACCCTTGACCCGAGGGAGGGGGGGGGGGGTCAAAAGGTCAAAACATTTTTTTTCTGAAAGTAGTCATGTTGCATATCAAATTAGAGTGAAAGGTTCTTCTTGAACAAATTGCAATATTCTTGTTCGAACTTCCATTTTAAAATTTGGGATATACTATTGTGCAATGTTCACGAACAGAGGTTACCAGCATGTCCGTGAGTGCCACAACAAACATTTTCACAGAGAAATAAAATATGTCACAGATTTGGGTTGAACAGTCTTAATTTAGGGTGGTGCCTTTTCTGGTATTTACAGTCATAAGAATGATAGTTGTTTCAGAGAGTAATAAAGTATTCAAGTGTCTGTTTGAATAGTGAGATTTTTATTACCTAGAAATCTGAAGGTCTGAGAGATGGTTTTATGTGGTATGCCCCATATCTTTCAAATAAACTGAAAATAAAACATCTATCAGATTTCTTGCTGTTGAACACAATTTGTTTTACACTCTCTCTACTGATACTGAGGATTAGCATTGATGCTTTATGTCCCATTCAACAATTTTTCAGTCATGTTAATGGATCTTTCCTGGGTTATATATTGAACCAGTACTTAATAATATAGCTATTATAGGCCAAATAAGAATACCTACAGTGTTTAGGGTAACCGGGCCCTACCTAAATTTACTGGTGAAACCTAGAATTTTTTTCAGGCTTTCTGGAAGCAATGTAATTTTATGCATTTTGAAAGGCATTTCTCCTTTCAAAATGCATAAAAAAAATTTTTTTTCTAGAAAAAAAAAATAATAATGTTTTTTTTAATGTGCCTACCCCACATAAAATTTTCAGACCGGTTACCCGAAACAGTCTAATTTTTTATTTGGCCTAATTAGTGAGGATAAAGCACCTCGCCCAAGACCTAGCTGAGTGAAACAGTTACCGTAACTATTTTCTTGTATTTTGTTATAGGATCTTTGTAAATCTGAGAGATACAATCTATTTAATTACAATGAAAATATGTTGTAGTGCATCCTGCTGATCAGCTAGCTTTATAGATTCATAGGTTTCTTTTTATTTGAAAATTTTGTTAAATGTAGATGTATTTTAGCGCTTATATATAGTGTTTTAGTGGAAAGATAAATGAAATGATGCTCTGATATTCTATGGAAGCTAAAATAGAATATGATCTTACTGGAAGATTCCAAGTGGCATATGTGGGTTAATTGGTGTTTGTGGTGAGTCTGAAGGTTAGGTATTAGACTGACTCCAGTCCTTAAAACAATTTTTCATCAATGTGTCATAAAATTCTTATACTTGTAGCCAGTCTAACTCTGATGGCTCTGTTTTAAAACAGAGCCATCAGAGTTAGACTGGCTACAAGTATATGATATGACACATTGATGAAAAATTGTTTTAAGGACTGGAGCCAGTCTAGTTAGGTATAGTCTCAGCAGCGCCATATGGCTGCTGGCCTCCTGAGTTGGTTGAGATTGAAGGGGTTAAACCTAGTTTGTTGAAAAATAAGAAGGATAACACTTTTATTGGTGGTTACATTTATATCTTTGAAGAACTGATTGGTATTTTGGTCTTGGCCAGACAGACCTGCTGTTACTGGCAGTTCTACATATTTCACCAGAGGTTTAAAATACATTATTATTGATCTCCTGTGGCTAGGAGCTTACATCTCAAAGATAAAGCTCTCCAAAGATCAGGATCTCATCACTTCATGTAGAAAGAATCTGTTTTCCTGTCAGTCTTGAGTGGCTAATACATGGCTTTTTGCATGTTTGTAGTGTTTTATATCCAAGTTCTGAGGAATGCCATACAAAGATACCTAACTACCAGACTTCTATCTTGTGAAGATAGTGACCCATGGCAGTTTAGAGCTTATTTCCTTACATCCGGTTAAGTTGCAGCACCATGGGTAACCCTCACCCCCTACCCTTTCAGGCTCATGAAAAAAGGTGTTGCTCTCTCATATGCTGACATTATTATGTACTTTGATAACTAAGTACATTGCAAACAATCCCATACAAAAATTATTTGTCAAATCATCTCAAAATCATATCAAAATTACATCAGAATCATAGATATATGAATATAAAGAATAATCTAATAAATGAATCATATCAATTAGTCAAGGTTAATGATGGCCTAATATTTAGGGTAAAATAAACTTTTGTGAAATTCTGTATTTTAAAGAAATTCTGTATTTTAAAATTGCAATCGGCTGTGTTCTATGTTCAGAAGAGTCCCCAGTCGTGTATTCCTTCAGTAGTGTCAGAAGCATATTATTAAATGAGCCATTTCCACTGGTAATCAGTAAGTCATTATCTCTTTTTTCAAAGGTTGCAATTTTGTTTGTAAATGGCCTTCATTTGTCAGTTGAAAGACCTCACATGATTCACAGATTAGATATGATTGACACATGAAGAAATATGAGCCAGTGCATGAGATTTCCAACAAATGTGTAGACTCGGACGAGCCTCTGCAGCCTCCTTTTAAGCTTAGAAACTCCAAATGATGTTTAGTCTGTAGCTTAACAATCATAAGAATACTCTAGCGACTAGCAAAGGCTCAGATCAGACTGCGCGTATGCTCAGGCTGATCTGAGGCTTTGCTGGTCGCACATACCACATCGTCGGAAATCTCATACACTGTCTCATATCATAATTCATAATAACACACTCACTCACTTGAAAATTCTTATTTTAGGCTTCATTAGATTTCCTGCAACCACTAAAACCAAAAATAAATTGCCAATTTATATGTACGCCAAATTTCAAATGCAGGTAAGAGTCATTGATTCATTAGATTAATTGGTCTTTGAAAAGGAAAAGGAAAACTCATACATTTGTGCATGCAGACCCTTGAGTGTCCCTAAATCTTCAGTAGCAAACTGTAAGAGCTGCCTGATCAGTGTCTACTATGTTTTCTAACAGAAATATGATCAGATATGATCCAACACTAGTGGACTTGACAAGTAATTTCTTTGTTCTATGTACAAACATGAAAGTTTATTAAAGTTTATAATTTATAGAATTATTCATAGTGGGTGGAGCTTAGCATGAATATTCATGAAGGAAAGGGTTAATATTATTATAAAATAGGGAACATTTACCTGACATTATCATTCTACAGAGAGATATACTAGTTTCTCATTTGAACATCTTGATATATGATTCTAATTGAACACATATAAAACAAATAAATTATCATCAACAAGGATTACCAACTAATAGGTAGAGTGGTGAAGTCTAGCCTCAGGTTGCAGTTTCCAACCTACAATTTGGCATGGTGTTGTGTCTTTTAACATATATATGTATAAGGCTTATGTCCTCGTGGCTTAATTTGTACAATTAAGTACAGCTCAGGAAAATGTCACAACATGACCAAATTATTTTTGACTAGGAATTAATCTAGAACTTTTTCTGGAGCAGGCTGATTCAGGGAACTCTATTCTTGGATACTCAACATCTCAAGCATGGTTGAAATTGAAAAGAAGTCACATTTTAATGTATTCTGTTGGACAATCGGGCTAATCGATCATAAGGTTGCTAGTGGCACATGGATGACCATACAAAAAGTTTCAATTTACATTTTAACTTTGATATAATCAATCACTTGGCGTCAGACTAAATGGGCCTCTTGTCGTGGGAAAACGGGTCTTCAGAATTTCCACCCAAATAAGACCCAAACCAGTCTGCTCAGCTACAGCATCTAGCTAGAGATGGTAAGGGTTCTGAAAATTTAAGGTAGGGTAGCTAGCTAGGCACAATTTTTTTTAAATTATTTTTTTTCTAAAAAAAAAAATAATTTTATGCATTTTGAAAAGTATTCTGCCTTTCAAAATGCATAGAATTATATTTTTCCAGAAAACCTGATTTTTTCTGGAAAAAAAATGATAATTTTATGCATTTTGAAAAGTATTCTGCCTTTCAAAATGCATAGAATTATATTTTCCAAAAAACCTGAAAAAAACTTGTTTCACCAGTAAATTAAGGTAGGGTCGGGTCGGGTTACCCTAAACACAGTTTTTTTTATTTGGCCCTATTATATTATCCTATTATATTATCCAGAGAGCAAACAACAAAGGTGCTTATCATATGCAGATGCGAAGGCTGGTCAGGACCTTTATTGTTAGAAACAATATTGTTACGTAAACGGGTCCCCAATTAAAATTGCCCCTATAGGGTCGGGCCAAACGATAGGAGGCTAGGGTAGTGATTTCAATTCTACTCTATTGTTTGCATGCAGCAAAGTCGGGGTTTCTAGCGACGAGGCCCAAATTACAGTAATATATTGGGCTCCCCACTAAGCGGCAACAACTGATAACCTGGACCCAGGTAAAGACAAGAAAAAATGTTCAGTCTTATTAATTTGAATCCAAACTGTTTGACGCTCTAATTGGGCCAGAATTTTTTTATTAGTTGATTTACAAACCCTCCTCCTACTGTAATTTTCCGGAAAGTAGGAAAAAAATAAAATTTATTTTCAAAAATATTTTTTTTTATTTTATCCGCCGACTCTAAATATTACTTGTTTGGTTGAAAAAAATAATATTTTTTTGAGGTTCTGTCTGTGCATTTTTGAGAGTGATACTGTTAAAAGTGATTGTCCTGTCCAGATTTTTAGGAAAATGATGAAATATTTAAAGATTACCTTACAAGTTTTACTGTTTTTCTAAAGATATTAAAGGAAAAAAGAAAAAAAAGCTAAAAAAAAAAAACTCTGGAAAAAAAAAAAAAAGCTCTGAAAAAGCTCTGAAAATGACCAGTCAACTGGTCATTTTCAGAGCTTTTACATTTATTTTTTTTGTTAGTCCCCCCGACCCTAGATGTGAAAAAAAGTTCCCGTAAATCAACTAATAAAAAAATCTGGCCTTGTATCCATATGCATTCTTTTTAGAAAAAAAATCTGCATGTGATTAAATATGAACAAAAACATGCAAAATTATCCAACATAGAATGAATGCCAGGTGCACTCATTTAGAGATGTATTGTCAAACTCCGGAGACACCAGTGCACTCATTTAGAGATGTATTGTCAAACTGCTGAGACACCACGTGTACTCATTTAGAGATGCATTGTCAAACTGCTGAGACACCACGTGTACTCATTTAAAGGTGCATTGTCAAACTGCTGAGACACCAGGTGCACTCATTTAGAGATGTATTATCAAACTCCTGCGACACTAGGTCTACTCATTTAGAGATGTATTGTCAAACTCCTCAGACACCAGGTGCACTCATTTAGAGGTGCGTCCTCAAACTTCTGAGACACCAGGTGCACTCATTTAGAGATATATTGTCACACTCCTGAGACACCAGGTGCACTCATTTAGAGATGCATTGTCTAACTCCTGAGACACCAGAGGCACTCATTCAGAGATGTATTGTCAAACTCCTGTGACATCAGGTTTGTTCTAGAACTGTTCTAGAATAAACCTTGGCTTCTTCTAGAACTGATCCAGAACAAACCTTTAGAAATTTTCTGGAAAAACTGTAGAACAACTCTTCAAATATCATGTCATAAAAACGTTCTTTTAATGCCCCTGAATTTATTTAGAGCATTTTAGAATAGTTTAAGAACAATTTCAGGAATGTTCTAGTGGTTTGTTCTGCAAATGTTCTAATACAACTGAACTTTTTTAAAACAGTTGTTGAACACCTCCCCAAAAATGTCCCATATAGGGTTTGGAAATAAGATTCCATCGAATGCTACCTTTATATATCTGGAAAACTGTTGACATTCAATAAGTAATCACACAATAAATAAATAAACATCAACTGGATAGAGGCCCTAAGTTTGCCTAAATGTTGTTAGTTATTGCCATCCTGTTACCCCATCCATTTCAAAACATTGTCATGCATTTGACCTTGGAAAAACAGCAACTACAGAAACAATTAGCATTAAAACTTAAGAAATTGTGTCTCAAGCCTAATCACTGTCCCAGACTATATAATACTGTCAAATTTGCCATCTAGAAACTGCCACAAGTGCTTTTTGGGCTCAGCCTTCATAATCCCTCCAATTATGGCAGCCATGTTTTTCCCAACATCAATCTGGTTAAATTAATGATAATGACATGCTTGTTCTAGAACTGTTCTAAAAATGTTCTAGAACATTTTTTAACTTTTGTAGAACTTGCTGGCTCAGTAAATTTCAGTAAAATATTTCTCCCGAATTATCAGTGAATTGAAAAATAAATAACATTCATTGCAAAACTGTAACATTGTAGTTTTTAGAAAGCTTATTGGATGTTAACAGCTCAACCTCTGTTTATAGTAATTAAGCCATGATCATCTCCTCATTGTGGTAACATGACACCCTGTATTACCCCACCCATTTCAAAACATTGTCTTACATTTGCTAAAATACTTACAAACAACAATCCCACCATTAATCAACATTTAAAACCTTAGAGAAACTGTTTCTCAGGTCTACTCACTGTCTCAGGCAATACTACTATCATGTTTGCCATCTAGAAATTCCAAAACAAATGTTTTTGAAGAGCCTCCACATTTTCCCTCCAATTCTGGCAGCCATGTTTTTCCCATCATCCATCTGGTTATGACATGTTTCCTCTTTAAATGTTCTAAAAATGTTCTAGAACTTTTTAGAACATTTCTAGAACTTGCTGGTTCTATAAAAGTACTAAATGAGTTCTAGAACTTAATTAGATTTTTCTTTTACTTGTTTTGCCCTTTTATACTACCAGACCCTCGCTTGCGAGTATTATCAGCAAGTGCACTTTGTACACTCCAGGTTGCAGGATGAAAGCCTACAAGTAATTAACCATATCTAAATTACCGTAGGGTTCTTTAACCTGCACAAGGGGTGATCTTCCCTTCAAAGGGGATATCCAGTTAACGTCCAGATCCAAAGGACCATGCACTTATCTAGTGTCATCCCTGCAAATGACACCAGAGAAAGCGTGTTCAGACACAGAAAGTTTCCTCACCACAAGCAGGGATTGAACCTAGGACCTCTAGCACCAGAGGCAAGTGCCCAACCACTGAGCTACCTGATGCTTTCTGCTCTTGAGAAGTTCCAAAAATGTTCTAGAATTTATTAGTATATTTTTAGAATTAACTAGTTCTAAAAAGTAGGACAAATGTTCTAGAACTTAATTTGAATCATTTTTTAGAAGTTTCTGTCAACTTATTTTGTTCTTGAAAAGTTCTAAAAATGTTCTAGAATATTATTAGAACATTTGTAGAACTAATCGGTTCTTGATTTGTTCTAAAAATGTTCTAGAATATTTCAAGAACACTTATAGAATGGAAATCAGTTCTAGAATGTGTTTGATTTGTTCTATAACAATGTTCTAGAACACTTGTAGAACAAGAGTTCTAGAACGAACATATTTACCTGTTTAGAACAGTTCTAGAACAGTTCTAAATGTTCTAGAACAGTTCTAGAACACCTCCAATTTGTAGAACAAAATTTCGCAGGGGCAGACACCAGGTGCACTTATTTAGAGATGTATTGTCAAACTCCTGAGGCATCAGGTGCACTCATTTAGAGGTGTATTGTCAAACTACTGAGACACCATGTGCCTTCATTTAGAGGTGTATTGTCAAACTCCTGAGACACCAGGTGCACTCATTTAGAGATGCATTGTGTAATTCCTGAGACATCAGGTGCACTTATTTAGAGATGCATTGTCAAACTCCTGAGACATCAGGTGCACTCATTTAGAGGTGTATTGTCAAACTACTGAGACACCATGTGCCTTCATTTAGAGGTGTATTGTCAAACTCCTGAGACACCAGGTGCACTCATTTAGAGGTGTATTGTCGAACTCCTGATGGACAATTCCTTACACATTAGTTGCACTCAGTAAGAGATTGTTTTGCCAAACACCTTACATGGATGAGTCAATTCATGAAGGCAGCCTTTGCCACAGTTCATTGACATTTCATGAAATATTGATTCTATTTAGCAGTTTAAGGGTTGATTTAACTTAATATAAATTGAATTTACTAATTTATGTAATTCCTCAGATCTTTTAATGAGGTCTAGATCATTTTCTCCTAAACTGATATATCTTTAATTAATAATTGATTGACTTTAGTTCTACTGGATTAGATTTCAATAGTTACTTATCTCCCAATTCTATTGACCAATTAGGGGTCACTCTTGAGAATTGGTAGATAATTAAGGATTAGATTGAGCTCTGATAAAACAATGTGTATATATTTCTTAGTAACAGGTGTTATAGTGACAAGTTCTACAGAGAAGATGGTATGTTTTTGAGTGTGGATCCTGATCAGATGACTTCCTTAGAAGCCAGAAGCCAGCTGATCTGGATCTGCAAAGGATAAACTGATCCAAGTTCAGCAAGATCTATTAATTTGTATAGTCTGAAAGTGAAGTCAGAAAGTTTTTGACAGCCTTCAACACTCATTTTGTGTGATAGGTTATTGTGATTCCTCATTTAAATGAATTTGAATAAATTAATATATATCAGACAGATAGTGCAGCAGCCCATGAATATATTAGTAACATGTGCAGGCCCACAGCAAGCAGGGCACTTAATTTAAATATGTCTGCAGTGAAGAGTATGCCTTCTGGACATTGGCCACCCAAAAGCAGGGAATACGGATGAATGTTATATCTGATTGAATTGGTTCATGTAACAAATCTTGTCCGCATCCATTTAAAATTAATACCTCAAGTCCACTTTCAACTGCTAATTTTATAAGGCCAACTATTTCAATATGTTTATTCAGTTTCATTCTATGAGAAATGGCATGGTCACTATTGTTACTCACTCAGCATCTTTAAAATTACAGAACAGGAAGCTAAGCTGATTTACTTCTATAGAGTGTCAATTTTCTGTCTGCAGACCCTAATAAAAACAACAACAAAAATAACAATTCTGTTGGAACTACAAATATTCCAGTGAAATGACATATTTTTTCAAAACCTTCCTTTAATTTAATTCTGACAGCAAATAAGTTATTCATGATTTATTATTGAAAATGATTTATTATTGATCAAAAAGTCTTATAAAATATAAATGCCTTTTGATGTTCTTGGTCTGGCTAATGATTCATTTTTAATTACTCAATGTTAGAAACAATTAGACTCACAGAATGACAGCTCCAGGGCCCTGACATCTGGCACCATCCCAGCCAATTGCAGTTAGAAGTAGGCTACCCTAGAGACATTGCCTGTCAGGGACAGAAAGCCAAAGAATGAGCTTAATTAGATCAAAACAGAATTAAAACAGAATATTCTAGAAGAGAACAGAAAACTTGATGATCCACAAAATATAGTTAACCTAAATAACCAACTTTCAAAATGGGCGCTTGTGGTTATTAACCCTTAATTACCATATGCTAAACCTGGATATATGAGCCGCGACATGTGATTTCCAACAATATGGTCTTTTGACGAGTGTAGACTCATACGAGCCTGTGCCGTGTCCAAATCATGCTCTGAAGTCAGTAGCTTTACACTCATAGAATACTCAAGCGACTAGCAAAGGCTCTGATCAGACTGCGCATATGCGCAGGCTGGCTTGAGCTTTTTCTGGTCGCACATACCACATTTTTTGTCTCATCTTGCGGCTCATATCCTATTTTGAGAACTGGCCAGATCCAGATCAGGATGCGGACTGTATTCCACTCTGCTTGTGCCTACATGAATGCATGCTGATGACTGGATTCCTGAAAAAAAAATTGGATAAAATGTGGGGATGAGTGTACAATAGCAACAAATATCATGCTTGAAACATATCTAAACATATTTAAACATGTTTATGGTCTGTTCATAATATCCTCAAAACATGTTCAATCGTGTCCAAATATCATCTATTAGATGATATTTGGACACGATTGAACATGTTTTGAGGATGATATTTGGACATAATTGAATATGTCTTGAGGATGTTATGAACATGTTCAAAGATGATTAAACATGGGCGTTAAATCATAGCAACTTGGTTACATGATTATAACCATCATCATTCATGTTTGATGGTCATATATAGATAACATGATCAAACATATTGAAACAGGTTTTCGAAAAATGAGTCAAAATATATTTTGAAATGTCTATTAAAACATAATGTGAGAACACTTTAAAATAGGTTTGTCTGTTTTAACACGTTAAATAATCATTTTATATACAGCTATGGGGTTTTATTATACTTGAAAACATCCAGTATGATATTTAGGGTTAAAATAAGTCCTACACTGGATTCTGAATTCAGTAGAAGTGACTGTATTTTTCATGTTCATATGGAATGAACTTGTGGTCATTGAACTTTAACTTGGAGATAAGCAGCTCGATGACAGTATGTGTTTCTGTGGCCAATGATAACATTGTTCTTACACAAGAAGAACAGAAAACATAAATACATCATTCATCATCTGTTAATTCCTCCTATTCATCATAAATATTTCTTGATAATCAGTCATATGCTGAATTACTTATCAGCCCAAGTCAAAATAATTTTATTACCTATAGTCTTTCTCAATCCTCAAGCTCTCTTATTGTAGGTCCAGCATAATATATAGATCAAGATAAGACAAAAATTCTTATCCGTCAGTTTAAACATGTTTTGGGTGCTCAAAAGAACTGTCTTTATGAGACTCCTAAAGACAGTTCTTTTGAGTATACCCATAACATTTATTTTGGTTGCAGAGAAATAAAATGAACTAATTTTCAATTACACACTCTTAACCAGAGGGCAGACTGTTTCTTCTGTTATACCTACAATTGTATGGTGGCTATAATCGGAGCCTAAACTCTTTCACAATGTTTGCTATTCTGACAATCATTTTCTTCTGGGTTCCATCATAATCAGAAAGTTGATGCCATTATGCAACTGTACATGATCATGATAGCATACAATTATGCACTCATTATCTTGTGATCTGTCTGGTCAAGAATTTCATGTCAGTGTTCTGCTCTGAGCAGTTGGTGCACATAGTAGGCTGGTCTGCTGTCTGCACATATGCAGTGTAATTGAAATACTAAATGGCTACGCCGGTCTTAGAGGTTTCGGGATGTGAGAACTGGTAGTAGCTCCCTGAACTTCTTCCAGGCTGTTTTCACACGAGTAGTGACCAATATTTCACAGCCTTGGTCCACCAGCAGAAAGGTAGCAGAAGGAAGCTACCACCTCGGATCCAGCTTATCAGGTCCGACCTGGGCTTCACTCTGTGGTCTACCGTCAATAGGGCCGGCATTTCCCATGCACTGTGCACACCCATAATCAGGATTTGGTGCCAGTTGTTGTAGCCCCCTGCATTTCTTATGCACCCAAAGTTTGCAGCCATGATGCAGTAGATGCTGTAATGTTGCCTATCCTGTATGAGAGACAGTGCATGGGTATTTGCCTGAACTCTGCAAAGACTTATTGCTCAGACAGAAACTATAATGAAAAAGCAAAATCTGATATTTTCTCATATTTCATATTGAGTTATTACAGCCGAAGGAGGAACTGAATTTCATAAAATGGGCATAAGCTGAGAAATTCTATCTCCCCTGGCATATGTTTATTGACATTATAATTACAAGAACCATTTCCCAAGGAAGCAAAAACCATTTTCAATTATGCTTTCCCCACCCAGCAAGACTATACATCATTCAGTAAATGTAGCTGTCATTATAGCTAAAACAAGAAATTATGATGGTGCAATTATTGCTTCTCCATCTTTGCCATATTAGAGAAATTTGTTTCCAGACATAAAATATTGGTTCTTTTAGTGTGACCACCTTCATGCTCCCTAGGAGCACAATATGATTTAGCACTCACCATGCAGAGGTCTGATGACTGTTATTAGCAGCAAAATGTCATTATGCACAGAGGCTCTAAAACTTTTTCATGCTCAACTCAGCTGAGCAAGAACTTGCATGCGCAGATCCAGGAATTTTCGTCAGGGGGGGGGGGGGGGGGGGGGGGGGGGTCCAGGTCAGTCTGACATAAATAAGCTCTGACAAAGTTTTTTTTTTTTTTTAGTCCTCAGCTTATTTTACAGAAGTCAAATTTTTCAAGGTTCCAGAGGGGGTCCAACATTTTGCAGGGGGGGTCCAACTTTTTCCAGGGGGGGGGGGGTCCAATTGCTTATTCCCTATAGAAACCCATATAACTTGTGATTTTCCAGGGGGGGGGTCCGGACCCCCTGTTTTAAAACAGAGCCATCAGAGTAAGACTGGCTACAAGTATATGATATGACACATTGATGTTAAGGACTGGAGCCAGTCTAATCACACAGGTCAAGCTGCAGCTCGCTCCCTCTATGTTTATGCTTCTAACCAATGTGTGTGATTACACCTGCAGGAGAAGCAGGTGTATAATTGCAGTAATTAGTTCTATTACCTATATAATGTCCTTATCTCATGGATCTGATAAAATGATGTAACATGAAATATCAGGAATTCCCAGTACAACCATTGGAATTCCCCATCTATGATTTGTTATATGCAAAACTTTCTGTCCAAGGCCTTTCTGAGTTAAGGTTGGTATATACTATGTAAGAAGTGGCTCAACCAAATCCCACACTAAATTACCCCTCCAAAATCGACCATATTTTGGGGATATATAAGATGGGGCAGCCTTTTCTTGTAACAGAATTTATTACATTACAGCTGCAGATCTCAGCATAAGCTATTGGGATCAATTTTACTATTTTGGTGATATTAAATCTTGCTCTCTGACAATACAGGGATCATAATTTTGGTAAAAATAGCTCACCTGAAACAGTTGCTTAAAGACCTAAAGTGTTACACCATTTTAGTGGTACCATGCATTTACTAATTTATTTATGACTTCTCTAGGATCAAAGACCTGATCATAGTGAGAAGAGGTGATGTAATCTGGCCATAATCTGCTCATGACTCCTCATATACCAAAATATAAGACATTTGGGATTTCAGCCAACATGTGTAGAAATGAAGTCTCACTTCAACTCACAGGTTTCAAAATTTGGCATAAATTATCATATTTGAAAAAAAATTCAGAAAAAAGTTCACTCAGCTTGTATGCAGGGAAGGGGGTCCCCAGTATCCCATATATCCCTTTAGATATTTTGAAAAGTATCCCATATCCCTGATTATCTGACCATTCACTCAGAAAGCTTAATTTTGTATCACCATAATTATATTCTTAAAAATATTTTGAATTTTCACAAAGTATAACCCATATCTATATTTAAATCATTTGGCCAATATCCCTATTATCTATAAAAACCCTTCCAGTGTCTCAGGAATTAACTTTAAAATCATTGATTAAATTTTTTAAAGTTATATTTTTGAAGAAAAGTTAGAAAAAAGCATTAAGAAACATCAAAGGCATGATGCTACCAATTACTGTTATCTGAAGATAATTGCAAGTTCTAAGCTCCTACAAACAATATCTAAGCTAGTCTGATTCTTTTACTGCAGACTTGAGTGTGATCAGAACTGATAAGCCTATTTCTTAGAATTATAAGAAGATTAAAACTAGGTCTTAATTTGGTAATCTGTCAACACACCTGTGGGTATAGCAATCTGAATTTCACAGTAATTGCATTCTGTTAGTCTTGAGTTTTGTCTCACACCGGGTAGGTGGCAATCGAAAACATCAATACTATCGATGAACGTAGATCAAAATTCGTTAGAAACTGAGTTTTCGATTGTCATTTGTCGCCCGACTGGCGACAAATGACAATCGAACACACCGTTTCTATCTATTTTTGATCCCCGTTTGTTGATTGTGAAGAGCATTTTTGATTGCCGCCTACCCAGTGTGTGTCTTCCAATCTGAATATTGAATTTATTAAAGTCAGAAGACAAGAAGCAATAACTTTTCATGGCCATGCATGTGATGATGACAACAACTTTTGAAAAATACAAACAAACAACTCTTCTACTGATGTCGGAATTTGTTTCGGTATTTCACCCTAATCCTCTAATTTGACACATTATATAGTGCGCCTGCAGGGATGGCTCACTGTACATATAATTTAGGCTTCTTGATATTGGGGCTATACTTAATATCACCGGGCCGCATAGCGCAGTCGGTAACATGTCTGGAAACAGATGCGAGTCTGACTGCAGATCCAGGGGTCGCGAGTTTGATCCCGGCCCGGTCCCATACTTTAGTGGAGATTGATCATGAAATAATTTCTACGGTCATTCTCCTCCCTGCTGCTGAATCATTCATGAAGGGTTGTTGTCAGTTACAATTGCCAAAGTATGTGTACGAAGTACTGGTTTACTGCTTGTTCAAGCTTGCCCAGGAAAAAGTGTGGTTTGGTGAACTGACTGTCTCGTCATGACCATAGCTGTTGACTTGGGACATACATGTAAAGCAACAAAACAAACAAAAACAAAGCAACATAAATATTTGTTACGTAGCAACAGTAATTCTAAACAGTTAAAATGCAATAATCGCCTGCACTTAATTGTGCTCCTTTTTCAAACCTTTAATTTTGTCAAGAAATTTAGAAAGAAAGCTTCATCATTCCCTGAGTAGGATGAGCATAATTTATACAATTATTAAAGACCGCAACCATTGAACATGATAATAGTTAACATTCTGGGTTTGTTAAATTCCCCAGAGAAACAGGGGACAGGAGGTTTAATTATATTCATAACATTGTTGACCTCTGTCCTGCTGAAGGAAGAAAAACAAACCATTTTTAGGTAATAACCACAGCATACAAGAGATAATAATTATTACTGATAATTAAAGCACTGTAGTATACATAACAAATAATGGAGATACTCATTATGTGACTTCTTGCACATCTAAATGTATGTATACTTTGCTAGTTGTTAGAAAATTAGATATCAGCCCATCATTGGTAGAAGATTGATCATTCCAATAGAATAATGTCATCCAAACAAAAAAACGTGAGCCTTTCAAAGAAATATGGGAGCTAAGATTATTAGTTTAATATTTGGGCCATCTGTTCCTGAAATTATTCATAACATCTTAATTTGGAAACAATATCTTGGGCATGAATGGATCAGATACTGATAATCAAGTTACAAAAGAATTGGTTAAAAGTACTTCCAATTTTTACAATGTTGTCTTCTGCTTCAATTAATGCTTGAAGTGCTGAATTCTTAATTGGTAACAGAAGATTCTTCTTCTGATGAAGCTGAGGACTAATTAATCCATCCTCTCAATCGTTAATAAATAAATTGTTGAAGAATTTAGCCAACATGTATTTCTATCCTGATCAGATTGCACCTCGAGGAACAGGTGATCAGGCACTACTTTTTGTAACTTTTCCCGTGCAAGTAATTTAGTAGTGTAACGTATTAAGCATGCTCTGATTGGGTCCACTGGTGCTCACATGACTGACATATTTCTGATGACATGCTTCATTTGTCATCCATAATTTTGAGAGTCTTTGAAATTAAACCAGCCTTAAGGAAGCATCTGCTTGTGCAGAGTGCTGAGAATTAAACCATTCTTGGAATAGCAGGCACCATGACACATGGCATGGCAATGCTTTATTCCAATTAAGTAACCCCAAATTTTTAGCTTTAATTGGTTTTGGCTTTTTAGGTTCAATTTTTAAAAGATATGTGCTCTCGCAGCACTCAAAAGATTTTAAAAGTTACGTCTCAGAGAGATGGTTATTTTGGGTACCGATTTCATATGTTTTCATGTAGTTTATAGAACAAGAGAATTACTTAAGAAATATAGTCTCTCATCTGTTGTACTAGCTGGCAATAGCATCAATATTCATCTCTGTTGAGAATAAAACAGCGCCATAATATTTGTCTTAATTTTGATCAATTTTCTAGTAAGGTCTTCTGTCACTGCCTATTTAACTTTTCCCTTCACACCATATTGCTCTTAAGGCATTATGTGGACATTTAAGGCCCGGATCAGACTGGGCATATGCCCAGTCCGATCTGGGCCTTACATGTCATCCACTTGTAGAAGCATTCTTTGACTTACAAAGATTTACAGAATTTAAGGTAAACAATTTTACAGTTTAAAAGGCTTTAAGTACATCAGAGTGGAACATTTAAGAGGGGTTTAAGGGTCCTTTCCCTATGCTTCAGGTAACTTGTCCAAGCTAATCCAGAATTTCCCTTAAAATCAATAGATCAAGTGTTAATTAAATAAAGTTTCATGGTTCATCTTCTGCAGAAAATTATAAGCAAACAAAAGGAGCATCTCCAATTTATCAAGCACTTCTGGAACTATTTACAGTGTAAACACGACCAGTAAGCTCCACACTTTGTTCTCACTTTTCTAATCTGCCCAAAGAAATGGATTAACATATTGATTGAAGCTGGTATCACTAGTACTCACAATCAAAATTGTTTGCTGGTGGTGCGCCTTCTGAATAAATTCAATTATCAATATTTACATTTTCGAACAATTCTTTAATGAATCTTTAGATTTTCGCAACCGTACATAGTCT
Source organism: Loripinus fragilis (assembly GCA_964019695.1). NCBI lineage: Eukaryota > Metazoa > Mollusca > Bivalvia > Lucinida > Lucinidae > Loripinus > Loripinus fragilis. The sequence continues at coordinate 12,517,737 of OZ026515.1, read as the reverse complement.
CATGAATTACACAAAGTTGATTGATGGCTGCCAAGCTCACTTGCCCATGCAATATGCTTCGAACATTGAACTCATTCACCAGAAGTGTGACTGGTGTTCACTGATTGACAGTGAGCCTGTCACCTTAGTCGCACATGCAAAACAAGCCTGATGATGTTTGCTCCATTGGCTGTCCGTGTTCAAGCTGGCTGGTCTCGGAGGCTTAAATGCTGGTCGCACATACCACATTGTTGGAAATTTCATGTTGCAGCTCATTTATTAGAGTCTGAATGCGTCCTATAAGTATATATGGAGATTATGGTGAAATTATGTAAGATTTGCATTTAATATTAGCTGGAAGATATTTGTAATTCATATGTGCTAATAGTATTTTAATTATATGCGAATATGCAAATTAAGGCTAAGCCTATGTATACCTGATGAATTATCGAGACAGAAGTGTGAACAATAAAAATTCTTTCGAACATGTTATTGTTTTCTATGTTGTATTATGTATATATAAGCAAATAAAAACAGGCCAATGTGTTTTTGTGTTGTTGTGTTTAGACTTTATGTCATTCACTTTCAACAAGTCATCATATCATGGACAATTTTTACATTACCATACAGTATAGTGTTTAATGGACACTTTGATCAGTAACTGACAACTGCCTTTGAAACAGCAGTCGGGGAAACAATAATCTTAATATGTCAAGTATTTGTAGCCAGCTATATATGGGCCCGTCGCGACAAAATAGTGTCTTCGAGCTAGGCTTCTGACAAAACGACACTCAAACCAGTAACCTCAGCTACAGTGACTAGCGAGAAAATTAAATTGAACATTCACTTGAAGCAAGTACTTGTATAGACATGATACTTTCCAGTACTATAAATAACAAGGACACTGATCAGTCTGCACAGATGCGCAGGCTGGTCTGTGCCATTGTTGCTCTGATTACTAATTCAACTCTACTGACTGCTGACAGGCGTGCGCTGGCTTGACATGATTTGTAATGATTCTGATTAAAATGCTACATTTTTGATAAAAAATGTTAAAACTTTAAGGTGATCAAATCACATTTAAAAAAGACATAATTACAGTGGAATAGAATACACTCATGGTAATTTAATATGAAATCAATGAAACTGCTGACGGCTTGAAGTTTGTAAGATCTTTTAATATATAAAAACAGAAAAATGTAACATATTTTTACAGTACTTTGAAAAAGAAACGATATATTTTAAACTTTCTAACATATATCTAATTCTTAATGATTGCATTGTTGTATACATATTATATATAATAATGAGCCTTGACATGGGATTTCGAACAATATGTTGGTCCAGCAAAAGCCTCAGATCAGCCTGCGCATACGCGCAGTCTGATCAGAGCCTTTGCTTGTCGCTTGAGTATTCTATGATTGTTAAGCTACTGATTGAACAGCATTTGGAGTTTCTGAGCTTTAAAGGAAGCTGCACAGACTTGTCCGAGTCTGCACTTGTCAAAATGTCAAATTGTTGGAAATCTTATTCCGCGGCTCAATTATGTGGCTGCAGATCTGAATCTCCATAAATATTATGTATATGAAGAGATCCCAAATACTTTTAAGTTTAATTATAATAGATAAGAACAAAAACATTTGAGACATAAAATTGTGGCTTATAATTTTCTAATTGGGTATCAAGCAGCTTAAACATTTGTTTTGGGTGCTCAAATTAGAACTGTCTCATTGAGATGGTTTTGGTATCCGCAACATATGATTTGTTTGAGAAATAAGAAAATTAATTTTTAGTTACAGACTCTTTAATAATTATCTTATTTAAGGCCTCACCATAGCCTAGTCTGGGGTATTAAAAGGAGAGAGGGTTTCACACTAGGCACAAATCATCTTTTCATGTTCTGTGAACAAGCTTTCTCATCTAATTGCATTTATTTTCTCTCAAATATATATAAAAATGTGGAAGTTCTTTCACTAAGATTTGCTTTAGATCCAATTAAATTATCAAGCTTAGTGGCAGGGCAGTTCCAACTGAAAATGGTGTTTTTGCCATATATATACAATACGATATTGATGAAGGCACAAGCAACATCATGTGAACTGTCTCAAATTTAACACACTGGCATCTGATTTATAAATATATTCAAATCTGTGTTTATTGTATATAAAGGACACATGTATTAAAAAATAACATGTCTTTAAGAAGTCAAAATATTGTTTCCATGATAGGCAAATCTCAGTATGAATTCTCACCTATGAGCAGCAAGCATCTGACATCATGCAGATAGCAAATTTTTGCGCATCCTTCAGTAATGCATGGTTACTGCAGACAGGTTTAATTGCCAGTATGTTATTCCAACCTTTAATGGTCAAGACAACAATGGCGCAGATTGGCCTGCGCAATTGCGCAGGCCAATCTTGGTCATTGTTGTCCTTTGAAGTGTTCCATATAAGGCCTGTTTGGAAGCGGCAAGTCTTACATTGATTCCATGAAATCCTAATGGAATCTGGAAATTGAATCTAGTCAGGCAATGCAGCGCTCTTTCTACTGAAGCAATCAGTAATTCTTAGATGGCGCTAAAGCCGCTGATTAGGATTAATATAGCAGAAAGTTCCTCTATAGAGCTTAGCTTACCAGAAAATAATTCCGAATAAGGTTGTTAGACAGCCAATATACTGTCACGATATATGTAGTTTTTCTGACATCAAGTTTATTGAGCCATAAGTAGAAAGCAAATCATTTTTTATCCTGGAAGAGAAATATTTGTTGAAAATGCCAGTTATGTTATAAAAGACATAAATCTTTCAGAGTTGAAGGAATAGGATGTGTTGCAATCCTGTCACAAAAGGTTGTTTTTATAGATAATGGACTCCCTCAAAAAATTCTCCCAAATACGTTAATGTCGTAAATGATGGGAAGAGGGGGTGGCTAGGATATGTGTCCTCATTTAATTACTTGCTGCATGCAGACAGCTGAAAAAGTGAGATTTTTTTTCATAAATATGGTAATGTGTTCATTGACAGCACCCGGCCAGCATCATCCCTTGAAATATATAGTGGACACTGCAAAATTTACTACATTCAAGCTGGATAGAAGAATCCATCAGTGTAGGCTGTTATCATTGCAAAATTAGAGCATTGCTGAAGCCTGTTTATAATCAATTGTAAGAGAATATTTTTGTTCTATTTCAGCACAATGTCGAGACTCCCTGGGTATGCAGTCCAAGGTTATTCCTGACAAAGCCATCACTGCCAGTTCTTCCTATGATGATTCTACAGTTGGACCAAAAAATGCCAGGTACAGAAATTGTTCAAAAATTTCAAAAAATTTCTACAAATACTGCTGTAGAGACAGATATCCTTGGCAAAATGTGCCAGGAAATTTACATCCAAAAACAAAAATATGTGCATTAAAAATAGTCTGATTCAATATGATTTTTCCATCCAGTTTAAAATACCGTATTTAATATTAGGAAAATGTTGTCCCTTTTTAACTCACCTAAGCCAAAATTGTGATTGGTCTTTTTTCTGGCATGCTTTGTTCTTCTCTGCCATGTGTTAACTTTTCCTTTAAACGATATCTTCTCCTGAACCACCAGTCCAAATTTAAAATAAATTCACATGAGTACTGAGATGCCGAACAATGACTGAGTTTACAAGTTGAAAAAAAAAATGACAAAATATTAATCTGATGATAATGTCCAAACAATTATCACCAGACCATGGAAATGATCCCCATAAAACCCTCTACCATTAATTTGCACAAATGATTCTGTTCCATTGAACAAAATGGCAACCAGAGCTGAAAATAGATAAAATCTTCATATAACAACATCATTCTCCTCTTTTATATTTAATTTTAAACAACATCTCCTTAATCATTGCCATGGTTTAAAACCCGCTTTTTTCTTTAGAATAAAAGGGTATATTAATTTCGTACTAAAGTCGGTCTGTCGTCCGTCTGTCTGTCCGTACATGCCCACGATACATATATGAGGTTCGCAATCTGTACAGCTGTGTTTAGTGAGGTTTGGGTTAGGTTAGGGTTAGGGTACCTTGGTGTTATGGGGTTAAAATGGGCTTGTGGGGTTAACCTTGTGAGGTTAACCCCATAAATTTGCAATGGCCATGTCAGAAAGTCCCTCCTGTCCGTCTGTCTGTGGTTGCGTCTGTCATGTTTCTTGTAAATGTATCTCCTAAACTGTTAGTCCTAGCAACTTCAAACTTTATATCTAGATAGGTCACAAGATGTAGAGGGTACTGGGCAGCATTTAATGTCAAAGGTCAATGTATTTTCTTGTAAATGCATCTCCTCCTAAACCGTTAGACATAGCAACTTCAAACGTTGTATCTGAATAGGTCACATGATGTAGAGGGTACTGGGCAACATTTTGTGTGACCTTAACCCCAAGGTCAAGGTCAAATAATGTATTATCATTTAAATGCATCTCCTCCTAAACCGTTAGAGGTAGCAGCTTCAAACTTTGCAGCTGCATAGGTCACATGATGTGACCTTGACCCAGAGGTCAGGGTCAAAGGTCAAATAATATATTTTCTTCCTAAATAGTTAGTATGATCAGGAAATACCACAATCATAAACTGCAGACATTTTTGTTAACCAGGGCACCGCAAGGAAGAGCCACTCAACCATCATGAGACACCAGGAAGACAAATTAAGCAAAGCAACCAGCTCGCTCTTCTCCATCAAGATGATTGCAATACTAGAATGGACATAAAATAATGTACAACAAAACATTGAACAATTACAGACTCCCACAATGGGAGTAACATTAAACAAAAAGTCAACATCAACAGAACCACCGCCTTAGAATGGACAGCAGCCTTAGCCACCGGGGGGCTTATACATTTTACTGGTACCAAATCTTCGCCCTATATTCTGCTGTTGTTGAAGTCAAGAAATGTTCAGCTCGCATGGAAGCCAAATCTTAGTAATGCAATGTATCATCATGGAGAAACACACTAATCTTAACACACCATGATGAATCAAAGAAAAGAGCTCACGGCTCACAGATAAACCTGAGGACACTGTGCAACTTAAAAATTTGCAGGTGAATAAGTAACATGATGTAGAGGGTGCAGGGCAATATTTAGTGTGACCTTAATGCCAAGGTCAAGGTCAAAAAATGTATTTTCTTTTAAATGCATCTCTTTAACCGTTTGATGTAGCCACTTCAAACTTCCCAGGGCCATGGGTCACATGATGCGGTGGGTACTCGGCAAAATTTTGTGTAACCATGACCCCAAGGTCAAGGTCAAAAGTGGAAAAGAGGGTATTTACGATGGTGTACGATTGACTGCATTCTAGTTCAAATTTAAAATAATTTTAAACAAAATGGCCACCAAAGCTAAAAAATATTAAATATATTTAAACGTAACCTGTATATCTGAACCACTGGCCCAAATTTAAAATAATCTTACAGAAATGTTTCTCGAGATAATAATGCTATCCACAAATATTGCATAAAAAGTTCCACTGGCCACGTACATGAGAGCTAAAAATAGAAATAGCTTTAAATGACATTCTGTCTTCTGATTGAACCACTGGTCAAAATTCAAAATAATTTCACAGAAATGTATCTTCTATTATAAGCCCTCTTCCAATATTGCACAAACCGTCATGCTTTACTGAACAAAATGGAGCTAAATATAGGAACAAACCTTTAAACATCACCTCTTTCCCAAATTTAAATTTATTTGGCACGTATTTACCCCATAATGCCCTCTTCTAAAAATGCACAAGTGGTACCACTCCATTGAACCAGAGCTAAAAAACAAAAAAAAACAAAAACTTTAAATGAGGTCTACTACAATCCAGAACAGAGAAGTTAGAACCACTGATCTTAATCTAAAATAAAGTCAATGAATGAAATAATTTCTCGCACCAAGTCTTATGTTCCTAAACTAGGCCTAATACAAATTGGTTCCAAAGCTAAAAATAGAAGATCCTTAACAATATTGCCTCCTGAACTACTAATGCCCTTTTCTAAAATTACACCTCTAAACAAAATGGCCACCATGAACCAGGACTCAGACAGGCCTTGATCCGCTGATGGCCCTTCATCTTGTTTCACTTTATGAAGTGGATATCACCATCTGTGGACAAGTCATTTGATCTATGTCCTCAAGATGGCATCTACCCTTAAAGATTTCAAGTAAACAGGAAGGCAAAGATCAGGAATTGATACAATCAAGTACCACACCTGACCCAGGACACCATATCGGAAAGTGACAAAAACACAACACACAAGAGAGCAAAGAGGTAAGGAACAGACAAGACAGTGTAACAAAGACAATCAAACATGAAACATAAATAACAAAAATGATCCACAAAAGAAGCACCGCCTTGCAAGGTCAGTAAAAATTACTGGAGAGCTTCAAATTATATAGCCGAATTGTAGACCAAATGAAATTCCATAAAGTTTGATTGCTCCTTTGTATATGGTTATACTTTCCAAAAAATATTTGTTTGTTTTTAAGGTCTTTCTTGTCTTTGCCAAAGTACTCATTAGGAGTTGCCAGTACAAAGGGTGAAGTAGCTTCATCAGAATTTGAAGAGCCCTGTACTACATGGCAGAATGAAAGAAATGAGATGGCTACAATCAAGTTTACTCTAATGCAATAAGTACCAATATCACATGGGGTGGTTTAAATGCATCAATCATAAGTTTTCATAAATCAAACGGAAATGCTAGCCTATTGAGAATACCAAGTGCAGCACTTTAAAACCTCATTTATTTAATTGACCTTGAGCCAAAATGCTGACATTTGCTTTAAAATCCTAAGTACCAGATACTTTTGTTTGCTTTTTCTCAAAGAGATGGTCACTTGAGAGGCTCCAAAATAACCATACTGTTGATAGAGGCACTTGAAAAGAAAACATAAAGGCTACCTGCAGCATTATTAAGCTTCTGTCAGTACAAGATCACCATGATTTATTGCTGGCCTCCAGATAAGGGTGCATGATTAAAAATTATAAATTTCTTACGAATCTCAATCAAAACATATGGATGGGCCAATTGGAAAAAAATGATGGGCCCAAGAAACCTTAATATCCACCTTACCGCAAAATGAACACCAGATTTGAATAGCTTATGTATGAGGCCCAGCCAAAAATGAAATCAGAATTACTCTATCACTCATAGTTTTTTTCATAACTCAGGTCCAAGAAATATCCCTGGTATTCCTGAAAAAAATCTTTTGAAAAAGTTAATTTTGAAAATCAATCAGCACTTGCAAAATTTACTCAGCAAAGGTCCAGTTGCCAGTGTCCCCTGCTGAATCCTCAATGTCATTAAATATCACTCATTCAGTAACAGTGTCATTCTGAGTTGTTTAAGTTACAAATTCAATCATTACCATGTTGACAGTTTTAAAATTTTATCAGGGATAAAATGAAATTATAAGCTACTGAAATGAGCTATCATGGAAAATTGGAAAGCCCATCCATCATTTATCTTGAAAATCAAAAAGGAAACACCATGCGTGCCTAAATCACTTGTATTTGCCCTGCTGACCCCAACTAAGGTTTTATTGGTAAAAAAGTATCTACCCTTTAAGTCCCAGTTACACATTCACGATTTTCGCCACTATGATTCACCCAGCTAATCAAATTGTGATGCATCGGCATGATTCTTAGTAGCACCGTAGAGACATAGGCGTGAATCTTGGACTGAAGTACATCCTAAAAGACCTTTACTTCCGTTTATGAGGGGTCATATGGCGGATTTACTGATCATGATTAGGAACAGATTACATCATGTCTTAGTGTATTTCATTATCAGCACTGGATAATTGGGCTCCAAGAGGGGGCTTAATTACCTGCATGTATACAACATGTCTTTCACCAAGATAAACAGAAAATACCTAAACCCTTTTTAAATAAAGAACCTCTTTATTACCCCCTGCAAGGAGTTCATAATCCTATTTTTTAATATGATAGACCTTTGATCTGCCTGGCATAGCGCCCTAGGGAGAGTCATAAACAAATAAGTGAGCGGAACCACTTTTAGGGTGTAAATATTTAGATGCTCTCATTATGAGAGGGCTAATAAGGCACCCAATTAAACCACTGATTGAAAAGAAAACAATCACAATTCATTAGCGTATTAATGAACAAACTATTGTTAGCTCACGTACCTGAATACATATAATATTACTGCTTAAAGTCAGCTTTTATGATCGCTTAATGTCAGCTGTACATATTGAGTGAATTTGTGCATCTTCAACGAGACAACTCCAATAAGCCAATTTCCTATTAGTGATCCTCTACTAAAATTGCTAAAACTGGCACCAGCTCAAACTTTTCAGAATTTGTGGGAGATGTTTCTAAAGCCAGAAAACCTTTTATGACTTGTAAAATAAATGACCACCTGTCACAGAGAAGGAGCTGTTTTGAGAACTGACTCACATTTTGACAGGGAAAGAGAAAGCATGTAGTCTGTTGATGGTGGTATTATTTTCCCATTAATCATTCAGCAGTAATTTCTGAACATTCTTCTGTCCAATATTGTTAAGATGATAATGATTAGAGTCAAGTAGAATGATTAATGAACCATTTGTAGCTTCTGAGGCAGAGTTTCAAGTTTGACATGGGTCCCATACAAGAGAAGTCAGAAGATGTTTCAGGCAAATCAGTGATTGGATCAGTCAAAAATATAAATAAAGTGATAACCAGAAACACCACAATCACAGACCATCCAATCATTCTGCAAGGAAAAGAGTCTCATCAGGAACTGAAAGACAGACTTAAGTTAGAATGTAATTCAAGCAAATTAAGTGACCTGCAGGGGCTTAGCTAGCCTAAAATTTTAAGTAGGCGCTTGTGAAATAGGCTGAATGCATTCAAAAAGGGAACATATACAAACAGTGTAATTACCCAGATCTTTAGTAATGGACTCTAGCATTTCAGAAGTAGAATTTAAACACTTAAATCAGTTTTTTCTTAAGTTTTCAGTCCTTGAAAAACAGTAGGAAAGTCTTTTAGAAGTCCTTGAAAAGTCCTTGAATTTTACACAAACCTGCCTGTATGAACCATGCTTGACTCTTGCCATGCAGTGTTCAAAATCTGCATACCCAATGTGATTTGCCTATAATCACTGCTTAAACTTTATGGCTTGGTCTGCTGTTTTGTATAATGTTACAAGATGCACAAAAGGTCTTTAGAATTTTTAATGAACCATAATTTACAATTAAGTTGACATTAGTTGTCACAATAATCCCATCACTGTATAGATCAGGTTTCATTATTGTGACTTCACATAAAGATTATCATTACATATCTGTAGCATCTTTCCTAAACCTTAAAAATGCTTTCATTGCCTGAGCGGCAACTTATCGTCTGCAGATAACCTTTGCAAACAGTTCAGACCCAGATCAGGACCGACAGAAGTGGATCTAAATCACTTGGCGCTCTGATAGTTATACAGTTCTTGAAAGACTTTTTTGAAAAAGTTAATTTTGAAAAAAAAATGCAAAGAGTTTAAGAAGCAGTCACTTTATGCAGATGGCTAAAAGTTAAGGGTTGTTTTTTGTTTTGGCTTTTAAAAAAGGCTTGATATTTTATGTGAATCGTCTGCAGACGATTCACATGAGATATCAAGCCTTATAAGATGTAACTATCGGTAACTATAGCTTTGAAAATGTTGTCTGCTACATATTTTAGATGGCACTTTAACGGTTAAATGTTATTACTAAAGTGATCTTTTAGACATGCAAGATTATTTCAAGCAACCAAAATATATTTTTTTCTATCTTTAACAAATCATTCTGTCAAGTCTGTCAAAATTAATTTTCATCCATCATCCTACAAGCCTATCATTTTCTGAAATAAAGGGAATCATTTTCAGAGTACACTATAAAACTTCTTTACTCAGTGGGGGAGCTAGACTTAGGTTCAGTTGGTTCAAACAAATTCAAGTTCAGGTATAAAAAAACAGTGGAATATGTCTGGAAAGTGGAGATACGATTTTCACCCCATTTTTCCATATAAGCTCATCAAAACCATCTTGCAATTGATCAGACCTTTTCTTGGAGAATTTCAGAAAATCTGCTGTATTCAGTCTGCATATGTCCATGACTAGTATAGCTAGCTCTAAGGTGTGTGCCATGAAAACCTGCAAATAATAAAATCGCTGTATGATCAGCCTGTGCAGTGTCTTAATTTGTATTCACTTAAAATTTCTTGAATATTTCTTGATATTTCTATATAATGGTGTAACTTTGATACAAACATAATTTAAGATATTCAAGTAGATTAGGGTGTGTCCGAGATATAGTCACAAACACAGAAGACACAGAGGATCTATGAGAGCTGCATGTTTTATTGAATTTATTAAATGAGTTGGGGGGAAAAGTGATAAAATGCAAGGCTTTCCAAGTATTATCAAGTTTTCTCACAGGTTTAATAAATTTAATGAAACATTGGGCACAAATGTTAGATAGATTCTTATTATGCTAAAATGCTTTAAAATTGCTTTTTTTGGCATGCAAAGCTCATGATTATGCCGTATATATGCAACATTGTTATGACCTTATGACCACCAACATTAATGTAAATTATTGGTGGTTCATCAATTTTAATTCATGGCGTTATATATCACTACCAGATGCGAAGTCATGAGCATGTGATAAATGATTTAATTTCTCACAACATTTTTTCTTGGCAACACAATTTTTATGTATCATTACTAATAGTAGTCACAGCTAGGAGAATAGAACAGGTCACTGAGTGTAGTTCCCTATATATTCTATATAAAGCCGCCATCTTGGATTGAGGGAAAAATCGAGAGCGTAACAGTATCGATCAAGGTCTACTGATAAATTATATTAGAGCAGACGATAAATTTATTTTTGTATAATACTTTATTCATACCTGTTTGACCTTGTTAAAAGTACAGAGTATAAAAATATGATGTTTCCGATATTTCATCAGTTATTCTACAAACAGCGACCAGTCAAGTTCTGCATTACTGTCCATATAACAGATACAGGTTAAGCAGACGATATATTTTTCTCAAATATTTCACAATCAGGCGAAAATATACAGGTAGGGTTTTAATTATTTGTCCGCTTGTCGTCTGCTGATAAATTTTGCAAAAAGTTTGGTCCCTGATCAGGCCTGACAAAACATCATACAATTGTGTATTACTGATTTTTTTTTTTTTTTTTGAAAGTTGAGTTTGATGCCATATGACAAAAACATGTAAAATTACCTTGCATGCAAAGAGTTAAACTTTTTCGCCAAGACTATTTAAGTACTTTACACCAGGGAAATGGGTAAATACTGCAAAGCTTCTGTACTTTGGGATTGATAAGATCAGAGTGGACAACGCACGGACATGGAACAGACAGCTTTTAGTCAGTGCGCTTGAATATTAACGCAATCTGTGTTTCTTTGAAACGACAAGCTGGCGCACATCGCTATATGGTAAGTGTGATTACAGAATGGCTAATAAAGATTTTTTTCCCATTGTGCAGCTCTTTCTTTACACTTCTTTTGTATAATTTAGATCAAGTTGAGACATGTATTGCTAAATATACCGATTACAACACTTTTCATCTATAAAAGTGATACTTTTTTATCAATACACTCATTCATCGAAAAGAATCCAAACCAGACGAATATAACAATACTTGCGATACAGGTAAATTGTTGATAAATTGTTCTCTAACGTCGCACAGGTATTATTCATTCAAGACGGGATTTAATTCCCTTCCCCTGTTGAATATAAAATTTAACAGAAAATCGTTTTTTCTTTTTGGATCAGACAGTTTTTGAATGTGTAAAAAGGATTTATCTACAAGATGATATTAATTTTATACACAATAAACATGTCGCTTTAGCTCTCAGCTGCTGATAATCTTTGCAAACAGCTTGGACCCAGATAAGGCCTAACAAAAGTGTCAACCTGTTATACCTTGGTGTAAAACTGTCAGTTTTCCGATATTTTTCATTTATCCATATACATTTTCATGAACAGACGATTTTTTTCACAAATATTTATGTTTTACTCGACCTGTTATGTGTTTAACTTGATATCCGCTTATGGCGGCTTGTGCCATCTGCTAATAAACTTTGCAAACATTTTGGATCCAGATCAGGTTCTACAATCTGGTTTGAAGCAAGCCTGTTTGAGAAGATAGTATTTCTAAAGGAAGTTTACAAAGTTGATCTTAAAATACTTGTCAAACGACAAAACCACAGACAAAGAGTTCACATCTTTTCGCTTAATAACACCGTAAATACTATTGTATTTTATTTAAACCTTATGAAATCAGGGCCAGTTTGCAGTTAAAAGGGTGAAAAACCGTAAAGCTTCTGTGCATAGAGTCAGATAGTTCTGAAGCGACAAGACTTCTTCTAGAAGTACAGTCTGATCAGAGTCTACACTATTAGCTATTTCGTTCTAGGCTACTGCATGGCTCTCCATGTTTGGAATTACATTATTTTGGGTGTTCCAATATTTGGTATTTTATGAAAGTACTGATTGCTACTGATGCCAAATCATTTCTAAAGTGAAAGAAGTCTGTATCTGGGAATCTACAGCTTTGAGAGTTCTTTGTGGATTTTTGCATTTATATGTTTAGTAAAAGGGGTTATAAGGGATAGTAGCCTGTTGTTAAATGATATCACTCTTACACAGTAGCTTTTCTAGTGAGTTTTATATAACTAATGAAACAGGAAGTTACAAGATAATAACAATTGTACATTTTATATGTTCTTTATTGACATTCAAAATACATACATTAATGATATTTACAATTAATCTAAACACATAGCCTTATATACTAAGGGCATAGAAACCAGTACTGTATCTTGAATACATTAAAAAAGTAATAAGTGTGTGGTTGGCTCTAAGGCAATGGCGGCTGGTCACTTATAGCACTGCAGGACAAATGCCAGATGTTTTGCTGCAAGTATGGGTTCAAGCTGTATGGACTTGTGTTAGTCTGAACTTTTCTCACATATTTTTTACTACATCGCTCTGGAAAATGACTGAGATACTGTCATAAAGAACCGCTCCTTAAATGAACTGAGAATGATCTGAGTCACATTTCTTTTCTTTTTTACTTACATAGTATGAACAAAACATGTTCAAGTTCATAAAATCATACATATAATATAAGAAGTTAGACATTTTGGATATCATTAGCTAATATCCACTGATTGAACTGCTTTGGATAATGAAGAAATTTCACATAATACTGTTTATTTTTTCCTTTGCCTCTGATTTTCAGAATTTTTTCAACTTTAAAAGTTTCTGGTGGCTCTGTCTTTGACAATTCGGACGTGTAAAAGCTGCCTTTGATTTCTTCAGTTCCATTATAATCAGTCAGTCTATAAAGTGGTACACCATCCCTCACAAATCGTTGAGCCACTTTAAATATCTCGCCTGTCCAAGATTCATCATATGCTCGTGTAAAGATGTTTCTTGTATGTGAAATGCGCACATAATCTCCTACTTTAAACTTAAATCTAAATGTTTGGAGAGATCGTTCAGGTTTCTTTCTCGAGAGATATGTAGCCAGTCTTGCTTCCTCTTCGTTGTCTCGCCTGACGTCGATTGGACTCATATCTATTGTTCTGTGAACAGTTTTATTGTATCCTTCGGCAAAACTTTGCAGTTCATTCACATATTCGTAAGATTGTTTATGTGTAAAATATCTGTATATTTTTGATTTTATGGTTTTGATAACCCGCTCACTTACAGAAGCTTTGACGTCTGACTCTGCAAACATGTGTCTTATAGATTTCGATTTAAACAGTGACTGCACCACTTTGGCTCGGAATTCCTGACCTTTGTCAGTCCTAATTCTTTTTGGTTTTCTTCCTTCATTGAAGATGGTTCTGAAAGCTTCAACAATAGATGGTCCTTTCTTGTCTTTTAAAGGTTGCAACCACAGGTGTTTTGAAAACACATCGATGACAACCAAAATAAACCTAACTCCTTGATTAGATTCAGCGAATTTTACCATGTCCATCAAATCAGCTGACCACTGATCGTCTATGCCTGCCACTACAATTCTACTTCTTTTCAGAGGTTTCCTTGCTTCTCTTTGTAAACTGTAGGCTTCTTCTCTTTGTAACCATTTTCTTATTCTATATTTGCTTATCATATATTTCCCGTCTTTTTTCACAAATTGATATAGTTTATCAGAACCAGAAAAACTTGCTGGGTTAGATGGGTTATAATATATATTCTTTAAATAGTTTTCCAATGCCATGTTGACTCAAACAGCATTTAAACAATTATGACACATTTAAGAAGCTGTCTTATATTATATACTGTCTTCTTCAGTTTTCTCATCCTCAGTCTCATCCTCTGTTTCATCATCGCTTTCACTAGTGTCATCATCATCATCAAAATTTATCGTTTCCAGGTAGCCTTCCAAATTGTGTTGAAATACTTTGACTGCCATCTGAATAGCTTTTTCATCATTGTAGCCTAGTTCTAGCAATTCTTCTACCTTTTTCATGACTTCCTGGTGAAGATGGCCACCTTTCAGTTTAAGCAAATACTTTATAATGGTTTTATAATTAAGCATGAACTCTTTGACATTCCGATTTTCAAGTTTTGCATCAGCTTTACGTTTGGCTTCCTTTTCAGTCATCCCACGCTCGATGTATTCATCATATTTTTCTTCCCAATCTTTTTTAAATCGTCCTTTAGCACATCTTAACATTTGTTTGTAAGCATCAGCTTCCTGGTCATTGTAGTTTTTATCAGTCATATGAACCCTGTGCTGATGTTTGAGCGGGATTTCCTCTACAGTTTCTTCTAATGGACGTTTACGTTTTAATGTAAAGTCTTTCTCAGGACACCAGTTCTTCACGTGCCTTTGAAGATCATGAATATTTTCCAGTAATAATCCACAGTCGTCACAAGCATGATAGTTGTCTGCCATGTTATCTTCAATAATATGGTCTTGCTTTATTTGAGCAGGTGTTATTAAAGAATGTTCAGCTTCTAGTGGTTCAATGTGTGCACTTTGATCGCTAACTATGAAATGATTAGGATTGGGTTGTTCGTTTGCAATTATACGTTTTCTTGGAGTCACGTGATCCAGTTGTGTATATGAATGAGGATAACGTTTCAAAGCAGTATCTTTCACAGGATTGTCTTGACTATCATACCACTTCACACTGCATTTCAATCTCTTGTTATCTGGCGTGAATGGTTTTAAATCCACCAGTAAAAATTTATAGGGATACTTAGTTGCTTTGTTAAAAGCTTTCATAAATTGCTCTGCATTGCCAGGGTACATCTGTCTAGCTAGAGTCATAATAGACTGCTTGTCAACTGGATTGTTAAATAACACTAAATAATGACAGTTTCTTCTCTGTGTTGGATCTTTGCTAGCATATAAGTTCTGGTTGATAGATATGATGGACAATGATCTGTGATGTGATCCTTCTGTAAAAAGATCTGTTATGCGCTTATCTTTTCCTGATGTTGATTGCAAATCGTCCAAAATTAGTAGATTGTTCAATTTTGGATCAAAGAACTCATCGTCTTCTAAATCAGAAGGGATTCCTTGATGAAATTCTACTCTTGGTGTCACAGTACTTTGAATGTCAGTATACATGGGCTGCCACCGTCTGTAAAGCCACACAATTCTTTTTATAGTTGGCAGCACTCGACTTGATAAATGGTACAAAAGATCTTTGACAACTGAAGTCTTCCCACATGCTGAAAGTATACAAGGACAAAAAGTCATACATTTTGCATAAAACGTAAATTCTATAAAAGTATCTGCCAAATATTTTACCACTGTTATGAAAAGAAGATTTATTATACTAACATGTAGGCCCTGAGACAATCATGGTAAATGGATGTTGTAGAACTGTTGGTTTTTCAAATGAATCATCTTTGGTGCACGCCAACCTATGGTCTTTGGACATTGGTATGCCTACCTGCAGTGGTGGCGGTGGCATAACTCCCTGTGGCAGTGGTATGCCTCCTTGTGGCAGCGGCGGCGGTTGCGGCGGCGGCGGTGGTGGCGGCGGCGGTGGTGGCGGCGGCGGCGGTGGTGGCGGCGGCGGCGGCGGTGGTGGCGGTGGTGGATTCGGTTCACTGCTCTGTGGATATGCTTGATTGATTTTGCTGCCAGAATGCTTATTGCGTCTGTGTCTTAACATGACGTCTCGCCTTGATAGTATTTCTGAACAGTCAGGGCACGACGTCTTAGACATGTTGCTCTTCCAGTGAACTACTTCAAAATGATAATATGTTACATTCTAATGCTGTTAAATAATTAAGAACAAACATCTTCTGTTCTGCTTAGCCAATCAAATTTCTCAATAAAGATAAAGCGCGCATACACCAAGAGATGATATAAATAAGCATGTCCTTATACTACAATTTTATTTCCAGAGAGAGAGAGAGAGAGAGAGAGAGAGAGAGAGAGAGAGAGATATCTATACATAAGCTATCAAGGGACCAAAACGAACATTGTTATTGACACTATAGAGAATACAATATAAAAAGGTAATAGTTTACTTATAAGCATAACTTGATACAAGTTGAGTCTAATTTTGTAGTCTCGCCTGTCTTATTTTATTCTCACTTAATTGTATTATACTTCAAAGTTATACATTTTTTTTTTCAAATACATAAATGCCATTCTATTTTCAGAAATCCTACATTCAAGATGGCCTACCAGTGTGAAGAATGCGCCTCATCATTCCCAAAGCTGAGTCAGCTGCTTCAACATAGACGGGTGCAAAATCACTGGCGAAAGTTTACCTGTCCGAGCTGCAAAAAGACCTTCAGCCGCAAAGACAATCTAGACAGGCATTTAAAGAAACATGCTGACGAAAAAAATCAGCACTGCCCTGAATGTTTAAAAGTGTTCACCAGAAAAGATGCCCTTGATGATCATTTACACATAAAACATGGCTGGAGCGCTGCTGCAAAACGTCCAGCTGAACTCCAAATAGGTGGAGGTGCAGTAAAAAGACAGAGGCTATTAAAATCAGATGATCCTTCTGATTTTTATACTCTTGAGAGGGTCAGTGAAAGGAAAATTGAAAAATTTAAAACCAAGGCTGTCTATTACAAAATAGGAATCAAAGATGTAGAAGTTAGAGACTTGCCGAACATTTTGAAAACATTAAAAACTTTATTTAACTCAATCATAGAGAGAATCGCAGAAAATATCCCATCCAACGATCTTGTGCGAGTGACCATAGATAATCCTCAACTTGATTTTCCAATTGTGTTACCCTTTATGAGACGATCCGAATTCACAGTGGACAGGTTATTAAACGAGATAGAAAAAGTATTACAATCATATGAGCAATTTGTAGTGGATGAAACATTTGGCATAGAAATAGTTCATGTCAATAGAGTATCTGGTTCTGGATACAAAATGAGACCAGTGGTGGATGTTGCTAAAATGCTTGACTGTAAGAAAAGCATTATTCAGATCAAAAACAAGGACCAATTATGCTGTGCACGGGCTTTGGTTACAGCCATGGCCAGACATGAAAAGCACCCACAGTGGGACAACATACGTCAGGGGCGTGGAATTCAAAGAGAACTAGCTTTACAACTACATGAGAAGGCTGCAGTACCTACTCAAATATGTGGAATAGAGGAAGTGAAAAAGTTTCAGACTACATTACCCAAATATCAAATCCATGTGTTATCTAAAGAACATTTTAATGGTATAATATATGAGGGACCAACAGGTGGTATTCCGATCTACCTCTATTTCCATGATGGTCATTTTGATGTTATTACCAAAATAACAGGATTTTTAAACAGAAATTACTTCTGCCAGCAGTGCAAAAAAGGCTATCAGCATAAAGAACGCCACTCTTGCAATAACCCATGTCATTTCTGTCATCATTTGCATGAAGAGACTCAAGAGGATTGGCAACATTGTCAAGCTTGTAACTGTATTTTTGTCAATGGAGAATGCTTTTTGCTGCACTTGAAGAAATCAGAACATGGTAAATCCACCTGTGACATATACTATAGATGCAAGCAGTGTAGTCAACTCATCAATCGCTTGAAGCACAAGAGGCCCCATGTGTGTGTAGAGACATTTTGCAAAACATGTAAAGACTATGTTGATGAAGGACATCAGTGTTACATGCAGCCAGTTGATAATGAAGAAGACCTCTGTCAGACAAAAAGAAGTCAAAAGAAAACAAAGTATATATTTTTTGACCTGGAATGCACACAGGACAACCAGTTACAATGTGAGGAAGGATATCGTTCAGGTGTAAACAACCACTGTGTTAACTGTAACACATCATGGTGTGGCTCCATGCAACATAGACCCAACTTGTGTGTAGTTCACAAAGTATGTAGCCTCTGCATGAAAAGTGACATAAAACCATCATCATCATGTGAAGAGTGTGGAACTCAGGAAAGGGTCTTCAGTGGTCCAAACACGATAACAATGTTCTGCCAATGGTTATTTTCAGAAGAAAACAGAGGAGCTATAGTCATTTGTCATAATTTTAAGGGGTATGACAGTTATCCTGTCATGCAGTACTTATATGACAATGCTATATTACCTGAAGTCATCACAACTGGTTCAAAGTTTATGTCTATATCTGTGCCTATGTGGAAAATTCGATTTATTGACTCTTTGAACTTTATTCCAATGGCCCTTGCAGATATGCCAAAAGCATTTGGAGAGACAGAAATTGCAAAAGGATACTTTCCCCATATATATAACAGACAGGAACACCAATATTCTGTATTGGATCATCTCCCTGATATCAAGTACTACAATCCAGATGGAATGAAGCCAGAAAGTAGATCCAAGTTTTTAGAATGGTATAACAAACATTATCAAGATCATTTTGACTTTCAAAAGGAGCTGCTAATATATTGCCGTTCTGATGTAGATGTGCTACGAAAATGCTGTCTGAAATTCAGATCTATTTTCCTCAATCTTACGAAAACTAAAGATAGAGATGGAATAGACCCTTTTGAAAAATGCATAACAATTGCCTCAGCATGTAACCTTGTCTTTAGGACTCTATTCTTGAACCACGAAACCATTGGTATTATCCCACCCCACGGATACAGGGCTGAAGCTAAACAATCATTAATGGCTTACCAGTGGTTATCATACCTGGCTTATGTAAGAGGGATCCACATTCAACATGGAAGAAATGGGAACGAAAAAGAAATAGGGCCATATAAAGTGGATGGTTTCTATCAAACAGACACGGGAGACAAAGTTGCTCTGGAATTTAATGGATGTTTCTGGCATGGATGTGTCAAGTGCTTCTCTAGAACTACCGTAAATCCTGTGACAGAACTCACCATGAAGGAACTATATGATAGGACAGTCGAAAAGAAGCTGTTTCTTGAGTCAAAAGGGTTTGTCTATGAGTCTGTTTGGGAATGTGATTTCAAATCAGAATTGAAAACGAACCCATCTATGAAAGCCGACATAGAATCATTGGAATTTATCACACCTCTAGAGCCAAGAGATGCCTTTTATGGAGGTCGAACTGAAGCCTTTAGGCTGTATGATGAAGCTACAGAAACTAAGAAGATCAAGTACTATGATGTTACTTCTTTATATCCATTTGTTAATAAGACAGGGAAGATTCCTATTGGACATCCAACTATTATCACAGAAAATTTTGACAATCTTGAAAATTATGAAGGACTTATAAAATGCAAGGTTCTTCCACCTAAAGGTCTCTATACTCCTGTACTACCAGTGAAGTGCAATGGGAAATTATTATTCAGTCTCTGTCGCGCTTGTGGAGAAACATATCAACAAAGCAAATGTAAACATAACACAGAAGCAAGATCATTTATTGGGACATGGGTAACAGATGAATTGAAGATGGCCCATGCCAATGGTTATAAGTTACTTAAAGTTTATGAAGTTTGGCATTTTGATGAAATGTCCCAATATGATCCCAGCACTAAAACAGGTGGTCTTTTTACAGAGTATGTTAACACATTTCTTAAGATAAAACAAGAAGCAAGTGGATGGCCTGACTGGTGTGTGGACGAGAAAAGGAAACAGCAGTACATTCATCAGTATTTTATGAAAGAAGGAATTAAACTGGACTCTGATAAGATACAAGAAAATCCAGGCTTGAGATTACTTGCAAAATTAATGCTAAATTCTTTCTGGGGGAAATTTGGTCAGAGGTCAAACTTAACAAAAACCACATATTTTGATGAACCAAAAGAATTCATGGATATGATGACTTCAGATCAGCAAGAAGTTAAGAATGTACGCTTTCTGAATGATGAAGCCGTTCAGGTGGACTGGGTATATAGCAGTGACTTCATTGAACCTTCATCTAGAACCAATGTGGTCATTGCAGCTTACACCACAGCCCAGGCAAGACTCAAACTGTATAGTTATTTGAAACCCCTAGGTGATCGAGTCTTGTATTGTGATACCGACTCCATTGTTTTCACTGTCAAGCCAGGAGAATGGGAACCTGCCCTGGGTGATTTCTTGGGAGATCTGACAGACGAAGCTCCAAACAATGATATCACACATTTTGTAACAGGTGGCCCTAAAAATTACGCCTACAACTTATCTGAGCCAAACAAGAAGGGACAAACATCCATTTGCAAAGTACGTGGGATCACGTTAAATTTCAAAAATACACTGGCCATTAATTTTGACACACTTAAAAGACTTGTGTCTTGTAAATCTGCAGAAAATATAATAACAGTAACAGATAAGTTTAAAATAACAAGAAACAGTGAAACATGCAATATTGTAACCAAATTAGAACACAAAGACTATAGAATAGTATTTGACAAGCGGGTCCTTACACATGATTATGTGTCAATACCTTATGGATTCTAGAAGTGTTTATTTAACTAGTATTGTATGCTTATGTATATAAATGTAGCTCTGCATATATGTGATATGTGATTGTCAATAAATTTAAAATACCAGTTGTGATTCTTTAAACTATTTTGTCCAGAGTAAGAGAAAGAGAGAGATAGATAGAGAGATGACCAGGAAATACCACATTCAGAGCTCAAGGATGGATGGCTTGCGATTTCAAAGCCTTTGTTTAGCAAAATTTCAGTCATATCATGACATGTGAGGGTAATAATGAAAAGTTGTGTGCAATGAATAAAAAATATCGGAAATATTCACACCTTCAGCATGGCTTGGGGTTAGGGAGCGCAGTGGCTCAGTGGTAGAGTGCTTAACTTGAGACCGAGGGGCCGCGGGTTCGAGTCTTACCAGCATCACTGCGTTGTGGTCCTTGAGCAAGACACATTTATCCTAGCTTAGTACTGGTTCAACCCAGGAAGACCCAAAATATTGTTGATGGGACGTAAAGAATCAAATCAAACAGGCATGGCTTGGACCCAGGATCACTAGATTGGAAGGGCTGCACTTAACCTGCTGGGCTACAGGAGCTCCTCGATACACTATTTCAGCAGTTATTAACATTCCTCTTTGTTCCTTGACAGTAAATTGAAATTAATATCATTATGCCCAAATGTTCTCGTTTTTCCCTCATTTCAAAATGGCGTCTTTATATAGAATATATAGGGAACTGCACTCAGTGACCTGTTCTATTCTCCTAGCTGTGACTACTACTAATATTAACATATAATCAAAGATATAATTATTAATCATTATCAAAAATTCTGTTAGGGGACAGCAATAAGTAAAACAAATGTTCGAAATTTCTTAACAAGGTAATGAGTTAGTGAGTTCAGAAATAACATGATGGTGGGGTGGGTGGGGGGGGGGGGGTCTGGGGAATGATGTTACATTTTGTTTGATGGCTGCCTAGACAGATTAATCTTCTTCTTTTTATTGAAGTAGACTTCTTTCAGTAAAAATTCCAAGTTGGATTTTTTCTTTGTCATCAATATTGAATCACATTTTATTACCAACAGAGATGAATTTGAAACATCAGCCATTTATTAATGAGTATATTTTATTGACAATAAATGTAACATTTTGTCTCTTTTATGAGTTTAATGGTATGTGAATGAGAAGAGCAGATGAATATGGTTGAATTGTAATGACATCACGGGTCCCACTGAGGGTTTTCATCAACATAAAACATGATATTGAGGGCCTTTATTGGTGAAATATTGTGATAGTGTTACAAACTAGGGTCATAAAATATAGCAATATTGTACATCAGTTCAGTTTTGCTGAGTCTGGAATTATGCAAATAGTTTGGATCATTTTGAAACTAGAAAAACTAAGGTGATGATCAATTGATGACAAAACTAAATCAAGTTCTTGTTTCACTTCAAGTTTTAAAAATATGATGTCTGACATACTTCAAGAACGATGAAAATTATGACAAATAAAAATGCTGCGTGGATTTCATGAGTTCCAATCGTTAAAGAGTCGTTAAAGAGTTTCAAGTTTGAAGCTATTTAAATGATTATCATCCTTAGACTAAAATTATGAAGATTTATGTAAGATATGTAAATTAGTTAATACTTTATAGTAAAACCTAATCACTACTTTTATTATTCACATGATTTGTTCACTCTGAAGGTGGGTGGACCAACGAGGTTGGTTGGCTACATTTTATGGCAGTCAACAATGTATGCCATGAATATTTACATAAATCGGCTTTATAGAATCTCTTTGAAAAAGCAATTAGTAATTTTTTCGCACACCAGGGGCACTGGTGTCAGACAACATATTTTCCTCCCCTCAGTGGCTTCAAAGTACATCAAAATGAATATACTATGGATATATATTCATGACTGCCTGTGTGATTTTGTCCCCAAGATCCACTATTTTTTATATTAGAGTTCAGTCTTCTATTAGTGCCAACTCATCTATTTATAGAAATTTTCTTCTATATAAATTTTCAGAATGCTTTGATTAATATTCACAGTACTGATTTCTTCTACTTTCAGACTGTAGGACTGAGTCAATGGGAGGAGCCTGGTGTCCAAAACCAATG
This sequence comes from Loripinus fragilis, assembly GCA_964019695.1. NCBI lineage: Eukaryota > Metazoa > Mollusca > Bivalvia > Lucinida > Lucinidae > Loripinus > Loripinus fragilis. The sequence goes on along the minus strand of OZ026515.1, from coordinate 12,494,829 downwards.
TTCAGTCAGTTCTAGCTCCTATGAATATTTACAGTAATATCCTCTACTTTCAGACTTAAGACTGAGTCAATGGGCGGAGTGTGGTGTCTTATATAAGCCAATGATCAGTCAGTATTCTTATGAATATTTACAGTAATATTTCCTCTATTTTCAGACTTAGGACAGAATCAATGGGCCGAGACTGATGTTCAGTCAGTTCTCCTATGAATATTTACAGTAATATTTCTTCTACTTTCAGACAAAGGACTGAGTCAATGAGAGGAGCCTGGTGTCTGAGTGAGTCAGTATTCCTATGAATATTATACAGTTATGTTTCCTTTACTTTCAGACTTAGGACAGAGTCAATGGGCAAACTCATGATGTTCTAAGCCAACGATCAGTCAGTTCTCCTATGAATATTAACAGTAATATTTCTTCTACTTTCAGACTTAGGACTGAATCAATGGGAGGAGCCTGGTGTCCTAAGCCATTGATCAGTCTATTTACAGTAATATTTCTTTTACTTTCAGACTTAGGACTGAGTCAATGGGAGGAGCCTGGTGTCCTCAGCCAATGATCAGTCAGTTCTCCCAATGAATATATTAATATTTCTAGTCAATGGGAGGAGCCTGGTGTCCTAATTAAGCCATTGATCAGTCAGTTCTCCTATATGACTATTTATTTATACTGTAATGCAGTAATATTTCTTCTACTTTCAGACTTAGGACTGAGTCAATGGGAGGAGCCTGGTGTTGTAAGCCAATGATCAGTCAGTTCTCCTATGACTATTTATAGTTATGATATTTCTTCTACTTTCAGACTTAGGACAGAATCAATGGGAGGAGCCTGGTGTTGTAAGCCAATGATCAGTCAGTTCTCCTATGACTATTTATAGTACGGTACCGTAATATTTCTTCTACTTTCAGACTTAGGACAGAGTCAATGGGAGGAGCCTGGTGTCATAAGCCAATGATCAGTCAGTTCTCATATGACTATTTATAGTAATATTTCTTATACTTTTAGACTTAGAACTGAGTCAATGGGTGGAGCCTGGTGTCCTAAGCCAATGATCAGTCAGTTCTCCTATGAATATTTACAAATAGATCTTGGGAAGCTGGTGGTTATAACAATGGTTGAGATACAAGGGCGATTCGGAAACGGACAGGTATAGATAGTTTTGTGTGTGTTGATTCTTTTATGTCACAGTCAACAATTTTTCAGTCTTGTGGGTCCCCATGAGAGTTAGATTTCAGATACCAAATGACGCTTCACTCTGAGCTGATCAGACCACTAGGGTCATACAGTTTTTTTTCATGCTTAACTCAACTGAACATGAAATTTATCATGCTCATGAATGTTAAAATGCCAACAATTGTTGGCATTTTAACATTCATGAGCATGATAAATACAATCTGTACTTTCCACAGTACACCAAAATGGAATTTTTCAGCAGATATTTTCAGCAAGTATTTGGTTATCCTTGACTTGAACCATGAAACAAATTATGATTTCATGTGATAGGATATCTGCTGGAATTAATATATCAGCTTTTATAGCATTTATATAAGCTATTGAAATAAGGCAGAAAGATTGTTCTTGATACCACAATATCTGGTTAGTTGGCAGCAGTTAGGGCTGCGCCATAGATCAAGATATTTGAGCATAAAACTGTCAATATTTTCTTATCCATAAGTTTTAAAATATGTTCTGTGTGCTCAAAAGAACCATCTCAATGAGATGATTCTTTTGAGTACCCGCAACATAATTATGTTTTGGTCGAGAAATAAGAAAATTATTTTTTAATTACACACTCTCAACTGGATGCCTGCTGTGCTTTTGTGAAGGACCTTGGTTTAGGTGGGGTTTGCCGCCAAGATCAGACATGTGTTCAGTGGTACGTCTAGAGGTTCAATCCCTCAAATCCTTCCTTTATTTTTCATGCCACAAGTTGTGTTGGATTTTCAGTGGCATATCTAGTTGGGCTTAATGGGGTGGTAGGAGGTTTCAGTTGAAGTTTAGCCACTGAACCATGCATTTCTAGATTAATTATGGTAGCGTTTGCTTTTCATGCAGAATTTCACTGAACCGGGCCGCGTAGCGCAGTCGGTAACGTGTCTGGCTACAGATGCGTGTCTGACTGCAGATCCAGGGGTCGCGAGTTCGATCCCGGCCCGGTACCATACTTTCGTGGAGATTGATCATGAAATAATTTCTACGGTCATTCTCCTCCCTTCCGCTGATTTATTCAAGAAGGGTTGTTGTCAGTTACAAGAGAAAGTATGTGCACAAATTACTGGTTAACCGCTTGCTCAAGCCTGCCCAGGAAAAAATGTGGTTAAGTGAACTGACCGTCCCGCAATGACCATAGCTGTTGACATGGGACGTAAAGCAAACAAACAAACAAACAAACAAAGAATTTCACTGAGCTAAGATTGAATCCCCTCTGCAATTTTGCATGTCTTGTGGTAAAATCCTGTAACTTGCAATTGATTTATAGAAGTGTCCCTCCTAATTTTGTCAACCATTAAGCTGGAAAAAAGTCTATTGATTTTAGCTCTGACAGACAGTGACTCACAGAAAACAATCTGTGGACTCAATTAGAAGAATCTGACATTCTTTAGGCTGTGAATTATTCTATCAAGAGGTTTTAAAAAATGCCACCTTCTGGGATTTTGCTGCTGACAATTGTTTTTAAAGACATTATGCCTTGCATTCAAGCTTATTTTTTTTAATTTAACTCTTTGCATTATGGGTATAATGCTGCATGCATTTTTTTGTCGCTTGGTGATGCTTTTTCAAAAATTTCTTCTAGGAACACTTTTAGTGTCAAATGGTGTGGATCCAGATCAGAACCTACACTGTCAGTCCTGATCTGGGTCCAAACTGTTTGTAAAGGTTAATCAATCAGCAAATGACAAAAGTCACCCCTAGCAAGGAAAGAGTTAATTTGTGAGTACACTTCTAATTGAAAAAGTATTTCTAATTAATGATCTAAAAATCATATCAGACCACTCAAATGGAATTAGGTGCAATGATCCTGCTAGTTTCAACATGCTTATTTTCCAGTGGGTCCCAAGGCAGCACTTGTTTGTGTGAAGATGACAGAAGAAATTTGTCCTCTGTCTGCTGTAACTTAATTATAATGGGGGAACTCGAGGCTGGGGAAACTGAAATTAGATTGCATGTGAAGGCTCTTATTGCTAAAGCATCAAGCTTCACTTTTAGGACACATTTTTCCAACCCAAAATGTTAATATTTTTCCATGTTAACATTTGTTGTGGGTACATATACTCATTGGAAGCATCTCAAAAGAGATGCTTCCATTATGAATCCCACCTACAACTAATGTTTCTTGTGAGAAATAAGATGATTATAGCAATCTGGATATCCCCAATGAATGTTCGATATGCTACAGAAAATCTCAGCCATCCAATAGTACAGCTAGGTTTTAAATGGCCTAAAACTCCTTTTTCTTCTAGTGACAACTTTTGTTATCTACTAATACCCTTTGCAAACAGTTTGGACATGCACAGATCAGTCAGGCCCAACAAAATATCTGGCCTGAACTAGATCCAAACTTTTTGACACTCTTAAGTTTAATTTTCCTGAAAGTTTTTTTTGAAAGCATAAGTTTAAAAAAAATCTGCGGACAAAACTACCACCAACTTTTTTTGTTTGGAGGAAAATTTTAGTTTCCTCAAGTTGAAGAAAGATATAGTTCTCAAAAACATGGTTTCTTTCAGCCATGATTGGTCTCTGGTGCTAAAATAACTAGCTTTCCATGTATTCATATTACAAATATTGTATTAACAGGGCCAGGAGTTCACAGAGGAGTTCTTGCTAGAATATCAGAGAGAGGACGGTGGTGAGTGGATGAGATTCAGGAACAAACTTGGCAAAGAGGTATGTACTGAGAAAGATGCAGAAAAAACTATTTATGCCGCGACATGTGATTTCCAACAATGTGGCATTTTGACAAGTGTAGACTTAGACTAGCCTGTGCAGCATCCTTTTAAGCTAGAAACTCCAAATGATGTTCTGTCAGTAGCTTAACACTTATATTCAAGCGACCAGAAAGACTGATCAGACTGCATGTATGTGCAGGCTGATCTGAGGCTTTGCTGGTCGCACATACCACATTGTTGGAAATCTCATGTTGCGACTCATGGGAGTGCAGTGGCTCAGTGGTAGAGTGCTTGACTCGAGACCGAGGGGCCGCAGGTTCAAGCCTTACGGGCGTCACTGCGTTGTGGTCCTTGAGCTAGACACATTTATCCTAGCTTAGTACTGGTTCAACCAAGGAAGACCCGTCCCTGTTTAACTGAAAGATTATTGATGGGACGTAAAGAATCTAATCAAACAAACAAAACAAATGTTGCGGCTCATTTATATGTTTATATACATGTATAAGTATACAAGCAATGGTGTTTTTATGTAATACAATTTAATGTCTTAGAATTGTCACAATCATTACATGTCTACATATCTACAAGTAGATTATGATGCCACCAAAAACTTGACATTTCTAAGAATATTATTATATTCTTACCAATATAAATACATTTTAACATGCATGTACAGCTCTCTAGAGCTTTAGAGGCTAATAAGTAGTTGTTGGCCTAAAATACCAGTAAATATGACCAGGAAACACAAAAATCACAGACTACAGACCAATTAACACATGGCACCACGAGAAAGTGACACAGCTAGAAAGACAGATAGCCACACAACACAAGAACACATATAAAGTAAAGCAACCAGCTCTCTCTTCCTCAGCATGATTGCAAAAATAGAAAGGACACTAAGAACAACATTACAAAATAAGGACCCAGGACAAAACTTCCACACACACGCCTTCATCTATTTCCACGCCTTTTACAATGTATATGTAAGCAGTGAAGGGCTGAAGGCTCTGAGGAGACGGCACAGTTGGGCATACAGTAAACCCTGTCTTAAGCGGCCACTCAAAAAAAGACAAAAGAATTAAGATCTTAATGATAAATGGTAGCTTAATGAAGGTTGAAAGAATTGCAGAATGCTCCCCTTGGAGCATTCTGCAATACTTTTGACCTTCATTAAGCGATAATTGGTCTTGAAAACAATTTTTGGTCTTCTTATTGAGTGGCCGCTTAAGACAGGTTTTACTCTACATATGTGCAGTCTTGTCTGAGCCTTCACTGCTTGCTGATGTGATAAGTATATCACAACTCTACTTAATCCGAGCGTTCTCTGATGCTTAAGTGGCTTTTCCATATTTTGATATTTGCCACTAGCAACGGTAGTGGCAAATATCAAAATAAAGAAAAGCCACTAAAACGTCAGAGAAAACTCGGACTAATCACAACTCTACTCAAATTGTTTATTTCAGTTATTTAAAGGGAATGAGAACACATACCTGACAGAGCTGCGAGAAGTTTCCCCACCCATTGTTGGTCGACAGATCAGGTTTATACCCTATAGCAGAAATCCTAGGACAGTTTGTATGAGGGTGGAACTGTACGGCTGTAAATGGGAAGGTAAATTATGTTACTAAAACTTTCTATATGTTTTGCATTTTAACAAACACAATGTTATTTCAACGCATTAATACTTTGACCACTAATAATTAAGCCAATGCCCAGTGTTCAAACAACTTTTCCAGAACTTGCAAATGTTGGTCCTTATATAAATGCACAGACTTGGCAGAGTTTTCGCAGCCCATAATCTTGAAGTATTGATGTAGATGTAGACTCAGGCCAAACTAAAGACCTTGAGCCGGGTTGAATATAACAGTATGGGCATTTAATGGAGGCATTTGCGCATATCAGGGTTCCCACAAGCTCTGGAAATCATGGAAAACCTGGAAAATCACTTTAAAAAGTTCCATGCATGGAAAAATCATGGAATTTGAAAAATCTGATGTTCATGGAAAAATCATGGAATTTTGTGAAATAATTTGATGAAACCACCAGTAGCCAGAAAACTAGCTGTCAGACACACAAGTGTCCGACAGCTAGTTTTCTGACAACTGGTGGTTTCAAGTTTTAATTATTTCCAAATGCATGCATGGTCTATACAAGCATGCTGTTGTTGCTGCATTCCACATATATGCTCAGCGTGGTGAAGATGCTGCTAAGAGGGGAGGTTGGAGGTTGCGCATTAAATAGTCATGGAAATAACATTGTTGATCATGGAAAATCTTGGAAAAATCAAGGAATTGTGTTTTTTAATTTCTGTGGGAACCTTGGCATATGGGATAAGTACTAAAATCTTGTGTGATTCCTACATTCTGAAAGCAAACCTTCCATATCTGGCTTCCAGTCTCCAGGAAAAAGCTAATCTAATCTAAGACTAATTACTATCTTCAATATTAGGTTTCTTAGACCAGTGTTTCCATGACAACAAGGAGCTGTCTCCTTCATTCTTAATTCTATTGAAAGAAGAACATTTGCCTAAATGATCTGCCTAGTGAAATACAGTTGACAAAGAAATTACATTTCAATTTGCAGAGAAAAACGCAAAGTTAATCCACAACACATGTGATATGACAGTGGTCCTCCAAATCAAAGCAATGTGCAAATTTTCTATTTTATAGCCATCTTTGAACATTCTACAAAACAAGATGTAACATTATAAAATGTCATACCCAGCCAATTAGAACAATTCTTAAAAAGTCTGGCCAGGACCAAATGGATAGTTAACCCAAATGACATGACATACACTCTTAGCAAATTAATGCTTGAATTTGGTTGCATTGTGATTCAGAGTTATCCACGCATTTACCTTGTTCTTTTAGACATTTATTTTTGTTATATCCTCAGCTGGTCAACCCTCATGGACTTCACTATAGACTTGCTCCAGTCCTCAAAACATTTTTTTCTATCAATGTATCATTTTATTTCATATATTTGTCATGTTTGTAGCTATTGTCTAATTCTGATGGCTCTGTTCTAAGGTCTGAAACATCTGACTAGAAGAGGCAAGATTTTGTTGATAAAAGAAAAAAATCATTATGATTGCAAATTTATATTGGTATCATTTCCTCAAACTATGACAATGTTTCAGACTGTCTATCTTGACTATAATCAGGCCTCTAGAAGGGAGTTTGTAATTCAAAATTAATTTTGTACGCAACCAAAACATATGTTGTGAGTACTCAAAAGAATGGTCTCAATGAGATGATTCTTTTGAGCACCCAAAACATATGTTTAGACTGACAGGTTAGTAAATATTTACAATTTTATGCTTGAAAAGTTTGCTTATGGAGAGTGTAAAATGGCCACTCAAAAATAGACATCACAAAGGTCTTAATGACGAATGATAGCTTAATGAAGGTCCAAAGTATTGCTTCTGGATATATTTTTGACCTGCATCGAGCAATAAGTGGTCTTGAAAACTAATTTTTGATCTTTTTGAGAGTGGCCGTTTTACAAAGGTTTTACTGTATGGTATATGTTGGAATGTCTACTTTTTCAGATGGTGTTATTTCCTACAATGTACGACAAGGTGACAGACGTGGCACTGATCTAGACTTTGTTGATTTCACCTATGACGGAATGATACAAGATAAATTTCTTCTCGATGGACTCGGTCAGTTGATGGATGGGGAGATAGGAGATTCAAACTTTAGACTGGACCACCAATCTTTAGGAATAAAAGGATATGAGTGGGTGGGGTGGAGAAATGATTCTATGGATTTTCAAGGACCGTTACAGATTACTGTGAAATTTAACACTGTGAGGAATTTTACCTCCGTTATATTAAACTGTAACAATCATTTCTCAAAGGATATTCGGGTGTTCAAGATGGCGCTGGTGTATTTTAGTGTAGGAGGGAATTTATACCAGAATAAACCAGTGAAATATGACTTTATTCAGGACAGTGCAGTTGAATATTCGAGGCCTGTACTGATTCGTCTCCACAATAATGTCGGGAGATATGTACGTCTACAGTTATATTTCGATGCTAAATGGATGATGATCAGTGAAATACAGTTTTACTCAGGTAATTATTTAACCCTTTACCACATAAAGGCGCCTTTTAATGCTTTTGCAAACAGAGCAGACCCAGATCAGACAGCTTTTGTAAGAGCTGCCTGATCAGGGTCTACTCTGTTTGCTTTAGGAAATATCATATATCTGATCATACACTAGTGGATCTGACAAGTAATTTCCATTGTTCTTTGTACCAACATGAAAGTTTATTTATATAATTATATATAATTATTCATAGTGGGTGGAGCCTAGCATGAATATTCATGAAGGAAAGAGATTATGTGAGAAACTTCTGTTCAAGGTTTCAGGCACCTAGATAAAATTAATTTTCTTATTTCTCAACCAAAACATATGTTGTGGGTACTCAAAAGAACCGTCTCAATGAGACGGTTCTTTTGAGCATCCAAAACATATGTGAAAACTGATGGGTAAGAAAATATTCACAGTTTTATGCTCAAGTATTGTGTTTATCTTGACCAATGCATTTGCTGGCAGGCCTTCTACTGATACAGCAAAGAAGGTAATTTTTGTGACAGTTCCCTGAGAGTCCACTTTAAGAAATTATGGCACTCTGGACTGGAATTAGGGATGAGATATCCCACTGCAACTGTCAATCAAACCTGACAGGACCTTGCTGGGGAATCTTCAAGAATAATTATTAACCCTTGTCCTGCTGAGCTCATATATATCCTCTTCAGGAAACGGTGTAGATCCAGATCAGCTGGCTTTTGATGAAGCCAGCTGATCAGGGTTCACATTGTTTTCCACTCTGCTTGAAAATACAAGCTTATAGCTTGAATGCTGCGGGTTAAGAGGATACAATTGGGGAGGAGTGTAGAACATAAAAATATTCAACATGACAAGGGTTAAATGGAAGGCCAGCTGAGCTGTTTGGTGGTCTTCTTGACAAATACTAATTGTTTTTGATTTCCATAAACAAAGAATGTTCTATATGTTCATCAGTTTTAATGAAAACCGTATATTATTAATTGAAAACTTCATTTCATCAAATTTGGCTGATTGATGATAGTTTTCACTAAGTATAAGACTTGTCAAGCCAGTAGAAGCATCTGTAAAATAAATTCCTCAGAAAAACAATGCATCATATTTTTGTATAGAATGCTGCCATTGGTCATATATGAGTTTATCTCTTTGCCTGCTAGTATCCTTTGCTGATAACAATTGCAAACACTTCAAATCAGACCCAGCAAAAAGTCAGACAAAATTGAATCTATACAAAAAATCATGAAAATTACCCAGAATGCAAATTAACAGTAAAGAGATCATATGTTTCTATAAAAATTATACAGCTCTACCTATTCTTTGCCTGTGCCTATAGAGCAAATCCAAAAAAATACATCTAGCATATGTATACAGAGATCACCCAAAAGGGGATTGGCAACATCTTAATAACACCATTAGCACTTAAATTTAAACAACAGCAAACAAAGCAACAACAACAACAGAGAGTAGATTTCTTTAATCATTTTTAAATCAATGCATATGATATGTTATGGGCACTCAAAAACACCATCTTAGTGAGATTGTTCTTTTGAATGCCTGCAATATATGATTTTCATTATAAAAGAAAATAGTTGGATATTGTATAAGTTTTTGCGAGTCCTCACTTATACCTAATCCTTTATTGTGTATTTTTTTAGAACCAGCTACAGGCAACTACACTGAAGAAGTTCCCCCACCCACTCTCAAACCGTATGGAGGCAGAGACAGAAACAAGCCAGTCAAACCTTTCGTACACGAGTTTGATACAAAACATAAAAAACGTCCAGAACTGCCGAAAGGTGAGCCTTCTGATCTGTTAACTTCTTATTCAAACCTTTCTTAATTGCAGTGTGCCTTTATAACTTACCTCATTATAGCAGGGAATGAGATATAACATGGTCATGTTATGGTTAACAAATGTTTTGACCAAGGAATTTTACAAAGGAATTTAAGGAAAATGACCATTTTATGGTAATTTTCCTATAATTCCTTTGTAAAATTATCCCTTTATAACATGAATCACTAATAACACAGTCCTACAAATAGCATTATCAATCGGAACTGCCTCGGTCAATTCTGCGAAATTCCATGGAATCAGACCACGGATGTACATCAAAGAGCTACTTTGATAATGCGGTGATAACGTGACGCTGACGTTATATACCGCTGAATTCACAGAAACCATGTTGACACAATAACAAGTGTGATTGCAGCAAAACAAAAGGTTATAAGTGAAGTTTATGTTTTTTCAATAAAATAAATACTTAAACTTCATTTATTCTGCTGATTAAACTTTTCAGGTAATCAGACAAATGGATTTTAATAGGGCTTAACTCACATGCTAAGAATTCCCCTTTTCAGGCTAACAAAATGGAGCTTTTTTATACATAGTACTACTCGTTATTCGCCTTACGTACACCCGAGGCTTGATTCGATTCTCGAATTGTGCCGAACTTTCCGGAATGATAGCATTATAAAGGGACTTTACTGTATTTATGTTAATTTCCATGTAAACTCCTTATCTTCAATAATGTAGACACATTTATTTGGCAAAACATCCAAATGTAGATCCTAGAACCAACATTCTGTTCATTGGAATCAATCCCCCATCATACACACAAGTGCCAGTGTATAGGATTTTTAGAAGATTTATATCGACATCTTGAGCCTTTATTAAAAGTACCAAAATCACATTGTGCTAGCTCATTTATATTTTGTTCCAAATTGGATGAAAGCAATGGTAACTTTCTGTCTGGTATCTTTTTATGCTTGAGAGATTAACTTTCATTGAAATTTGTTCCATTTACCTGATTATACATTGAAGTATTTTTTTTCAGACACAGGGGGCGATGAACCAGCAGAGCAGCCGAATGAAAGCTCCCCAGGAATAGACATGGTCGGTGTCATCATCGGTTCCCTGGCAGCGCTCATCACCGTCCTCCTAGCCATTGTTATCTTCATCATCTTCCGACATAAGAGGAGAAAAAGTCATCAGAAGAGAGATAACCTCAAAACTCCCGTATCTGATGGTCACATGTCTCTGAGTCTACGTGGATCAACCAATGGGAAGGTTCTAAATGGTCACATGTACAGTGGTGTTGCCATTGACGATATGGATACAGACAGGGAGTGTTGTCATGGTGAGTATCAGCTGTATTGGAGTTTGTGATGGGTTGGTTACTTCCTTAACCCTTGTCCAGCTGTGTAAGCTTAACCCTTTAAAGGCACCTACAAAAAATGCAGTAGATGATATTTGCCACTGCCCTTAGAAACCTGGCCTCGAGGTTATAAAACTTTTTTTCATGCTCAACTTAACTGAGCATGAAATTTTATACGACAAATAAAGACATTTCTTGCTTTAAGTTTCTCAGGTGCTTTATTTATCATGCTCATAAATGTTAAAATGCCAACAATTGTTGGCATTTTAACATTTATTAGCAGGATAAATTTCGTGCTCAGCTGAGTTGAGTATGAAAAGTTTTATAACCTCAGGGCCAGACAAGGCTTGTCATCTGCCAGCAGACAATTCTCATGAAATATCAATCCTTTTTATCCACAAAAAATCAGAAAGATATGAGAAAATTTGCTTTTTTGCTGCACTTATGATTTGCTCTCTAATGTTTAAAGGCCTTTATTTTGGTTTATGAGGGTCATTAGTAGATTAACTGGCATCATGTCTTAAGTGTATTTCAATATCTTACTGGACGAAGGGGGCTCCAAGGGGGAACTTAGCTTGTTAGAAGAATGAGCTGATCCTGGCATGACAATAGTTGAAATATTTTTTACCTAACTAAGTGAAGCTTTCTTAGACTTTTTAATTAGTGCCTATATGAGGGTCTGGATGGGGGGATCTGGTATTCACTATTCATTAAAAATTTAGCCTATTATTCATCTCATTAAAATTTTGGGTTATTCATTAAGATAAGACCAATTATTCATTAAAAGTAAGAAAGGTGGCAAAGAAATCTGATTATTCACTATTCATTAATTTTTTCTTCTATTCATTAAAAAAAAAAAAAAAAAAAAAAAAAAAATTTGGTTTGGAATGTAAAAAAGATATTATTTGCAATACATGTATTTAGTTTACTTATTAATCTATCAGAATGATGGATCAAACTGACTTCTTAAGTGCTTAAGTGCTATCTTTTAATTGCTTATACCAATGTGTAGTCTGATAGGGTACCTCAGTACATGTATCTGTTTAGTCCTTATATCCTTTTATGAATGCAGACCTTGGAACACTCCTTTTATTTGTGATTTTAGATGTGAAAAACAACAATGGTAGATATATACCACCCAGAAACTCAGTCATTGTGAACCGAGCCAGCGTCAGTCTTGTCAATAATTTTAACGCCATTATGACAGGTATAAGCATGTGCAACATAAGAATATATGAAGCATGCTTATTATTGCCCCTTTCATACAGTTATCCCTCACCCAACCCAACCCATCCACCCCTACCCAGTACCCTCACTATATTTTCTATTTTACTGTTGGAATGCTTTTAAACGGTATTTCACTTAACAAAAAACACACAGTAAAACCATAGAAAATCTGTTGAAAATGTTCACTGTTCATGAATGCATAAATGCAAAATACCTTGACTTTTCACTTTGTATGGTTGTTTGTTACATTGTCTGTGTACTGTTTTGTCTCAGTCTCAGTGGCGTTTTTGATCTTATTTCTAACCCTCTTATACATAACAAATTCTTTATGTTTTGTATTTTTATTAACAAAAATGGATGAATATGTCTGTTTAATTTAACAGAAATGGATGAATAATGTCTCTTTAATATTTATTGTTAATGTATTTGGTATATCGACTGGCCTTTAGTTAAGCATGTGTACCAAAAATTATTTTTCTTATTTCTCAACCAAAACATATGTTGTAGGTACTCAAAAGAACCATCTGAATGAGACGGTTCTTTTGAGCACCCATAACATATGTAAAAATTGATGGGTAGGACAATATTTACAGTTTTACGTTCAAAAATTTTGTTTATCTAAACCTATGTATTGAAATACTAAAAATCCGTGGACCAAACTGCAGAGTTCAGTTTCTGAGTCAGTTCTCAGCTGCATGCCACACCCATGTATCACTCAAATAATAAAACTCCTTCACTCACTAGTTCTGTCTACAAATTGCATGTTTTATTTTAATCCATCTTATATTCAATATCTTATGATCATGAAGCTCTGAATTTTTGAAATTTCAGAATTCCCCAACTAATTTTCAGAATTGTCTTCCTTGGGAGCTATTAAAAGCTATTTAAGTGATATTTGAAGCACCGGTATTGCTTTGACTGTAACAGATAAGGATACATGGTATATTGTAGATTTAAACCTATTGCACTGATCAGAAAGGCCAAAACTCAATTCTGGTTCCGAGAAGTGTCTTTTTTTTGTTTGTTTGATTTGATTCTTTACGTCCCATCAACAATCTTTCAGTTAAACAGGGATGAGTCTTCCTGGGTTGAACCAGTACTAAGCTAGGATAAATGTGTCTTGCTCAAGGATCACAATGCAATGACGCCGGTGAGGCTCGAACCCGCGGCCCTTCGGTCTCGAGTCAAGCACTCTACCTAGTGACTGAGCCACCGCGCTCCCTACAGAGAAGTGTCTGATGAATTCTCTGTCTGATGAATTATCCCATACATATTGATACAATAAGTATGGAATTGCCCGTTTTGTATTTTAAGGGGTTGCCGATCAAATTTTCTTAAAAATGATGTATTTCTGTCTCTGAAGATTTTTTTTATATCTTAGCAAATATTTGCTAAAATTCCTGTTTAACAGTATCCAGAATGAAAAGGGTTAAGCGTTCCTTTTTTCTGTGCTTCAACATTAGTTTTCCAAATATTAAGATGATCAAATAGTGCATTATTGATACTTTTGCTAAAACACCTCACTGAAGGATAATCTCAACTGATGTAATATTTAAACGACTTGATTGCCCCACACTGATATTGAAGTTGATTCTTTGACTGAATTAGCTCTCTGAAGCGGATATTACATTTAAATATATTGGCAAAGGCAGAGCTTGAAAATAGACTGCTTTTAGAACAGTTTTTATGAAAACATGAAATATCCGGGATTAGCTAGTAAACCTATCTTCATAAAATAGAAGCATCTGACAGTGATTGAATTTTGTTGGAACTGCATCAAGCTTAAAGCATTAGGCAAAGGTCAAGGTTAAGAACCAGTCAAACATGTAGGTGAAGGTTCAGAACCAATCAAACACGTAGGTAAAAGTTAAAAACCAGTCAAACATGTAGGTCAAGGTTAAGAACCTGGTGAGTCAAACATGTAGGTCAAGGTTCAGAACCAGTCAAACATGTAGGTCAAGGTTAAGAAACCTGTCAAATATGTAGGTCAAGGTTAAGAACCAGCCAAACATGTAGGTCAAGGTTCAGAACCAGTCAAACATATAGGTTAAGGTTAAGAACCAGCCAAACATATAGGTCAAGGTTCAGAACCAGGCAAACATATAGGTCAATGTTAAGAACCAGCCAAACATATAGGTCAAGGTTAAGAACCAGTCAAACATATAGGTCAAGGTTAAGAACCAGTCAAACATGTAGGTGAAGGTTAAGAAACCAGTCAAACATGTAGGTGAAGGTTAAGAAACCAGTCAAACATGTAGGTCAAGGTTAAGAACCAGTCAAACATGTAGGTCAAGGTTAAGAAACCAGTCAAACATGTAGGTCAAGGTTAAGAAACCAGTCAAACATGTAGGTCAAGGTTAAGAACCAGTCCATCATGTAGGTCAAGGTAAAAAAACAGTCAAACATGTAGGTCAAGGTTAAAAACCAGTCAAACATGTAGGTCAAGGTTAAAAACCAGTCCATCATGTAGGTCAAGGTTAAGAACCAGTCCATCATGTAGGTCAAGGTTAAGAACCAGTCAAACATTTAGGTGAGGGTTCAGAACAAGTCAAACATGTAGGCCAAGGTTAAGAACCAGTCAAATATGTAGATCTAGGTTAAGAACCAGTCAAACATGTAGGTGAAGGTTCAGAACCAGTCAAACATGTAGGTGAAGGTTCAGAACCAGTCAAACATGTAGGCGAAGGTTAAGAAACCAGTCAAACATGTAGGTGAAGGTTAAGAAACCAGTCAAATATGTAGGTCAAGGTTAAGAAACCAGTCAAATATGTAGGTCAAGGTTAACTTATAATTAAGATTCCAGGTCAATGTTAGTAACTATTCAAAGGTCACATTGAATAGCGAATCAAAGGTTAAGGGATAGCTTTTGGTGGTTATTTAGGTGGTTATTTAGGCTATCTTGCAGGTGCTGTGATATTGGATTTGTCTTTAAGGACATATGCTACTAAATACTTCCCATATTGAAATATTTTCAATACTTTGCATACAGCTTGTTTTATGCATTGTCTATCCATTTATGAAATAAAAAGGATATGTCACCGTGCTTATTTTTTCAGAATCTCATATTGAAGTTTACAGCATTTGACCAATTTTCTAGAAATATAAAACAATAACACTAGTCCTAATTATCGAGCTAAAACGGTTGTAATCTTCAGCCAGCTTCTTTCTTTTAACTTAAATTACTGCCCATGACCTCAAACTTTTAAGAAAATGTGCATGTTTACTTGTTATCCCATGCTGTGACAAGATGCTGCATGATATATTTTGACAATTCGTCAAAAAAATGGAGTTTGTTTTTAGAATAAATCATGTATTAAAAAATCTGATATTGAAAATCTTGAAAATTTATTTTTAATTCATGGACTATTATAATACCTTTCAGAAAAAAGAATAAAAATCTGGGGTCACCGAACTAATTCTCTTTCTAGAGGGCCAAATTTAACCCCACCCCCATAGGTTTCATGCGTAATTCAATATAAAAAGTTCGGGGATGACCATTTCGTTCGTTTTGATGATGCCATTTTACTAGTATATGAAGTAATTTAGCATTAAAATGTTAAAAAAGAAAGAAAAAACACACTGAAAATATGTGCGCATCCGGGAATCGATCCTGGTCCTCTGGCTTTGTAGCCAGACACGATAACCACTAGGCCACGAGGTCAGATCGTGCGCCGCTCTAAATAACCATAGAAATAGTATAGACTCGGCCACTATCGTATTCGTAACCAGGGTTATTGTGTACGTCTTTTGATTTCGACTGAGCTACATTTATCTGTCTTTAGTGCTGAGACGATCAGTCCTGAACAGATGTCAATAGATATTTCGAACACACTTTAATTAGTTATTTTGTGAAGAAAATGTCGGAACACCGATATGACATAAGAATATCGGAAGCTGTGTTGATCCGAATCCGTTAAGGGTCGAAAGACAGGACCCAGACAACTTTCCCCGTTTGCAGACGCGGGAAAGGTGCGCATTAGAAATAGCCGCATATGTCTTTAAACCTTTATCCTGCCAAAATTTTTTGTCATGAAAACATTGTTCTTTACGTCTGCCATGATCAGAATGCTTCCTTGGGAGTAGTCTGACCTTGATCCTTATTGATTGCAATATAGACTGCCTAAGAGCATAAGCAGATGGGAGAGCAGATGACAAAAGTGGGAAAACTGTATTTCTTAATGAGATTTTAGGGCATTTTTCTATTGATTAGGTTTATTTGAACCTTATACTGAGAAAACATGTCTTCAGGAATTGCAACCAGGTACCTCACACCTGCCAGCTAGATATCTTAAAATTTGACTGTATCACATTTAGCTAATGCTGACCAGAAAGTGAACAGCGAAGGTGTTGATCAGTTTGGGTGGATACTCAGTCTGGTCTGCACCTTTCTTGCTTGCATACAATATAATCAGGTATTCTCATAATGTGACTCATTTAAAAAGCAATTTTATTCCAGAGAAACCTGGCATTGAATTACTTCCTGGAAGAGCTAAGATAGAATTTACTGTTGTTGCTTTAAAACATATCAGGTGTACTCAGATTGCAAATAAGCTGGAAAAATACAAACCCACAAACATCATGCTGAGGAAAATGCTTGATAAATTAAAAGTGTATAGCATGTATTGAAAGCAATCTAAGGACTCATGGTGACAATTTTCTGCATTTTTCCTGAATTTAGGATTTTTTGGACTAAGTCAGTCTCAAAATACTGAACTAGACAGATAAGAATAGTCTCTGATTGATTTTTTCTTTATCTGAAGATAGACTGAACCATCTAAACCTTTACTCCATAGTAACGCCTTTTGATGCCTTTGAAATATCATGTATCTGAAAAATATTATGGAAAATGGAGCATTTTGCTCTTTTGGGTTAAGCTTATAGAGTGGTGAAAAAGTCACCAACAGCACTGATTGTACACACCTAATCACTCCGTATATATACACACCTAATCACTCAGTATTTATACACACCCTTAAACCACTTAGTATTTATACACACCTAACCACTCAGTATTTATACACACCTAATCACTCCGTATATATACACACCTAATCACTCAGTATTTATACACACCCTTGAACCACTCAGTATTTATACACACCTAACCACTCAGTATTTATACACACCTGATCACTCAGTATTTATACAAACCTAACCACTCAATATTTAAACACACCTAACCACTCAGTATTTATACACACCTAACTACTCAGTATTTATACACACCTAATCACTCAGTATTTCTCTTGTATCTGTTGCAGATGACTATGCCATACCAGATGTGACTAAATCAGCTCTGATGGTCACCCTGCCACCATCCACCAAAGGACAGAACAACTTAGATAAACCACCGCCGAAATATGATGCTCTGTATGCTGCATCAGATTTATTACATACACAAGTTCCAAACATTCCAAGTTTACAGGTAGGTAGATGGCTACATGCATGCTTTCACACAAGTAGCTCCTATTTCTGCAGTACTATTTTATCTGATAATAAAGAAAGTCAAATTCAAGTTTCAGATTAATATGTTTGGTGTTTGGGTAGATTTTGTTCTATTTTGATCAAGTAGATGACCCTAAATGTCAACAAATGAGCTGTAAGCGATTTTTTTTTATACACAAATTGCTAAAACAATTGCTTCTAATGAGTATGTTCAACCACTTGATATTTGTGGCATCAGATTTTGACATTTCAAAAGTGACATAATGGGGTAGTATAATTTTAGAGTGTGTAAGGAAAGGTTTTACCCCCGCTGGTCTTTCCTTTTAAAATAGGTATTCCTCAACTGGGTAACAAACACTAGGGCTCTCAAGTTGTTTTACTGCTGCAGATACACACCAGATAGGCAGCAATCAAAAACGCTCTAAACAATTGATGAATGTGGATTAAAAATCGCTAGAAACAGTGTTTTTGATCGCCATTTGTCGCCAGTCTGGTGACAAATGGCAATCAAAAACTCTGTTTCTTACAATTTTTATCTAAGTTCTGCGCTATTAATAACATTTTCGATTGCCGCTTATCCAGTGTGAGATATCAATGCTACGGATGAGTGTCCATTTATTGCTTATTATGCAACTGAATTTAGCAGTCTTTATTTTGGCAAATTTCCTTTATATCCCAAATAATGCCAATCAAAATACAGTTAAACCTGTCTTAAGTGGCCACTCAAAAAGAAGACCAAAATTGTTTTTAAGACCGATTATCACTTAATATAGGTCAAAAGTATTGCAGAATGCTCCAAGGGGAGCATTCTGCAATACTTTTGACCTTCAATTAAGCTACCATTTGTCATTAAGATCTTTGTTTTGTATATTTTTGAGTGGCTGTTTATGACAGGTTTTACTGTAACTGCCAAATATAAGTGCTTTACATTATTATAATGAGTAAGTGACTTCTTGTCTCTTCCAGGGTGTGAGTGGTAACAGTATATATTCTGTTCCCAATGCTGAACTTCTCCTCAGTCTAGATGTGTCTGTGAATGAATTCCCGAGAGAAAATCTACGATTCCTGGAGGTGCTCGGAGAAGGACAGTTTGGTGAGGTTCACCTGTGTGAAGCCTCTGATATGGCCAGATACGTGGACAATGATTATATCCTCAATAGATCTGTCACACGACCAATCTTGGTGGCTGTTAAAATACTCAGTTTACTGGCAGATGATAGGGCAAGGTAGGTTGTTTAGTCTTTGTAGCTGAATCCCTACATTTACTGTATGAATCTCTACCTTTACTGTATCCATATGGCATTGAACATACATGGTTCACACAGGCTTGAAAAGTACTTGAATATACAGGACTTCATGAAAAGTCCTTGAGAAAATGTGCCTTGAAAAGTACTTGAAAAACACTCAAAAGCCTTGAAAAGTCCTTGAATTTTAACATTTACAGGAGGATTCAACAGTGTTTTTGGAGACCTAAACCAGTATAAAATTGTGGTGCCTTTATTTGGTGCAGCATATGCTGCACCAAATAAAGGCACCACAATTTTATACTAATGATCTTAAACTTAAATATCTTTAGTAATGGACTCTAGCATTTCAGAAGTAGAATTTTTACGTGTAAATCAGTATTTTTCTAAAGTTTTCAGTCCTTTAAAACAGTAGGAAAGTCTTTGAGAAGTCCTTGAAAAGTCATAATCTTGCCTGTTTGAACCCTGTAATACTTTTGTTTCCTAAAATTACATAATGTAAAAGTATTATTATTTTATATTAATAATCTATGCTTCCTTAAGTTTCTGTTTATATTATAGTGAAAACCAGGAAATTAGTAGTATTATTAATTTCAAAAAAGTATATTGCAAAAGCTTGCAAAGTTATTTTCAGTATTTAAATTTTGCACATAGTGCAGTCTATTTATAACACACCTCATTGTAACACACATTTGGCTACAACATGGTCATGTTGTTGCTCCCAAATTTTGTTTAAACATGTAAATTTACAAAGGAATTATAGTGAAATGGTCATTTTTCTACGATTCCTTTCGTAAAATTGTCCCTATATAACATGGTTCACTTATTACATCATGGCCCATTCCAATGGACCCCAAAAGGAATGCACTGTTTTTTTTGTTTTATTTCATTGTATTTTAACCATGGTTAACATAGTCAGAGTGATGAGATAATACATGCTGTTCTTGACTCAGCTGGACTGTCACTGTTCTCAACTGTACCAATCTGTCATGGATCCATAATGACAGTACTAGGTTTGCACAGGCTTGAAAAGTATTTGAATATACAAGACTGTCTTGAAAAAACCTTGAAAATTAAATTTGCCTTGAAAAGTACTTGAAAAACACTCAAAGGCCTTGAAAAGTCCTTGAATTATACCATTTACATGAGGATTCAACAGTGCTTTTAGAAAAATCTGTATAAAATGGTGGTGCCTTTATTTGGTGCAGCATAATGTTGCACCAAATAATGGCACCACAATTTCATACTAATTTTCTTAAACTAATATCTTTAGTAATGGGTTCTACCATTTCGGAAGTATAATTTTAACGTGTAAACCAGCATTTTTCGAAAGTTTTCAGTCCTTGAAAACAGTAGAAAAGTCTTTTAGAAGGCCTTGAAAAGTCCTTGAATTTTACACAATCTTGCCTGTATGAATCCTGCAGTAGCTGTATTTTCATGTATCATTTCAGGAATGACTTCATGAAAGAAATCAAGATTATGTCACAGTTAAAGGACCCGAACATTGTCCGAGTGTTGGGTGTCTGTACGAGAGAGGAACCATTCTGTATGATTGTGGAATACATGAAATATGGAGATCTCCACCAGTTTCTACGGGACCATGTGTTGGAGACACCGTCGGCACAGGTCGCTGGTACTAAAGTATTAAGGTAAGTGAATTAGTTTTTTCTTCATATTTTTCAAATCTCAGATACATGCATTGAGAATTTAAACCTAGGATCCTTTTTATGGGACATAGGCCAATAGTGCTGACCCAGATCAGATGCCACAGAATGTAGCGTCTGATCAGGGTTTTCACTGTTTGCTTACAGAATTTTCCTCTAAAATTTTTGAATAAAAATAAAAAATACAGCCCAACAACCCTTAAAATGTAAATGGACCACAGGTTTAGATAAACAAAAATTTCAGCATAAAATTTTAAATATTTTCTTACCCATCAGTTTTAACATATGTTTTGGGTGCTCAAAAAAGCAGTCTCATTGAGACGGTTCCATTGAGTACCCACAACATATGTTTTGGTTGAGAAATAAGAAAATTAGTTTTTGGTTATGTACTCTTAACTTAAGTCCTGTGGACTGATTCAATTGGTAAGATTGGGAAAGTCCATTAGGGTTAAATTGGTTAACAAAATAAACCTGCATGTCTACTGACTAAAGTTTATGAATCACTTGACATGACTTAGGTTTAGCTGTCTCTAGAAAGCCATTGCAGTGGATAGTGAACTGATAAAATTCATTTATGCAAATAGAGGTGCTCTTTCCTCCTAAAATATTCCAGACACAATCAGTATAAATAGACCCCTTTCCCATTATCGGATTTTACCTATATCACGTGATATTGGTTGACCAGTCTAACAATTGGACTACTTCCGGTATATGAAGCTGTAATAACTTACTGCTAATTTTGCATGCATTTCATTTATATTTATAACGGTTAAAACACCAAACAAAAGGAAAATGGCAATTAAATGTGACCACAATTACATATGATGAAAAAAGAGTTAATTTTATTTCAAATTTATCTAATTTACGCTTAACGATGCCTTGCAGAGCTTTCATTCAAGTGGTACGCGTACCGGCATATATTTCCACAATTATTTCCGCTGCTGCTGACGAAGACCCTGATGAGATGATGTGTTTCCCTGTGGGTCTACACTTTTTATTAACTTTCCAAACAAGAATGTCCAAAATATCACAGAAATCGATGTGTCTTTATGCGAACTTTTCCGAGAAAGGATGTGTTTCGTGGGTACTCAAAAGAACCGTCTCAACAAAACGCTTGTGTTTTTTTTTATTCAAACGCATATTTTTGTAAGATTCGGACCGAGTGTAAATTAAGAGGAGAATAATAAATTTTATATTCAATTTTATTTGCAACCAAACTCCTTTCAGCTCATACTACTGAAGGCTCGCTGTGAAACGTCTGAAACCCGCGGGCACTTCGAGTTGAAGAGAGTGAATATTTAAATGGGTCCCTATTTGTAGATAACCAGTTACGTAAAGGCATAGGTTTTGAAATTTGGGACCGCATATGCGCCCAAAACTGAATGCCATGTATCTCATATCCCTCCTTTGTAAATTGCTATTGCATTTGTAAACGTATGAACGACGGATGTTAATAGAAACTTTTAACAATGTTTCTACAATATCTGTTTCCACTGCTTCGTGGGAACATTTACAGATCTTAATTATTAAGTTACGTGAAGAATTTTCGGGTAGAATTTCTATAGATGTGTAATTTCATCTAAATGTTTCAAAGAAACAGCAATATGTATTCATTTTACTATTTTTGGCCACTGAATGTACGCACCAACATTCGAATCCACTGTAGTCTAGTCATTAAGAACTTAAGAATGGAATCGTTACTTTTCTTATTCTCGAAAAAGGATAAATTTATATTTTCATATACATTTTATAAGTATTCCGAATTGTTTTTTTTTTTTTATTTTACATGTAGTAAGTGTAAAATATACTTTGATTTCGAACTACTATATATATCGGCACAGATCAAAGAAGACTCTAGAGCTCTAGAGAGCGCACAGACTCGCGAGCGTCTTTGCTGCTCGCACACACCAGGGTCTTTCTAGGAGAACTACCCTGCACACACACACACACACACACACACACACACACACACACACACACACACACACACACACACACACACACACACACACACACACACACACACACACACACACACACACACACACACACACACACACACACACACACACACACACACACACACACACACATTATGGATGTAGATGAAGACTCAGTCTCAAGACCCGTTGGATAAGTTTGTGTTGCGTTTTAGAGGGTTTTACATATATGTGATAAGTAGACGTCTAGCTGGGCTTCTTATCAACGTCAAAGAAAGCGACTGGTCACACGTGTCGAAGCTCTAATGACACGTGTGCAAGATTTTATTGTTTTCAAAGGGCCCCCGGCAGTCATTGAAGAAACGGATGCAATTTGGGCCAGCCAAAATAAAATGTATCTTACATGTATCACTCATTGGACAGCGTACAGATGTAACCATAAATGACCATAGTGACACGCAGTCTTGTCAGACTCTTCAAATAATAAATGCCGGTTTTTTTATTTCTTTAAATAAAATTTTAACCGATATATAGCAGTTCTATAAAGTGAGATCAACAGTCAGTATTGTTGCTTTATACCGGAAGTAGTCCAATTGCTGGACTGGCCAGCCGATGTCACGTGATATAGGTAAAATCCGATAATGGGAAACTCCTCTATTGCTCTTGAAAGAAATCATGCATATACCAAACTTATTTGGTAGGTAATTGTGTCTACATCTGTCACACAGGACCTAGATAAAAAGAGATTTTCATCAGATATTTCCTATAATGTGACCTACTATCATTTTGAATGTGTCTTGATGCCATGCTTTCAATATAATTTGCATGTCTGATGTCAAGTTTATTCAGTTAGGTCATCAGACCATTTAATTTTATAACTTTATTTACTCTTTGAGTGCCTGAACCAAATTACTCAAACTGGAAATGAATCTGCAAACAAAATAGTCCAAAATCAGACTGCTTTACTCATTTTTCATCCAAATGAATCTGCAAACAAAATAGTCCAAAATCAGACTGCTTTACTCATTTTTCATCCAAATGAATCTGCAAACAAAATAGTTCAAAATCAGACTGCTTTACTCATTTTTCATCCAAATGAATCTGCAAACAAAATAGTCCAAAATCAGACTGCTTTACTCATTTTTCATTCAAATGAATCTGCAAACAAAATAGTCCAAAATCAGACTGCTTTACTAATTTCTCATCCAAATGAATCTGCAAACAAAATAGTTTAAAATCATACTGCTTTTCTCTTTTTTCATCCAAATGGATCTGCAAACAAAATAGTCTAAAATAAGACTGCTTTACTCAGTTTCCATCCAAATTAATTTGCAAACAAAATAATCCAAAATCAGACTGCTTTACTCATTTTTCATCCAAATGAATCTGCAAACAAAATAGTTCAAAATCAGACTGCTTTACTCATTTTTCATCCAAATGAATCTGCAAACAAAATAGTCCAAAATCAGACTGCTTTACTCATTTTTCATTCAAATGAATCTGCAAACAAAATAGTCCAAAATCAGACTGCTTTACTCATTTCTCATCCAAATGAATCTGCAAACAAAATAGTTTAAAATCATACTGCTTTTCTCTTTTTTCATCCAAATTGATCTGCAAACAAAATAGTCTAAAATAAGACTGCTTTACTCAGTTTCCATCCAAATTAATCTGCAAACAAAATAATCCAAAATCAGACTGCTTTACTCATTTTTCATCCAAACGAATCTGCAAACAGGATAGTCATCCCAAAGTCAGGAAACAGATTTAAACAAGTCTTGGACTTATTTCTGTATCCCTTTCAAATGTAATGTTATTGTGTATATAAATTGTTTGTATCATGATGTACTTATATTTGAATAAAATACTGTTTACACTAAACAAAATAGTCCAAAATCAGACTGCTTTACTCATCTTTCATCCAAATGAATCTGCAAACAAAACAGTCCAAAATCTGACTCCTTTACACATTTTTCATCCAAATGAATCTGTAAACAAAACAGTTAAAAATCAGACTGCTTTACTCATTTTTCATCAAAATGAATCTGCAAACAAAATAGTCCAAAATCAGACTGCTTTTCTCATTTTTCATCCAAATGAATCTGCAAACAAAATAGTTTAAAATCAGACTGCTTTACGCATTTTTCACCCACACAATGAAACCATATTCTTAGTAGAACATCCACCACTGATTTGACTGACAATCAGAAGTTTATACAGTATGGTATTGTACATATATATGGTTCTTTTTTCAGTTATGGTTGTTTAGTGTACATGGCCTCCCAGATATCCTCTGGAATGAAATACCTCGAATCTCTCAACATGGTACATCGAGATCTGGCTACAAGAAATTGTCTTGTTGGAACAAACTTTACCATAAAAATATCTGACTTTGGGATGAGTCGGAGTTTGTATAGCAGTGACTATTATAGAGTTGAGGGCCAAGCTGTTTTACCCATCAGGTGGATGGCCTGGGAATCCATACTCTTGGTAAGTGTTACAACCATAGGTAGTGAGTAGACATTTTTCATCCTACATTGGGACTTAGGGATGAGTCGGAGTTTGTATAGTAGTGACTATTATAGAGTTGAGGGCCAAGCTGTTTTACCCATCAGGTGGATGGCCTGGGAATCCATACTCTTGGTAAGTGTTACAACAATAGGTAGTGAGTAGACATTTTTCATCCTACATTGGGACTTAGGGATGAGTCGGAGTTTGTATAGTAGTGACTATTATAGAGTTGAGGGCCAAGCTGTTTTACCCATCAGGTGGATGGCCTGGGAATCCATACTCTTGGTAAGTGTTACAACCATAGGTAGTGAGTAAACATTTTTCATCCTACATTGGGACTTAGGGATGAGTCGGAGTTTGTATAGTAGTGACTATTATAGAGTTGAGGGCCAAGCTGTTTTACCCATCAGGTGGATGGCTTGGGAATCCATACTCTTGGTAAGTCTGTTACACCATAAGTATTGAGTAGACATTTTTCATCCTACAAATATTTTCCTAAAAAAAAACAATACAGTTAAACCTGTCATCAGCGGCCACTCAAAAAAAGACAAAACGAAGATCTTAATGACAAGTACTAGCAAGTACTAGCTTAATGAAGGTAATACTGCAATACTTTGACCTGCATTAAGCGATAATCTGTCTTGAAAACCAATTTTGGTCTTCTTTTTGAGTGACCGCTCGAGACAGGTTTTACTGTAATCATATCTTAAAAATAACAATATTTTACAGTGTAAAAAGATTAATATTATCTGTCCCAATTTTTGGTGTAATACATTTTTGCAAAGGGATAATTAAAATGACATTTTATGAGCCCATTTTCCCTCTGAATTTAAATATTCCATATATTTCAATTCATTTACAACCATGCAACTAGCAGGTTAGCAAAGAGGCTGTTCATGAGCTGGAATTGGGAAAAGTTGTCATGCATATATCAACAATTTGCAGTAGAGTAACAGGAAGGCAGTTTGGGATGTTTAAAAGAGGTAAAGACCATGGACATGATACTTGGAAAATGTAAATTTCCAAATAGTTTTATTCCTTAATGTGTACCTACATCATATGTTAATATAAATGAATTTTTCACCATAAGCTTTTTTAAAACAAAATTCTAAACCGTTTTCATTTATTCAAAGAAATGAGCATGTAGAAATGAACAACTTGTCATGTAGATTGTCAAGCACCTGGATGACAATAATAGATTGTCTATTTTATGCTTCTTGTAGCTTATCTTAAGATGTTCATGGGAGTATATTGCTAAATTGCTAGTTGCGTGGTTGTAAACCAATTTTTTCCTCTATCTTTTCAGGGTAAATTTTCCAGTAAGAGTGATGTCTGGTCATTCGGAGTTACGTTATGGGAAATTCTGACATTTGCTCGTGAAATGCCATACAGTAGTTTAAATGATGAACAAGTGATAGAAAATGCTGGTCATTACTATAGAAACGATGGTAAACATATCAACTTATCCCAACCTGTGATTTGTCCCAAGGAGATTTTTGATATGATGATAGAGTGTTGGAATCGTTCTGAGTGTGAGCGGCCTACATTTAAGGATATTCATATGTTTCTGTTACGTAAGAACATGGGATATAATCGGAAAGATGACAAATTGAACCAGATCAAAGTTCCAATATGTTGATTGGTATTCGGTACTTGTAAATCAATAGACAAGGTTTCCGGGTCAGGAGTCCAGGAAGTTGATAATTCCTGGGAGAGAAATATGATTCCAGATAATCAGTGATTGGGAATTCCTAATTGGAGAAATTTCCTGGCATGCAGACAGACCTGTGTGTAAATCACTGCAGGCTAATAGGATAGTATTCAGTGGAAGTATATTGGTGATAGATTTGGATTATTTTCGTAAATTCTCCAGAAAGCATATACGAGCTGTGACATAAAATAGCCCACAATTGCGTACTGTGTTAATAAAGTTATTCTTAACATATACTTACACAGACACCTAGTAGGACTAGCTCAGAACCTTCATATGCTACCATACTTTAGATTTGCAAGTTTTTTTAGATAGCCTGTGTGGCTGCACATGCTCACCTGGGTTGTTATATGCTTACGTGATAAGGACCATTCTCATATGTTGGTGTACTCATTTGAATTGCCGCATTGAGGCAATTCAAATGGTACACCATCAAATGACTGTGAACATAAACTTACAAATCTTGGAGCAATGGAGAGAGTTGCTATACCATAATCATCACCAGTGTATTTATGGTCAAATCAGGGTAGTTTTCAAGAGAAGTGAAGCATAGACTAAAGAAGGACCTTCAGTGACAAGTCTGTTACCTTAGAAATCGTAGTACAGTGAATGTTTTTCATCTAATAATTAAAGCATAATCTTGCACAGTAGAGAAACTGGTGGGGATTAAAATTCTCATAATAATTGAGCCGCAACATGAGATTTCAAACAATGTGGTATGTGCGACCAGCAAAGCCTCAGATCAGCCTGCGCATAAGCTCAGTCTGATCAGAGCCTTTGCTAGTCGCTTGAATATTCTATGAATGTTTAGCTACTGACTGAACATCATTTGGAGTTTCTAAGCTTAAAAGGAGGCTACACAGGCTCGCCTGAGTCTACACTTGTCAAAATGCCACATTGTTGGAAATCACATGTCACGGCTCATATTATGTTGAGAACCATCTCTGAAAGGGCAAGCAAGATTCTGACCAATGAGATTTTTATAGCAAGCAAAGAGGCTTCAGACTAGACTGAATGTTTGCTGATTCCAGATTGCTAGCTGTGGTTCTACCATTCTGAGATATAGTGTCAGCGCCCTAGATAAGCTTTTGGGTCAATTGGGTATTTACGCAACCTTGTTATCCTGAATTGCGTACTTGCAAAAAAAATTGCATATTTTCATACTTTTTTACGCCACGTTTTTAGCTCACTTGAGCCGAAGGCTCCGGGGTGAGCTATTAGTATACCAGTGACTCCGGCATCCGTCGTCCGTCGTACGTCGTCCGTCAACATTTTCAAACATCTTCTCCTCTGAAACCACTGGGCCAATTGAACTCAAATTTCATCTGGAGACTCCTTAGGATGGAGGAACGAAAGTTTGTTCAAATGTTCCTGGTCATGTGACCAAGATGGCCGCCATGCCCATATATGGTAAAAACCCTTTAAAAATCTTCTTCTCCAGAACCAGAAGGTTGATGACCTTGGGACTTGGTATGTAGCATCAGGGATGTGGGGCCTACCAAGTTTGTTCAAATAATGATCCTAGGTTGACCTTGACCTACTTAACGTCAAGGTCAAATTTGCTTCCTAAAAGATTTAAATGGGAATATTTAGAAAAGTTGATTTTTTGAATACTGTTAAAGCCAAAGTGATTATTCATACTTGATATGTTAAAACTAATGAGACAATGGCTATAAATAAGTTTCAAAGGTCAAGGTTGACCTTTGCCCTTTCAGCCAAGGTCGCTCATTTTGTGGTCCAATCTATATATTAAAACATAGTTTTCTCACAAACCATTGGCCCAATTGAGCTCAAATTTCATATGAAGACTCCTTATGATAAGTCAGCCAAAATTTATACAAAATTTTTTGGTCGCATGACAAAGATGGCTGCCACGCCCATATGGTAAAAACCTTCTAAAAATCTTCTCCAGAACCAAGGTCAAGTTTGCTTCCTAATGCATTTGAATGGTGAATTTTTTGTAAAGTTGATTTTTTGAATACTGTGGAAGCCAAAATCATTCTCACTTGATATGTTCAGTCTATTGTCTATAAATAAGTTTCAAAGGTCAAGGTTGACCTTTGACCTTTCAGCCAAGGTTGCTTATATTGGAGTCCCATCAACATATTAAAACATAGTTTTCTCAGACAATTGTTGGCCAATTGAAACCAAATTTCATATGACAACTCCTTATGACTGGTTAGCCAAAACTTATACAAATTGCTATGGTCACATGACTAACATGGCCACCATACCCATATATGGTAAAAACTCTTTTAATCTCTTCTTCTCTGGAACCAAAAGGCCATTGGCTTTGGAACTTGGTATGTGTGATCGGGGATGTGGACCCTACCAGGTTAGCACGAATAATGAATCTAGGTTGACCTTGACCTACTTTGTGGCAAGGTCAAATTTGATTCCTGATGCATTTATATGGAGAAAATCTTAAAATGTTCATTTTCTATAACTGAGCCGAATTCATAATACTAGTTTAACCTATTGAGACAATGGTTTATTAAGTACCAAATGTCAAGCTGACCTGTGACCTTTTATCCAAGGCCATTCATTTGGACTGCCACATAGCTATCTAAACATCTTTTTCTCAGAAATCACTGGGCTGTTTGATGGATTATTCATTAGATTGTTTAGGTCACTTGACCGAAATGTATATTTTAAAAACAAAATTTGTTCCATTATAAGCTGTAGTTGACCTTGACCTATTTTAACATTATTAAGGAGATCAGGTGAGCGCCTCAGGTCCTTCAGGTCCTCTAGTTTTTTTCTGTGATAACACATTTTCTTATTGCATGAAGCCATCAGGAATGTGATTGCATATTTATTCACTTCCATCGTCTGCCTTTCTAAAGTATCAAAGTAGCGGATTTTATTGTACCTGAAGCAAATCTCATCCCCTTGTTGACATCCGAGTGTTTACACTTTGCAAAGTTTCACTTTCATCATAGTGGTTTTTTGCGAAATACTGGACTGGGCACTGATATTTTATTCATAAATTGAGTTAAATTGCACGCTCGCTAGTAAAAAAAAAATCAATACCTGACTGGCATTTGTTTATTACAGAAATGGAAACGAAATGGACCAAATGGTACGCAATGACATCGCATGTTATTGCATACTGACGGATAGAATTGCTTTTCGGTACGCACACATTTCATTTTAATTGCTTTTTTGAGGATTTTAATTGCGTATTTACGTAAATACGCTGCTTATCTAGGGTGCTGTAGTGTTGATCATTGAAATCCTTACAGATATAATGAACTGGTAATTGATCTCTTGTGATAGTAATAAACTCAGAATTGATCTGTGACAGTGTATGTAGACATATGTGTTCAGTGTTGATCTAGATCAGTCAATACATACTCAGTTTCTTAGAGGTGTCATTGTGGCAATGTGTACATACAATGATCAAGGATGCTTAGTTACAGGACAGGATGGTAATGTTGCCAAATACACCCACTAAACTGTATTTAGTAGCATTCCAAAATGAAACTATTTTGTGCCATTTGTTCCGAGAGCAAAGCTACTGAGGTGCCCTAGTGAGATGCCTCACTGGTTTCCCAGTATCATGTTGTTTGTCATTGATATATGAGCCAGTGCATGAGATTTCCAACAATGTTGCATTTTAGGCTATTTTGACAAGTGTAGACTCAGGCGAGCCTCTGCAGCCTCCCTTTAAACTTAAAATTCCAAATGGTGTTCAGCCAGTAGCTTAACAATCATAAAATACTCAAGCGACTAGCAAAGGCTCTGATCAGACTGTGCATATGCGCAGGCTGATCTGAGGCTTTGCTGGTTGCACATAGCACATTGTTGGAAATCTCATGCACTGTCTCATATATAAGTTCACACTGTGTGGAATCAGTCAAATGCATAGATATTAGGTAACCAGATTGCTTATTTGCTTGTTTCTTCAAGAAATCTACGTTGTGGGTTCCACAAAATGCTTTCATGGAGAAATATATTATTTTTTGGGAAAAAATGATTAATCAATGTTTATTGACATTTTTCCCTTCCATTTCATAAGCATCCTGTACTCTTACTTGCCTGAATTTCATCAGATTTGACACTTTGCTTGCAAATGTGTGTATTTTAATGCACAAGTCACTTGTAAGAACTGGCCTAAGAGGATAAGGATAGCTGAGCAATTTCATTTTGATAAAAAGTGGCATTACTTGTTCTTCAGAGTTGATAATGTCATTTGTGCAGGTTATACATTTTAAAATGCCAACAATAATTGGCATTTTAAATATTTTAACTGCAACAAATTTCATGCTCATATGAGTTGAGTGTAAAACCCAAGGCCTTGATAGTCTATGACATGATGGCTTTTCACTAGATTGCAACACAAGATAAATAGGAAGCATTAAGTTTATAATTGAAAGCTTCTAATCATTCCTAGTATAAGACAATGCAGTGTCAGCCTAGAAACTGATTATAATATGTGAAGTGATAGACATTTGAGTGACATAATATGAGAAAATGGCCTTTTGGACATATGCATACCACCAAGGTTCATATTAGCCCACAAATTGTGTATCCGCTTACAACCCTCACTTTAAACATAGCAAAAAATTCTTTGCGTAAAATTGCGATTATTTTCTTATCCATCAGTTTAAACATGTGTTTTGGGTGCTCAAAAGAACCGTCTCATCAATACGGTTCTTTTGAGTACCCAAAACATATGTTTTGGTTGAGAAATGAGAAAAATAATTTTAAGTTACGCACTCTTTAATCAGGGGACGTGTTTAACCAGTCAGGCTACCATATTTACCATAAATATTTGGATAGGTAGGCCTTAGAAAACAGTGTGAACCTGTGTGAACCCAGATGAGACTACCCCTGAAGCAGCAGTCTGATCATGGTTTACACTGTTTGGCATTTCATAACTTTTCTTCACATACCTCATTAGGGTAATAAAATGGAATTGTTAGAATTTTAGGAAAATTATAGTGAGGGGCTGAAATGTATGAATAATTTGGGTAAAACATGGTATTCAGCAGATAGTTCACCATAAATGGATAGTAAAGACCTGGCATTTTCGAGCCTCAGTTGGTGTCTTTTGCTTGAAGGGGCATTTCTCATAATAAAGCTATTGTAGCTTTAAGCAAAGAGATAAATGAGTCTTAAGACAAGAGAATTCCAGTAAGTGTTGACAAGGCCTCGAGGTTATTAAACTTGAGTACAGTCTCAAACTCAAAATAAAGCGCACTGATTGGCTGTTTGCGAACACATGTCCGCAAGCAGCCAATCATTGCGCCATATTTTGAGTTTGAGAATGAACTCAAGTTATATAACCTTGAGGCAAGGTGTGTTTTGTAGCGTAAGTCACAAAATTAAAATATTTTTTCTGAAAACCCTGATTGTTTTCAGTTTAATGAAAGAAATGGCAAGTGTTCCGTTGGAGATTTTATTTGGAGATAAAAACAAAGATTAAAAGTGCAATATAGAATGTATGGAACATGAAAAAAAGTTGTATTTTTGACTTCTAGTCATCATGAGTTTACCAAAGTAAAGATTGTGTTGCCCTTTCTTGACTTGAAACCTATAGAGGGTCACATTTAGATGTAGAAACAGCTTAGACCCAGGGGAGTTGCCATGGTCTATGGCATACTATAAGGGTCTGCACTGTTTGTAAATGAAAAGAATCATGAAAGACGGAAATATTATGAAATATAAAAGATCTGACATTTTACAAGACCTTCAAAACTTTATTGTATCATAGTGGATGGAAGATTCATTGAGTCAGGAAAGGGATAATATAATTGAATGTGTGACAACATAATAGTAAGATACAGTTTGTATCATATTTTTGATGAATTCATTCGTCAATAAGTTCATTCTTAGAGATATTTTGTATAAACACTAGCCATTATGTCTTCACCAATTGTATACAACATAAATTGCATACTAGATGCGTGCGTTCAGTGCCCAGAATATGTATTTGGGCACATTCTTTTCACCCTATTGCACCTTATTTCCGAGGGCAGTAGAGTTTTGCCATGTTTCAAGTGTTTTAGGTTGTGAATAATTGATCAAAATATGTTTTCCAAAAACAGGGAATCTTACAGTAAGCATTAGCAATGAAGACTAGAAGAGGAAGTGTATACCTAGTAGGTTCAGGTTGACAAAATCACTCGGGTTGAATGAAAACTCAGAAATAATTTCACCAGAATTTTCTAGAAACCTATTTCAATTGAATGGAAAGAATATTCCTATGCTCAGGTGGACAAATCTTCACTTATTTCATATTTGATACAAATTTTGGTCATTTTTAAAGTACTATTATTGTGGTATTCAAGTCATGAATATGCCCTGAGGTATTCAGTCATGAAAAAATGTTGTTGTTTTTTTGCTTTTTTTAAGGGAGACTCCCACTTCTCCCTGCGTCCCATTTAGGGCAAAATTTTGGCCCCTATGGTGACTATTTCGCCCTAGTCACCCCTAGCTTATTCCCTGGCTCATCTACTGTAAGATTCCATTCTATTTTGGATATAACCCATTGTCATTAAGCTCACTTAAAGCTGCCATATATTGAAATATATATCTGAGCCGCGACATGTGATTTCCAACAATGTGGTATTTTGACATGAATAGACTCAGGCGAGCCTGTGCAGCCTCCAGTTAAGCTTAGAAACTCCAAATGATGTTCAGAAAGTAGCTTAACAGTCAAAGAATTTTCAAGCAACTAGCAAAGGCTCTGATCAGACTGCGCTTATGCGCAGGCTGATCTGAGGCTGTGCTGGTCGCACATACCACATTGTTGGAAATCTCAGGTCGCAGCTCATCTGTTATTTATGCTTTAAATTAATGTTAAGTTTTATTTTAAATTAAATGTTTTTTATAGTTAGGTGCTTATTGTATGTGCTGAACCTTGTCTAGTGTATATTGAATATTTATTGACAGGTGTCATTTAAATCAATTATTCACTCTCCCCTCAAAAGTAACACAGACAACAGTGTAGAACAAGATGTAACCCCATGGAAGTTGGTGTGTCATCTTGGCTTGCACTGTATACTGGAAACTTGTAAATTTGTATTTTGGCAAACAGTGACGACCAATTGAAATGCTGCACAATGCAGCATTTCAGCCAGGTCTAAACTGTTTGCTAAGTTACAAATTTGATGGACAGAAATATGATATTATTTTGAAATTACAACTTGTTATCTATCAATATATTCAATGGCCCATCCTGAATACACAGTAACAATTTTTATGGAATAATCTATTGTTCTAAAACAGGTGAGATTTCAGCTAGAATAACAATTTGAGTGAGGACAGTAGATCATATGTGAACAGTGAACACTCAGACAAAGCTGGATAAATGTGCAGTCTGCCCAGAGACATTATTGTTGCATACTTAAAGTATTGAATTAGATGAAATCCTCAGTTCAAAATGTAGATATAGATCTATAGCCCTACTCAAGTAGCGGATAATACTCTCCATTTCCAGACAAATTTTATCTTTTAAATGCATCTTGTTATTGAAATGACATCTATTATTTTAGCAGAATCATATGGATAGAATGGATTGGTAACCTAATCTGTTTTTTAATAGAATTTTGTTGATTACCAAGCCCCAGTTTAGTAGCATTATGTTCATGAAATGTTTTGATAGTAAAATCAATTATTTAAGTGGCATAATGTAAATTACGTGGACTTGGGTTACTTTATTCCATTGTCTAGGTAAAATCATGATACTGGAATAAATGGGTAGCCTTAATCAATTATTATTTCAACATCTTGTCAAGGAAATAGATTGATAACATAAATCCACTATTTTTAGTAGAATCTTGTTACCAAAAAAAGTTGATAGCCTAAGTGAACTATTTTATGAGATAGATTGAATACCTAAAACCACTATTTTAGTAGTATCTGGGTACTTGAATGGATTGGTACGGTACCTAAGTCCACTATTTTAATAGCATCTTGTATTGAGATTTATAGGTAACCTAAAACCACTATTTTAGTAGTATCTGGGTACTTGAATGGATTGGTAACCTAAGTCCACTCTTTTAATAGCATCTTGTTAATGAGATTTATAGGTAACCTAAAACCACTATTTTAGTAGTATCTGGGTACTTGAATGGATTGGTAACCTAAGTCCACTCTTTTAATAGCATCTTGTTAATGAGATTTATAGGTAACCTAAAACCACTATTTTAGTAGTATCTTGTTACTTAAATAGATTTGGTAAACTAAGTCCACTATTTTAGTAGCATCTTGTCAATGAGATTTATAGGTAACCTCAAACCACTATTTTAGTAGTATCTTGTTACTTAAATAGATTGGTAACCTAAGTCCACTATTTTAATAGCATCTTGTTACTTGAATGGATTAGTAACACAAGTCCTCTATTTTAGTAGCATCTTGTTTATGGGACAGATTCATTACCTAAGTCCACTATTTTAGTAGCATCTAGGTACTGGAACAGATTGGTAACCTAAATCTTCTATTTTAGTAGCGTCATGTTACTTGAAAGGATCGGTAACCTAAGATTATGAAAGGATTGGTCACCTTAGTGCACTGGAAAGGTTTGGTAACCTAAGTCCACTTGAAAGGATTGGTAACCTAAGTCCACTTATATATATAAGGTTTGGTATCGCAAGTCCACTTGAAAGGATTTATAACCCATTAGTCCACTTGAAAGGATTTGTAAGCTAAGTCCACTTGAAAGGCTTGGTAACCGAAGTCCACTTAATTGAAAGGATTGACAACCTATGTTTATTTCACATGAAGGGATTGGTAACCTAAGTCCACTATTTTAGTAGCATCTTGTTACTGGACTAGATTGGTTATCTAAATCCACTATTTATTTTAGTAGCATCTTGTTACAGGAATTGATCCACTATTTTGGTAACATCTTGTTACAGGAATTGATCCACTGACTATTTTACAGGAATAGATTGGTAACCCAAATCTATTATTAGTAACATTTTGTTGATGAAACAGTTTGATAACTAAAGCTAATTTAAAATGCTTCTTTATGAATAAAATTTATAATGTGAATGCTTCAAAGGTAGACTACATGGAAAATAAGGGAAATTGCTTAACCCATTTTTTGGGCTACTGTTAATTGGAACCTAATTTCTTGTTAACCTAAAGTCTGTCATTTTTACATCTACAATGAACAGTTTGAATACTATTTGAGCTTCCACATGTGATTTCAAACAATGTGGCATTTTGACAAGTGTAGACTCAGACGAGCCTGTGCAGCTTCCTTATAAGCTTAGATACTCCAAATGCTATTCAGTCAGTTGCTTAACAGTCAAAGAATACTCAAGCGACTAGCAAAGGCTCTGACCAGACTGCTCATATGCGCAGGCTGATCTGAGGCTTTGCTGGACGCACATACCACATTGTTGGAAATCTTATGCTCTGTCTCAGTTTTAAAGAATAGAAATTGCTACCAGCTAAAAGTAGTCCCTATGTAGAGATTGGGTATCAAGAAGAGGAAATCATTCAAAACAAGAGTAGGTAGGCTTCCTTTGAAGTATAAACATACACCTGAACCCTTTATATACTAGTGACCCATAAACAGTGAAGACATAGTTGAAATGCCACATCATGTGGCATTTCATCAGGGTCTACACTGAAACAATATTCTGAGAAAGAAATACAATTGTATTTGGAAATTATAACCTTTGACCCCTCGCTATATACAATGAACTCTCCCAAACTTATTATTTCAAACCAGAAGGAAGAATCTATTAGTGCATAAAGGGTTAAACAAGAGGTCTGATAATGCTTACCTGTATCTCCCCAGAATCTCCTTGTAATGTTTTGATTTCTGTTTTGTCTTGTCATTAAATGTTTCAATAAAATCATCAAAACTACATTGAGTTGTTGTGACTATCAAGCATAAGAAGCCATTCAACCAACAAACCCATGTTATGAAAAATGAATCGTCTCAAAAAGCAAGTGAGTATGACCAGGATATGCCACAATCAGAGATCAATGACCAACCAGGCACCGAGGTTATGAAACTTTTTTCATGCTCAACTCAACTGAGCACGAACTTTCAAGTGCTCATAAAAATAAAATACAGACAAATGAAGAAGTTTCTTCCTTTAAATCTCTCAGATGTTGTATTTATCATGCTAATAAATGTTAAAATGCCAACAATTGAGCAGGATAAATTGTGTGCTCAGCTGAGTTGAGCATGAAAATAGTTTTATAACCTCAGGGCCTGGTTGCAAAACTAGAAAGGACACTAAGTACTGCATTACAAAATAAGCACCCACATACAATCGGAGCAACACCAAACAAGGACTCAAGAACAACAGAACCACCTTAGAACGGACAGCGGCTGAAGCCACTGGTGCCTTAAATTAATTTTACTAGCCAAATTTTCACCCTAGATTCTGCTGTTGTTAAAGTAAGAAAGAGAGCAAAGACCAGGAATCGATAAAATCAAGTTAAAACTGTTCAGCTCGCTTGAAGGCTTCAACACTGACACAATATGATGATGGCAGACTTGGATATTGAGGACTAACCTTGCATCAATGTGGACGGATATGCCATTCCATGCATTTGTTATGTTCACATGTCATACTACAAGGCCGTCGTCGCCGGTCCGGCAGGACGACAAATAAAAGTGAGAAAAAAATTACCAAAGCAACCATGCAGCCGTCTTCCTCAGGGAGATCGGCAATAGAGAGAGTGACTTTTCTACCATCTGATGTAGATTCCAAGGAGAGATGTGACATATTCCATTTAGGAGAGACAAATGTCCGTCAAAAAACTGCACAGCTTATATTATTTTAAATAAAGATATTTTGTTTTGCCAAGTTGTTATTCCTTATAAGGGCCAATTTACACAATGAAATGTGATATTTTGCAATTGGAGAAGAAAAAAAAACACCAAACAGACAAAGTCAATTTGTTGCGATTGTTTGACGGACACAACTCCCGCCAATTTAGTGCTTGCATTTAGATCAATAAATTGAGCTGACTTTTTGTTGTACATGCTATGTTTCCTTCGTAGGAACTTGGCTTTTGCACCTAGGAGTTCAAAACTTTGGTTCGACCTAAACTAGAGTATGCAGCACCCATTTGGAGCCCTCACACGAAACTTCATATTAGTCAGATGAGGACAGCAGCCCACTGGACCTGCAAGAGATGGCGAAATACGAGTAGTGTTGGCGAAATGCTTGATGAGCTTGAATGGCCATCTCTTGAGGCCCGGAGGGACCAGTCCTCCTAGCTTCTCTTTCACAAGATTCATGGTGGAGCAGTGTCTATTGAAAAGGGCAAGTATATGACCCCTGCTCACAGCTTGAAACGGTCAGATCATCACATAGTGACACCAAGCATACAGTGATGCCCTGAAGAATCCCCCCACCCCACGAACTATTCCACATTGGAATAGTCTTTCTCCTACTGTGGCCAATACCCAGTCCACATAGGAGTATAGGGCACTCCTTAGTTAAGCAAACATTTTTTTATCAAAATTTCAAAATAAGCACTCCCTGGCGTAATGTTCAACTATGAAGAAAAAATAAATAAATAAAAAAAAACAATAAGTATGTAATATGTACAGTAAAGGGTGTCTGAATTATGTTGTATTTCTGTCCCCGAAGATTGTTTTAATCTTAGCAAACAGCGCAGAACCTGATGAAATGCAGTAATTTCATCTGAGTCTACACTGTTTGCCAAAGTACCTGTTTATGGATTTCCAGTATACATGTATACAAATGGTTAAACTATTCTGAATTCAATCGGTTTCATAATAGTACTGAATGTTTTCTGTGTATCTGGCTAGGTTATATTACTGCATATGCGGTAAACATATAGCATACGATACGTTTGAAACTGTTCAGAAACACTTGTGCTGCCACCTCTTGAAGTAATCAAGTTTGAAGAAGTGCAGCTGCTGGTGTAAATTACATAAATAAACCAGGCTAGATAATGCCATGCCTGTGTAAACAGCAATTACATGGACGCTTAGTTTACTTAATGTCTTACTAAAACCTATTTAACTCTGCATTTTGCAAGATTTATTGCATTTTTGTGTAGTAATGATGAAGTGTTGTAACATTTGAGATACGCCAGACCGATCTGCAGCAACGTATGAAGACTGAAAATGTCCTCGAATGTCATCATGAGAAATTGTTTTGAATTTTATCTGTGTGTTTTTTAAAAGTAACATTTAAAAATTACAACCAAAAATAGCAACATAAATAATGGTAACAACAACCATGACAACAGCGAATCCGTACTTGGCCAAACTAGTAATTACAGAACTTGACGTTTAAAGCCAGAACCACTGCTGGTTGAGCCTGTGGGTGTTCCCGGGCATACAAACCACAAAACCATAAACCCATCGGCCCAGTACTGGTAAATTCCAATGAACAGCCACAGTTATTATTTTGATTTATTTTGATGTGCTTTTCTCGTTCCTGTTTGCACTATGTCTGCGATAGAAGACACTCAGCACTACCCCTGCCTTAATTCCTGCCTTGCCACTAGATGTATGAAATATTGCTATGCTATTTTAAGTAAATTATTGATATTAAGTCAAAATTTAAAACATGATGTAGATTGCATGTTTATCGTTATGTACCATTGGTAGAAATCTGAAAACTGCAATATGAATGTAAAAGAACCAAGCAAATTACAAAAAGTAATTGAGTAAGACCAGGAAATGCCACATTCACATATTGCAGACCAACCCATAGCACTCTTTTAAATTAAGTCTTATATAGAATAAAATGTGTGTAGTTTATATTAGCGAATTGTGGAGAGCAGACCCAAATTTTATATAAGCCTAACAACAGTTTACTACCTTAATCCATTTATGTAAGGCACCTTTTGTTACCTACGTTACCTCATTAATATATGTGCAGCAATTTAAGATCCATAATTGTTAATATAGTTATAATTTGATTTCATTATGAACGATATTTTGCCAATTCCAATGCAATGTAAATAATAGAAAAATGAATCTGTAAGCAGCTATGCATAACATGCTGGAGCCAGTACAAATTACATACTAATTAGCATATTAAAATATTTACTTGATTTCACTTCGTAGCAAGTTAAAAAGTATAAACAACTTCAAATATATGAAAATGAACATTTTCAAATAGAATATAGATTAACATCATGTATATTTCAGGTCAGTTTCATGGTTTATTCTAATACATGAAATTTTGTAAAGCCCTTATCTGCAATTTAGTATAAAATGTAACATAAGTATCGCTGACGAGCAGAAATACATATCACAGATGTATGCAATTGATTTTTATGTCTAGTTTAAACATTTGATGCTTGAACTTTTTCACTAATACTATTAAAATAAATCAACATTAGCCTTGTATTGTGTGCATTGTTATTTTCAATGCCAGTAGCGTAACGTTGATTACAGGTGATTTATAGATAAATGACCACAAAAAAGTTATTAAATTATGGGTCTCTAAGGCCCCAAGACATGTCCGAAACTGATAATAGTTTTACTTTCTGAGAGGTGCAGCAAACTCTCGAAGTAGCCCACATATCTCAGTTTAGCCCAAATGAGGGAGAATTTCCGTCAAAATTGTACAAAACTTACCATGTTTGTCTTTGTAAAATCCATAAAAGGATGCTTCCAAAGGGATTCCTTTAGTTATAAACATGTTAATTTAAGCCTTCTAAAAGACTTCTACCCTTTAAGAGTTTAAAACATCTTGTTGTTGGACCAGAGAAAAAAAAAAGAAACACAGTTTATAAAAATGCTCCGATTATTGCACTTGATGACCTTTGACCCCATTTTAAAGTCGACATATGAACATTTAGTTATAAAAAATATTTTCTCAATTTTTTAAAGACTTATAACTATAAGCATGCCAAATTCGGCTTGAAATGAAATATATTTACATATAAAAAGATAAAGTTGTTTTACAGTAGTACATATTTTCTCATTTTTGCACTCAATGACCTTTGGCCTAATTTCTGGCCTTCATATGCAAATTCAGACTTGGCATCCACCCCTATTGCGTTGTACACATGCTAAATATTATGTTAAAAGTGGTCTAACAAATGTACTCAAAAATGCCAACAGACCCAAAAATATGCATCGGTTTTCGATTCGGATTGCCAACTACTAAGGGGTTGAAAGTACTGGACTGAATTTTAAATTTTGTAGATTTTATCGATGAAAACTTCCATGGCGACACATATTAGTGAATTAGCCCCTAGTGAATATGCTACTTTGTTGCAACATGCGATATAAGACCATATATTATTTCTCCCGCTAGTATTTATTGATACAGGTGTTTAATATTAAGCATATTTCCTAATAGAGGGACTGGGCTGTTTGAACTATCTTGAGCAAGCTCACGGTATATAGACGCAAAGGAGCCTATCGGTTCAAAACTGCTTTTCCTGAGCCCTATCCGCTCCAGAAAAGGAGCCTATCAGCTAAAAACAAGCTTAGCGATAGACAGTGACATCAAAAGGTAAGTAAAATATTAAGTTCCATTAATTACATGAAGAAAATGGAAATGCAACGGAACAACAGAGAGGCTATAAGACACAATTCAAACAGCCACACGCTCGTTGAGGATGCAGATTTTTTATGACAAGACACACTCTTCATTGCGGCGACGTCCACAGACGATTACACAACAAAGAAAACAAACTTTTCCGAACAGTTTGGGCTGTTGTCGCAATCGTCTTTGGTATTTTGTAGAGAATTAATGTAGAAAATTTCTTATATGCATTTCACAGACCGAATTATACGTTATTCTCTCTATAAATAGCATGGAAAGGAAAACAATCTGGCTAGGGATCCTATTTGTCTTTGGCCAATGAGCCTATATGGTTACTGGCTGCGGATCCTATATGCTATTTCTTACTTTTATAACCGTTAGGCTCCCATGGCACTTAGTTAAAAACATATAGGCTCCTGTTCCACGGGTACGGCTCATTATCATGTGCCACAAAATGGTCATTTTTCTCTCAGTATTTAGGCTCCTTAGCCATCTTGTTTTCAAACATGACCCTTCTTTTCTATGGAAAACCAATTTTAAAAGCAAAACAGACGCTTTAAGTAAGGGGTGGAACATAAAACATTTTCTGCTGTGGTGTAGGCCGGCAAAATTGACTGAATTGTTTAGTTTTGCTTCTTTTTCCAACGCAAACTAAATCGCCGAAAACAGAGCAGTCATTTTCTGTTCAACTTTGTAGACGTGACTTGATATCAACCTTATAATATGTTTCAAAGTCCATCCAGTCAGAGACTTATAAGTTCCATGGCGTTTGATTTTATGTTACTTACATTGTTAATAATCTAATATTGGCCCTGATTTAAAGTATCCCCTCTCTCCATGTCTTGTTTTTGACGGATAGGCTCCTTTTCTGGAGCGGATAGGGCTCAGGAAAAGCAGTTTTGCACGTATAGGCTCCTTTGCGTCTATATAACGTGAAGCTGCAGTTTTTAAACTTAGCGAGACATATATACCTAGAACTTCACTTCATCTGGGTCAGCTGTTAAACCAGAACACCACCAGTCTGTTGGATCAGACTTTAAACCATGTCCCTGCCTTCTGAGACGTTTGAAACCAGAACCACTGCCAGTCTAGCCTTCGTTGCTCCCGGACATAAAACCACAATGGTTTGCACGACCCGCAGGTGTGCACTATAATCACTGTATGAGTCCGTCGCTCCGTCCCTCAATCCCTTGTGCTTTCCACATATACGTATTTATCTAAGTTCACCACGGGCCGTGCACTTTACAGTCAGTTGATTTTGTCCTTGTCATCAAGAATTTATTTTTTTTGTATAAATTCAGAACATATTTCTGGAAAGCGAGTAGTTTGGGCAAAATATACAATATGAGATGGTGAGCAAGTAATAGCGCTTTTCAGGAAAACAGTATCAAAAGGAGAAAAAAAGTAGGAAATACCACTATCACACACTGCAGACCGACCCACGGCACCGTGAGGAAGAGCAACACAACTTTTACAGTAACAAGACATCTGTAGGACAATAAAAGCAAAGCAACCAGCCCTCTCTTCCCCTTCAAGATGTTTGCAAAACTAGAAAGGAGAAAGTTGGATTCAACTAACTTACCAGTTGTTTGAAAGAAAATCACTTGGCTATAGATCTGTCTGTCTATCAAGTAAAAACGATGGCTACAGCTCTCGGATACTCCAGAGGCGTATGACACTATCTAAGAGGTATCATACGCCTCTGGGACACTCTTATTCTACATTTAACTGTTATACAAGCAAATTCTAATCTTTGCAAAACTTTGAGAGTGGTACACTTTTTGAAATACTGCGAATTTGTATGATCTGAAACGCAAGGGTTTGATGTTATTACTTATGATTTCACTTTATTTAATGGTTTCAAAACCTGTATCAATTGCAGTATGGTGCTCTATGGTGCTTGTCATTTCTTGATAGAGCAATTTATTTTTCGCCCTGACACGGCTTATTTTAAAATAAAAACAAATAGAATGCACTTGTGGCATGTTGTTTTTATGTTGAGAAAAGAGAAGCATTGTTTCCATAAATCAAGTAACTATTTTGTAAGGATATTAAAATCTAATTATTACAAGATGGAATGTAATGATGAAAACTACAAGACATCAAGTTCCTGTCACTGAACAGAAAGAAGAAATGCCAGTTAAATTAAACTCAAGTTGGCTTCTGTTTATTCAGATGTGCTCAAGTATAAAGGAAATTTGATTTATACGGTGATTATGTCACTCAAAATTGTAAAAATCCTTCAGATACATCCGCTGATTATTTTTGGAATTCTGATCTTATTTTTTTCTGTCTGCAGATAATTTACTCAATGTCTGTTCTCAGAATCCTGCAGAGATTGGTTCAGCAATTCTTGTATAGTTAAGCTTTTATGCTAATGGCAAATGCATGATCAATTTATGGCGCAAGAGTTTGACTCTCATTTGTGGAATATTCAATGCATATTTTATGTACAAAAAGTATCCAAGCAGAAAACCGTGACAATAAAAATAGATGTGAATGCTGTCATTCAGCACTTCGAAACCTTTAGTTAAACATTTTGTTTGTACGCATGAGGAAAAAACACTTATAATTGTAATTATGATTGTTTTAATTTTATATTGCTATGTGGAGTCGTATTTTTCACCTTTCGTATATGTCACACTTAGACAAACTCATATCAATTCTTTACAGCATGTGACAAATATGATACCAATACGCCACACATGTTCTACAAAGTTATATGGGTTAATAAAATGTTGTTAAATATATACATATATCTTTCTCAGATAATGATGAATGCTACAATTTCATAACTCGTTACAAAACATGTTTGTTTTTATGCATAGCGAAGAATAGAATTTAACATCATAAAGCAATTATATTTGAATAAGATAATATAAGAAAAAAAAAACGTAACAAAAAATAAAGGGAATAGTCGAAATTTTAATGTATCATAGTTTTTGACAAATATTTCCCATGCCCAGTGTCTGGCAGACAAACACTCCTTCTGTGTTTAATACTTTTCCCATTAGAGGCCTCATCTTCGAGGATTTCTATGGAAATCAAACTTTCACGACGTTAACTTCTTCCTCATGTAGAAAATTGGCAGGTGTACTAGTTTTGCACGTGTATGTCTATATTTAGCTGAGTCCGCTCCGTTGGTTAAGTGTCATTGTTATTTCGATTCTTGCAGGACCCTAGTTCTGTAGGATGATATTTTGGCTCTTTTCGAGCTTTTGCAATGTCTCACTTGGAAACAGAGAGATGATTACGTTTGATTAAGTATGTTTCAACGTAGAGGAAGGGACTACTATTTAAGGAAAGAATAAACGTCCCTTAGGGACATATTCTTTCCTTCAAAAGTAGCCCCTTTGAGAATAGATAAGAACCCACCAAAACTAAACTACGCCATTATGTCAGTCTTTTAAAATCGTCAGATGTTGAAGCCGCGAATATAAAGTGGTTTACAGTTTTTATTGAGCTCTTGA
The DNA here is from genome assembly GCA_964019695.1 of Loripinus fragilis. Taxonomy (NCBI): domain Eukaryota; kingdom Metazoa; phylum Mollusca; class Bivalvia; order Lucinida; family Lucinidae; genus Loripinus; species Loripinus fragilis. The sequence continues at coordinate 12,450,039 of OZ026515.1, read as the reverse complement.
GTTCTGGAATTCCATGAAACCAGGACCACTGCAACATTTGCACTATCTCTATGGTGTGTCATTTCATCATTTGTCTTACATATCAACTACTGCAAAAACAGTTATCACCAGACTGTGTGAAATATAGTTCTGTCTTTCCTCAAGATTATTTCCTTCATGAAGTCAGTCCCAGTTACAGTTAATAGATGAACTGTTGTTCTTATCAAAATAATCAGTCTCGATACTAAAGGTGCATGCCTTTGCTGCAATTTTATATACATACAAATATACTTGAATACCCCAAGCGTCTTTTTTCATGTAACATTGCTGTTTCCCACAACACTTGTACTCTCGCAGTTGGAGATGACATCAGTCGATTCGAAATTATTGAGTAACAGCTGATATCAGTCGGCTCCAAATTATTGAATAAAATCTGATATCAGTCAGTTCAAAATTTATCAGCTACTATGAATATCAGTTTGAAATATGTCAGCTGCAATTGATATTTAGTCATCTACAGCTAATATCGGTCAGTCCCATATTAGTTAGCTTTATTAGATATCGGCGAGTTACAAAAGTAGAATTTTATTCACAGTCCATTTTACTTATTAGTTCAAAATTTTGATTTTTAGCAGTTATATACAGTTCCAAATATAGAACTTGACGCCGGTCAGAGACAAATTGAGTTGGCCAGTTTCATAATTTAGAATTTGATATTCACAGTCGTATACGTGATATCGTGTAGATTTTTTTGGCTGCAGTATAGACTATCAAAGATGGCGGACACTCGAGACAGGAAATCGTGAGTACACTTTCATTTGCTAACTATGGCATGTTTATTTACACACAGCGGCCAGTCATAGACGCTAACACGCTTAGAAAACAATGGATTTTCTGATTTTTCTATTCTCTTTGCGCAGTTTGATCTGACAAGTTAGAATTTGCCAGAGAGAAGTGAGTGATTTGTAGAAAGTGAAAACGAAGTGGAGACCCGACCTGTTTTCTTGTCATTTTGTCTTTTTAACAGCAAATATCGCGATTATTTAACTATGTACCATAAGCCCAGTCCTAGAAACTCATCCTCTAGTCCTGAAAGCCCAAACAAACATTCTTGGATGATGATATACACGTTTCAAAAAATCGGCCTTGATATCGTGTAGACCACGGCTCTTTTTCGGTGTGTATCGTGTAGACACAAGTAGTTTTTGTGAATAATGCGACTGTGTAGACAAAGGTTTTGGATACCGTGTAGACTCATAAAAGAAACCCAATCACCATGAAGCATTTTGCCTGTTTTAAGGTGCCCGCTGTATTTAGAAAGCCAGTATCGTCAGACTCTGCGAATGCAAACCCCAAGTGACTTCAAGCTGATCTGAACCTCCTTGCTTGTATTTTCCAGTTTTAGCTTACATGCCTAGGCTCAAAATGGACACAAACTAACAGCTGAAATTTCACCAAGCTTGACTTAAATGATCTTGGGCCCTTCATTGGAAGCTTGTATTGTTGCGGTCAATTGAATGTTTAGGGCACAAGAGCTCAAAATGAATCTAAAAAATAAAACAAAAACTTCCTGTCTTATGTCACAATGCATATAGCCCTTATATTATTGCATATAGCATTACTTAGTGTACTTCTACAATGTTTGTTCAAACTATAGACCTTGGACCAATTCAGTGGTCGTGTGCTCAGCATAAGCTTATTTCATATAGTGACAACATAAACAAATCGTTTACTTTCTGAAATCTCAGGATATAGAGCTTTTTAATTTGGTATATAGCATCTGCCAGTAGACCTCTACCAAGTTAATTGAAATTTTGACCCTGTTACTAAAACAGCCCGACCCAAGCAGTTACAATCTTAACATTGGCATTAATCAGGACCTTCATATGCAAAGAGTCTGTATATTTAATATGTATTACCATCTAGTAGACCTCTACCTAGTTTGTTAAATGTCCCCTGGGTTAAAAATGGTCCAGCCATTGGGTCACATGTTTTACACAGGTTTATATAGGCAAAACATAAGACAAACTCTTGTGTCAAACTGCTAGGCTTAGAATCTTTAAAGTTGGTATGAAGCACCACGTAGTGGTACTTTATCAAGTGTGTTCCAATTATGGCCCCTGGCGCTAAAGGTACACCCGAGGTCACACATTTTGTATAGTTTTATTTAGAGGGAACTTAAAATTATCTCCATGTCTGAAACCCAAATGCATTACACCCTTACATAAGGTATACAGCATCATCACTAAGTGGGTCGCTACCAAATTTACCTGGAAGCCTCCATGTGAGCTTAACATTTTTGTGCTTCAACAACAGCAGAATCTAGGGCAAATATTTGGTATCAGTAAAATGCGTTTTAGCCCTGAAGTGTATTATGCTGCTGTCCCTACTAAGGAAGTGGTTCTGTTGTTATTGATTCATTGTTTATTGTTACTCCCATTGTGGAATTCTGTAATTGTTATATGTTTTGTTGTGCGTTACCTTTTGCAATCATCTTGGTGTTGAAGAGAAATCTTGATGCTTTGCTTAGTTTGTCTTCCTGGTGTCTCGTAATTGCTGTGTGTCTCTTCCTTGCAGTGTCATGGGTTTTGTCTGCAGTTCGTGATTGTGTTATTTCATTATCATAATTACTATTTTCGTCTTTTTTACATTATTATCATTTATGCCATGAGTAATGGGTTGGTCTGCATGCTGTATTGTAGCATAATTACCATCTGACAAAAAAAAACAACAACCCTGGAGGTTAGACTTCTAAACACATGTTAAGGTTTATTTTGAGAAACCACAAATTTCATTTTGTTTAAGGCCTTGATATTCTGTATAAATAATCACTATATGGTATTTTACCAAATTTGGTACTGGTCCCATCTATGGGTTCTTGTGTTAACACTGATAATAACAGTGAAACCTTAAACCAATTAGTATGAATTAACTAGGTATACAGCCTTGATATCTAAATGCTTTATGTAGATTCATCTATGACAGTTTTATTTGCTATTTGTCAGTTATTTATTTTCTAAAAACCAGGAAAAGCATCCAATAGTAAATGTTTTTTTAATTAATATAAGTCTGAATGAAACTGCTGATCCATCAAAAAGCATTACTGAACTTCTTCCATTATCTTATAACAGTCTTTCTCACATGGGCAAACCCCAGGAAGATGGGTTCTCTTTTTTCTTAATACAGAATGATCGATTGATAAATATGCCCAAGATGTGATGTATTTCAATCACTGTAAATATAGTTCATAGTTTAAATGTATATGGTAATTTCAATTTTAATACTTCAGAGACATTTTTCTATTATTTTATTATTATTATTATTATTATTATTATTATTATTATTATTATTATTATTATAGGCATACAGCCCATTGAATATGAATGATGGAGACGGATACAATAGAATGCTATTATTGTCAATGGGTTACAGATAATATACAAGAATGTATCAACCATGTTGCAGAAGCACACGTGGAAAAACTATGAAAGGTGACGGATGCTGTTTTGGACGAAAAATCTAGAGCAGTTGGAAAGAAATAAAAAAAAACGTTGGATTTATTCCAAAAGAAATCTTACAACCAGGACAGTACCTGGTAGCCAATCACTGCGACTTACAAAATAAGTGCACAATGAAGGCTGAAGAATCACATCAGTAAGACTATGCAGTTGTCCGAGTTGACTTGAAAACTCACTGGAGCACTTGCAATTCAGCTAGTCTGATCATAATCTGGCTCAGTTGTTTGTCGTTCACTTGATAAGAAACAGCAAGTTCACTGTGGATGTTTAGATTTCATGTGTCTTGCCAGGCTTGTCCGCCACCTGCATTTTGCACCACAGACTTGGACATTACACACATATCCATACTCCTGATTGTGTAAACCTGAAACATGCTGTTTACGTACATCTTTATCAGTGAAAACAGCCTTGTAAGTTCTACATTGGTGTTTGACATTCTCGTGAGCGCCTCTCATGCGACGCCTGAGCGAAAAGGATCTTGTGAAGTTTTTATCACATACGCTACACTTTTACTTGATCACCACCATGTTTGATGAGATGTGCTCTAAGCTGGTGTTTTGCAGCAAAGCCTTGATCACAGATGTCACACCTGTATTTTAGAGTTCCAGTATCACCGTGTAGCATCGACTCCGGAACTTGCTACCAACTTTATCGATTATAAACAAATGGCAGGCATGACGACGGTAAGAAAAAGTTGTTATAAAACTGTTTTATAACGGCGTTTTGCGTTAAGATGGATATATTTTATCTGAACATATTTATCTTTGAAATATACACCCAACAATGACATGAAAGTGATTTTTAGTTGACTTTTTACTGTAATTGTAGCTGCCTGGTACCGCGAAAAATCATGTCAGCTTCAAAACTCGCCTTGTAATCTTGTAAGTGGAGGATGCCAAATTCAATCCGCTATTATGCACATGTATTGGCATCAATAGTGTATATATTGAAGCAAAAGTTTTCTCCAAAAACTAACGGAGTTGGATATAATCAAGAAAAATTTCCGACGACTTGAGTAGGCTACGGCAATTTGCGACACAACACAGAATCACAGGACGGCGTCTTGCTAATGAACAGTACGGCGACTTATTTTGAAAATGATAGAATTCTACTCGAAGAAGCTGTCGTTGGGAACCAACCAATGTCCGTAATGATTAAAGAGGGCCAGTATGGTCTATTATGGATACATAGTACAAAATTGTGAAAGTATTCAATCAGATGTTCCAGGGTTTTACTATACTGAGCGTGACGTTGAAAGGTGACGTCATAAGACATTATTTGTGATGAAATCGGAAATGTTATTTATGGGTCAGCATTAAAACACCAAACCACCACCAATCCTGACTTCAATTTTCACTGTCCCATCACACCAACCAATTATAAACCCTTTACATGCCCAGATAAATGAACCACTTCGACAAACCGTTGCCTCGTGTACTAACATACTTGCCGGGGGGGGGGGGGGGGGAGGGGCTCTGATATTTTCACACATATGTAGGCTCAGACCATTTCTGGGGGATCAAAATCTTTTAATTTCAATATTTTTGGGGACTTTTCAGAAAAAAATTATTTGGGGGTATATGTATATATAAATGAGAGTACCCCCCCCCCCACACACACACACACAAACACTGGGCATACATGTACGTCTACGTGCACCAGGGTTTGGTGCTCATCGCATTTGCGCATGCGCGGGTCCAGATTTTTACTTTTTTTCGCCTGCTTATTTCACAGAGGGGCCATATGCTTAGGTCCCTTACCAGTTTCTTTTTTTTAACGGAAAACTATAGTACTGTATTAATCGCCCTGTGAGAGGCCCACGCATGATGCGCAAAAGCCTGCATTAAAGGTTGTGGTTATCCTGGTCGTGATATTGTATTGAATACGTGCTGGTTAGTTTGCGGTTGAGCCTGGTCCGATATGGTTTTGTGGAGGTTTGGGGGTGCTTCCACGGACCCTAATGTATTGTACTGAAAATGTTGCAGGTATTCATGCATATGAACTTAGCATTCAATGCTGGGCCATCATCGGTTTGCCCCTAACAGTGTCCCCTATCAAAAAAGTAAAAGTTGGACCACTCTGCCAAAACATCATGCCGCCCCATGGGCGGATCCAGGAATTTTCGTCAGTGGGGGTCCAGGTCATCTGACAAAAAAAGCTCTGACAACGTTTTTTTCAATTTCAAAGAAATCTATCATTTTTCAAGGTTCCAGAGGGGGTCCAACATTTTCGGGGGGGGGGGGGGGTCCAATTGCTTATTCCCTATAGAAACCCATATAATGGATATTCCAGGGGGTCCGGACCCCTGTCCCCCCCTCTGGATCCTCACTGCCAGCCCGAAGACGGATTTTTTATTTTAAAGTCAGCCAATGGGATCACAGTAGTGACTCGGGGCTTTTACTAAATTGCTTATTCCCTATAGAAACCCATATAACTTGTGATATTCCAGGGGGTCCGGACCCCTGTCCCCCCCCCCCTCTGGATCCTCACTGCCAGCCCGAAGAGATTTTTTATTTTAAAGTCAGCCAATGGGTTCACAGTAGTGACTCGGGGCTTTTACTCACTATGTAAGTTTGGCCATGCTGTGGCTCTAATTACTTTAAATTTGTGTGATTTAATTTTGCTTTTAAAAGTTCAATTCGGGCAAGAAAGCCCCGTTGAACCGTAAATTTCATACCTACATGTATTATAAGAATTTGTGCTAATATTACTTAGTCACATTTGTCAAATGTAAGATTTATGTATGGTCATTTTTCCACTCTTTTCACATTCATATCAATTTCGATATAATTTTAGTTCTATATTTTGTGATAGAATAATTTCTGACGATTGAAGAATTGTTAAGTATTCGTCACACCCGTAAAGAACCGGTGCGACTTTTTCTCGGGTGTGAAGAATTGGTACCAACTCCTCACACGTGTGAATAATTGGTACCAATTCCTCACATATGTGAATAATTCGTTGGCATTTTCAAACGTGTAAAGAATTAGTAAGTTGTCGTCGCACCTGCGACCTTTTTTGAAGGGGGTGGCGGTGGAAGAATTGTTTCGAATATCTCTTTCATGTTTTGTTTGTTTGTTCCCAAGCCAACAGCTATGGTCATGTCAGGACGGTCAGTTCACCTGACAACACTTTTTTCCTGGGCAAACTTGAACAATTGGTTAACCAGTACGGTGCACATACTTTCGCTTGTAATTGACAACAACTCTCTTAAATGGATCAGCGGAAGGGAGGAGAATGGCCGTAGAAATTAATTCATGGTCAATCTCCACGCAAGTATGGGAAATATTATGTTCAAATATCAACCCACGGTTGAAGAAATTAACAAACCACCAATTAAACCAGCCTTTCCAAATAGAATTACTGTCCTGCCAGCTAAGTGACAGTGAGAGCAACCTTCAGGATAGGATTAAAACGGCATCTTCTAACGTGAGGTGTACTGTACAAGTTAATGTTTAACATAGTACTAGCATTGTACTATACTTAGCAATTGTAAACAACATATAACGTGACTGTCACTCTTGGTTGGCACGACAGTCGCTAATCAGTAAAATTTTGGCTCAAAAATCGCTAATTAGTAAAATTTAGACCCAAAAATCGCTAGTCAGTAAAATTTACGCCAAAAAATCACCTGATCAGTAAAATTTACACCTAAAAATTAGTAATCAGAAAAATTAGACCCAAAATTCAGTATCTGTAAAAAATATAGCCCCCAAAATCAGTTATCAGTAACGGTTTATTGTAAAAAAGAATTGGAATAACTTTTTTCCATCGAAAACGCGTCATTTCGATATTTGATATTTTTTGCCCAAAAATCGCTAATCATTAAATTTTAGGCCGAAATTCGCTAATCAATAGCACTTCTCATTCCGCTATTCGGTCAAATTAACCCTAAATCGCTAATCGTTAACTTTTAGGGCCAATACTCGCTAATCGCTTAATTTTATGGCCATAATTCGCTAATCAGTAATCCTCATTTGCACCCTTACGCATGTACATGAGATTGGGTACCGCCCAGACTAGCCTGTGCATCCGCACAGTCTCGCTAGGGCCTTTACTGCTCTCATACACAATGCAAATGGATGGAGGTATAGAAGTAAGTCTCCATAAGATCTGTGTCGGCGTGAACATATTAAATGAAACTTTTGCGAATATGCGATAAGTACCAAAGTGGCGTGTGCTGGTCCATATCTGGTGCCGAGGTGTTTGGCGTGGTGTGTTTGGGGACTGTGACATGAGGTTGTTTGAAGCTGGAGAGGCTGGTTTTGGTGTTCGTTTAGGTTGGTTTGGGGAGTTTTCACGGGTAAACATGTCGATGCAAATTGCCGTACTGTAAATTTAAAGTTTTTTCAAGTTGCCGTACTTCGGACTGGTAAATTGCCGTACTCAAAGCGTTTTCTGTTTTTGATAATATATCAGTCAAATCAAGATCATTACAAATAAAACTTATACCGAACGTGAATTCCAATATGCTCATTGTTTTGGCATTGAAAACGAGGTGAAAAACGGTTTTAAACAATACAGAAACAAACGTTTTTCGATGGACCTGCTGTTTTTAGCGGTACCAGCTGGCAGTGTTTCACGATGATTTGTGACATACAGCAAGAATTGATCATTTTGGCGTGCACGGACAAGTGTTTGACTTCTCTAAAGATGAATTCTATTCACTTCGACGGCAGGTGCTCATTACAAACCAATAAAAACACGTTTGACTCACCCCACTACATGCCATGTCTGTGTTGACATTCGATTCACCTGGTACCAAGTTCCGGAGTCGATGCTACACCGTGAGTATGCTTGGCATTAACATGCTTTCTTAGACCAGATATGCTCTGGTAGCTACTACCGCAATGAGGGCATAGGTGGCTTGCCATGTGGAATGATTCATCTAAGGCTTGTAATCTGAAAGTGAAACAAAATGAGGATTTAGAACACATAGAGACCAAGCACCCATGTAGTTCGGGATCAACAGCACCACCTTTAACTGGTCATTTTGCGTTGTTACTTGGGGCCTCTGAACATATCATGTTTAAAATAGAGGACAACGTAGGTTTGTGACAAATAGACATTAAGACTATTAGATAGATAGATTTTGTTCCTCAAGCTCACAGCCTTAGAATAGAGGTCAGACAACCTAACCACTTGAGCTATTCCACAAGCTACCTGGGTAGTTCACAATTACTACTTACTCTCTGCAATATGCATGTGAGATGTATGTCTGATCAGAGAAAGCAGCTTGGTGTGGCTAACTTCATGAAAAAAAAGATTTTTCGAAAAAAAGGTGATTTCTCTGATTAGCTATGCCTGTTTTAATTTAGCCAGTCCAAGTGCTTTAAACAGTTACCCATTCAATCATTGGCGTCATTGCCTGAAGTGACTGTCCTTGCAACATCCTATTAATATCGCTTTAACACACAGAGTGCTAACAGCCATCATAAGAGATTTTCTACATGTAACAACCGAAAAGGAATACATGCACTAAATGTTGGTGTGATCGGGATAAATGTAAATGCCCTAAAGTACTTTTTTGAAATTAAGATGTTCTATACATTTACAATGTTTACCCTAAAGCTTGGTGAAAATTCAGCTGTTACTTTGTGTCCATTTTGAGCCTAGGTTAAGATATGTAAGCTAAAATGGAAAATGCAAGCAACGTTGTTTATGTTGTCACTATATGAGATAAGCTTATGCTGAGCACACGACCACTGAATTGGTCCAAGGTCTATAGTTTGAACAAACATTGTAGAAGTACACTAAGTAATGCTATATGCAATAATATAAGGGCTATATGCATTGTGACATAAGACAAGAAGTTTTTGTTTTATTTTTTAGATTCATTTTGAGCTCTTGTGCCCTAAACATTCAATTGACCGCAACAATACAAGCTTCCAATGAAGGGCCCAAGATCATTTAAGTCAAGCTTGGTGAAATTTCAGCTGTTAGTTTGTGTCCATTTTGAGCCTAGGCATGTAAGCTAAAAATGGAAAATACAAGCAAGGGGGTTCAGATCAGCTTGAAGTCTATTGGGGTTTGCATTCGCAGAGTCTGACGATACTGGCTTTCTAAATACAGCGGGCACCTTAAAACAGGCAAAATGCTTCATGGTGATTGGGTTTCTTTTATGAGTCTACACGGTATCCAAAACCTTTGTCTACACAGTCGCATTATTCACAAAAACTACTTGTGTCTACACGATACACACCGAAAAAGAGCCGTGGTCTACACGATATCAAGGCCGATTTTTTGAAACGTGTATATCATCATCCAAGAATGTTTGTTTGGGCTTTCAGGACTAGAGGATGAGTTTCTAGGACTGGGCTTATGGTACATAGTTAAATAATCGTGATATTTGCTGTTAAAAAGACAAAATGACAAGAAAACAGGTCGGGTCTCCACTTCGTTTTCACTTTCTACAAATCACTCACTTCTCTCTGGCAAATTCTAACTTGTCAGATCAAACTGCGCAAAGAGAATAGAAAAATCAGAAAATCCATTGTTTTCTAAGCGTGTTAGCGTCTATGACTGGCCGCTGTGTGTAAATAAACATGCCATAGTTAGCAAATGAAAGTGTACTCACGATTTCCTGTCTCAAGTGTCCGCCATCTTTGATAGTCTATACTGCAGCCAAAAAAATCTACACGATATCACGTATACGACTGTGATATTGTCAATGACAGGTTTGCTTCGCGTCGACATTTACCACCATTTATACACCCAATATAATTATATTGGTGTATCCAATATGATTATATTGGCGTATGAATCTTGGATCATACTCACTTTCTTTTTTGTAGATATTTGCAAACGAATACCTTAGGAATTTGTCAGATTATTCAAGTTAGAAAAAGGGCAAAGATCAGGAATCGATACAATCAAGCACCACACCTGACCCAGGTTACCAATGGGAAAGTGACAACTTCACAATTAAACATTACAAACGGGAGCCAAGAGGTCAGCCCTTTCCCAGCAGGTGACCACAAGGCATCAATAAACAAACACACACGAAAGCAAATAACATAAATGATCCACAAAAGAGGCACCGCTTTGGAACGGTCAGTGATAACCCATGCAGTTACATTATGTCAAAAAAGAACATTGACCTAAATCCAAAATCATAATTTCCAGCCTTCTAAGTTATTAAAATAAGTCATTAGATATCATAAACTTCGTACATGGCATTTTTCTAAATTCTATCGCAGACACTCAGAGTTGATCGTTAAATACACTGTTGACTCGAAACCTCATCTGTAACAAGGCATATCAGAACCAATATTTTATGGTTTTTAGTTTATACATTCAAAAGAATGGTTGGAATGCGCGCTCTTCCTGGTCAATTCAAAAAGGTCATTACGCGTTATAAAGGAGTTTTTTTTATGTCATGGATATTTAGTAATAAAAAATCATATTGCTATGGGTTCCTCTTTAATTGCACAACGGAGGGTCAGGCCTCAGACCCAATGATGACCCTGATTCCAAACTATCATCGGTGGGTTGATGCCTGATGCTTGTCGATGGTTGGGCCAACCGTTGCTCAACTATGTGTTTTCATTAGCTCTGACTACCTCTTTTCTTTGTTTCATAACAGTTTGTTAATTTGATATGACTGCATAAGTTAGGAAGCTTCCACGCTATCTAAACATTTTATTGTGTTTAACAACAAAAGAATTCAGGGAGAAGATTTGGCCAGTAAAATATAGTTAAGCGCGCGATGGCCTTTGCTGCTATCCATTTTAAGGTGGTTATTTTGTTGTTGTTTATTCAGTGACTGTTGTTGCTCCGTTTGTGCTGGGTATTTGTTTTGTGGTGAATTTTTTAATGTCCTTTCTAGTCTTGCAATCATCAGAGAAAGCTGATTGCCTTACTTAAATGATATTATTGCTGTCAGGTAGCTGTCCGTATTATGGATCTCTTTCTCGCGTTCTGTGGTATGAGATTGTAATATTTCCAGGTCTTACCCACTTGCTTTTTCTGTTTGATAGTCACAAAAACATTTAGAAAATCGCGAATTGCGGAGCTTAATTTGAGAGGTTGTCCCCGTTTTCAACAAAGAATACAATCATAATTAAACCATTTAGTGTCAATACATGGAAATAAAATGTAAGCATTTGATACATCAGGTATCGTGTAACACCCTGGGAAATTAAATAAAGCGCTTCTGAAATTAAAAATGCAATAAAAGACGAAGCTATTCAATTACATGTGATGGCAGGTAAGCATGGGCACGCTTTTATACAACCAGCATGTAATGTCTTAGCTACCATATGTAAGAGTGATATTCGTTCTACAACGAACTCGGTAAATTACCCATATAATAAAGCGAAAACATAGAGTCCATTTTACGAGCGTATGCAACACACACAGACACATAATGCGGGACTACATCGGGGTCTACACTGTTTAGACAAAAACGATCTTCAGAGTAAGACATACAATCTATTTTGGCAATTATAACCTGTGTCCCCTTAAAGATTACAATTGGCCATTCGAAATGTACTGTATCAAGCCAGAAGGAAGAAATCCAAGTGTTACCTTGTCGCTAGACTTGTGCAGTCCATTCAATTAGATTTCAAATACCTATCTTACTGAATTTTCAAAGAATCTGAAGAGAAACAGTTTTAAAGAGTAAAAGTGTTGTTAGAGAGGATAATTTCTTCTTAGTATGATGTGTTGACTTAGAAAAAAATATATTTCTACTGTTTGGACGATTGCCAGTCTACCTTGTCTCATACCCGGAATGCAGACTTTCTATATATACAGACGATACCATATGTTAGACGTTTGTTTTTCGACTGGTTGAAGACATAGCGGTGCTGTTTAATGGTTCAGTTAAGCTATTAAAAGTTTTAAGTCACCATTTAGATGCAGCAAGCAAGAGGATATTTCGGTCATAAAACCAGTTTTATTATCAGTGTCTTTACTGTAACTATCATTCTTCTTCATCTCGTATTCACTTAAACGGTCTACAATTTTATTATTTGCAAATAAAATCTAAAGGATGGCGAGTCTCTATTGATTTCTAGAGTTTCATTGCATCCATCCAGACTCCTGGCCCAGAAAGAGCTATAAAATCACACACAGTGGCTCCACGGGGAGAGGATAAATTTTCGTCTGCGCGAATAGACAGCAAAACCTGAACATTCTGCTCAGTTTTGCAGGTTAAAGCCTGAACATTCTGCTCAGTTTTGCAGGTTTAATCCTGCACATTCTGCTCAGTTTTGCAGTTTAAAGCCTGAACAATCTGCTCAGTTTTGCAGTTTAAAGCCTTAAAGTGTATGTTCATGGTTTTGAACATTTTAAAAATCAAAAATAAATATTTCATAATGTACTTATATGTTTTTCATAGATAATCCCCTCATCTGCTAAGTTATTTACGACAGTGTTCATTGCCTTAAACTAAACAGCTGGGGGCTGGCATAGTACAGCAATGGACATTACAAGATGGACATTAACCTATATTTCAGGTCAGCTAAATGACTCATGGAATCACCTTGCTAGTGGTTCCATACATTGCTTCATTTCAATATTGGATAATTGATATTCTGTTTTAATAACAATTATCAGTCAGATTAATGCAAATAAGAATGTTACGACTATTAAAAAGTAAAGTATTTTGTTTTTCAATTAGTTTCAGTTGATTTTGCTATGTCTTATTGTACCTAAAACGAAGAAAGTTATTACAAAATATGTCGTCTGCTATAGTAATCATTATTGCTTTAAGGGTTGAATTTTAGAAATAATTATCAAACCTTGGCCCATGTATCAAAATATAGTCATCAATGTACACACTATTTAAAATATTACTTTGAAAGATTGTTATTTTTTGCCATTAACAAGGATTTAAGACGTTGGCTGGTAGTATGTAAGCAGGTCTTAGTGATTCCAGTCCACTTGTTAGGAGCTCATTGACCTGCAAATGGCCAGACCCCAGTGCCAACTGAAAGTAATTAATTACAGGCTAATTGAAGGGATTTTACGCACATTAAATGAATGATCATTCCTACCATACTGTAAGCTCTATAATAAATGCATTTCAAAAAAAAGTGTGAATTTTCACTTTCACATTCTGCTCAATTTTGCAGGTTAAAGCCTGAACATTCCGCTCAGTTTTGCAGGTAAAAGCCTGAACATTCTGCTCAGTTTTGCAAGCCTGAACATTCTACTCAGTTTTGCAGGTTAAAGCCTGAACATTCTACTCAGTTTTGCAGGTTAAAGTCTGAACATTCTGCTCAGTTTTGCAGTTAAAGCATGAACATTCTGCTCAATTTTGAGAGCTGCAAAACCGAGCGGAATGTTCAGGCGTTACAAATCTGAGCTAGAAACTATCTGTAGTAGACTGGGTAAGTTCATGTTTCATCACATGTGAAGTGAGGGGTAAGGGTGTTTTTCTCCAACCTTTCGCATTACTTGTTTTTCCATTGTATCAGTATATTTTATTATGCGTGTAAACAGTATTATTACCCAGTTAAGATAGAACGATAATGGTTTAAAACATTAAAATCAACAGTTAAAGGAGGATGCAGCCGAGTTTATTGTAAGAGGCGTCATTATCTAAGATGTGTTGGGAATAAAAGAGACCATAGCCCCAATCTCTCGAAAGTAATGCATGTACCAAAGTGTTATCCGCAACAATCTCAATGGTTAAATAATGATAAAATATAGATAAAACAGTACGTGAATGTGACCATGAAATGCCACAATCACAGACTGCAGACCAACCCACAGCACCGTGAGGAAGAGATATAGAACACAGACAGCCACAACACAATTAAAGTATTAAAGCAACCAGCGCTCACCTCCTCAGAAACACCGCATAAGAATGGTTGTGGAAACTTGACTGTATCAAGAAATGGTGAGGAAAAACAAATGTGTGATGATTTGGTTGCAACAAGAACGGAGTATGGCGCAGATTTGGCCAGTAAAATATGTTAAGCACCCCCCCCCCCCTGGTGACTACAGCTGCTGTCCGTTCTAATGTGGTTATTTTCTTGTTAGTGTTAGTTCTTTGTTTATTGTTGTGTATGTGGGGTTTGTGTTTGGTCCTGGTTTTGTTTTTGCAATCATTTCACTGAGGATGTGAGAGCTGGTTGCTTTACTTTAATTGTATTCTTGCTTGTTTTTCTGTGTACATATTGATACACTGAGCATGGCATTGTTCATTTTGTATTTAAAGGGGTTAAAGGTTTGTAGAAGGGTTAAACGTCTAAACGCCTCTTGCTCACGGTGTCATCGATTGATTACTCGTTTTTTGATTGAATACTAATGAGTTACCTTAGGTTGTAATTCAGGTAATTCACTTGGTTCAGCTACTGTCCTATAAAAATATATCAAGTGGTTTCTAAAACTAGCAAAACGTGCACTTAGAAAACAACTAAGGCAAGAAAAATTCAATGATCGAAAACATTTCTACAATGAACTCATGCAAAACCCAAGCACTGAAAAATTTTATCAACTGATACGTAAAAATAGGGGCAGCAATGGACAAAAAACTAGTAGCATTATCGTTGATGGAAAGGAAATATTTTCACCTGAAAAACAAAGAAAAGCTTTCGCAGATTACTATGAAGACCTTTCAGTCCCAAAAGACAACGGATATGATTCAGCATACTTAGAGTTGTGTAACGTCCGCCATGACCTTATAAAGCAAATCTGTGAAGAGAGCTCAGAGCTATTGGACCCGATTACACCTGAGGAGGTAGAGAAGGGAATATCCAAATTGAACACCAAAAAGTCACCTGACGAGTCCGGCCTAGCTGCAGAGCACCTGAAGTGCTCGGGACCAGTGATAATTGAATCTGTAACCGACCTCTTTAACCAGATCCTTCAGGAAAAGTCTGTTCCAGGACCTCTTAAGGCGGGAATCTTAACCCCGGTACTGAAAAAATCAAAGGACCCTACCAAGTTGGACAACTACCGTGGCATTACAGTTACACCTATAATAGGAAAGTTATTTGAGACAGTATTACTGCCCCGGATCACTAAGGACTTTGAGCAATCCCCGCTACAATTTGGTTTCACTAAAGGTCTATCGCCGGTAATGTCAGCATTGATTGTATCTGAACCCGAGCCGAAGCCAGAATGGACCAAAGCACACCCTTGTTTTTAATGACGCTGGACAGCCAGAAGGCATTTGACGTGGTCAACCACATAATACTTCTTGACAACTTATATGAAGCAGGGATACATCCCTCCCTCTGGACAATAGTTAAAGATCTCTACTCAGGACTATCATCAAAAGTCAAATGGATGGGGGATTTGAGCGATAGCTTCAGTATACAACAGGGGGTCTGGCAGGGAGCCATACTCTCCCCTCCTTTCTATAACATATATCTAAACCCATGCCTAAAGGAACTTGAACAGCAACGGCTGGGATTGTGTATTGGCAGCGTGTACTGTGGATGTCCAACATGTGCTGATGATGTAGCGCTTCTCGCAAGATGTGAAAATGAACTCCAGTTAATGTCAAATGTTGTGCAAAGAAACTGCAGGCAAAAACGTGTTACGATCCACCCAGTAAAATCAAATATCGTGCTGCTTCAGCCTCATAAAACAGTAACAAAAAAGACTTTCACACATAACCTGAACGGAAATGACATTCAGTTATCCACCTCAACAACTCATCTGGGACTCTTTAGATCAGAAATAAAGGAAAATACTATAAATATTGACGAACGTTTAAGTCTAGCCAGGAGGACATTATATTCATTAATAAATACCGGTTTACATGGTTCAAATGGATTAAATCCCCAAACTTCATTCAAAATATATCAGTGCTATGTACTCCCAAGATTGTTATTCGGACTAGAGGTACTACCATTAACTGCCACTCAAATTAGCATCCTTGCAAAGTTTCATATCAGTAACCTACGTAGATTCCAATCGCTGCCATTACGAACTGCGACTAGTGCTGTTTATCTTCTCTTGGGTTCTCTTCCGATCGAAGCAGAACTACATAAACGTCACTTGAGCCTACTGCACAATATATTGACAACAAATAACACAACTATTAGGGATCTATCGACTAGACAAATAGCCATTAATCTTGACAACAGTAAAAGTTTCTTCAGTAGAGTGCAAGACATCCTGGACATATACCAGTTACCTCATATAAGAGAACTGAAATTTAACAACCTGTCAAAAGAACAATGGAAAATTCAAATTAAAAATGCAGTGAACAAATTCTGGACTGAACATTTTCAAAGTGAAGCTAGAGAAAAGTCTACACTCAAATATTTAAACATTGACTCGCTGAAAATTGGATCAACGCATCAAGTATGGTCAACGTTAGAATCAACTGTCTCTGAAGTTCGTATGGGAATCACAAAATGTCGGATGCTTACAGGCACATACCTACTACAGTCCAATAAACACAAGTTCAGTAAATCAAACGAGAGTGCCACTTGTAAATGTTGTGGTCTGGGTGACGAGGACGTGATACATATGCTCTTAGAGTGCCCTGCTTTATATGTTCAGAGGAAACAGTACTTTTCGAATGTCAAATCGATGGTGTCAGACTGTATAGGACTAGGGCAATGGGAAGAAACTTTTAATAATAAAACAAATTTAGTCCAACTGATTCTTGACAGCTCCAAGTTGCCAATTTTCCATAATAAACCAGAGTATCTCAAAATCGTAAGAGCAACAACTGAATTATGTCACAATCTGCATGTGGCAAGGCTTCATAAACTTAACGCTTAATCTACAAATGTCGCAGAGCGAAGTACAGTGTCTTCAACCCTCGTGTATATACGACAGTGTTTTATGTGTTTATTCTACCAAGTGTATATAGTCATTCAAGCCCTCATGGACTTTTAATTTTTAATAAAGTATAACTTTTACGTTCACTCAAGAAGATTTACAGACTTTCGTCTGGTGTTCCTTACTGGAAGCTAATACAGATACAAGAAAGAAGAAAGAGACTACTATTGTTTGGTCTTTGGTTTATAACTGTGCCTGGTCATATTTTCACTTATAGCAGCTTATATTGATGCCGTTTGCATTGCCTTCAAACTGTTGCCTTCGATGTCCTAAGAAATATTCTCAATAGTTTATAGGCCGCGGATATTGAAATGCAAGCTTGATTTCATTTTATAGATCGTGTGCAGTGGTTAATGTCCAAACATAGCATTTTAATTTCCTTAACAACTGTTTTATTTTAAACTCTATACGGCAATTCTATCAACGCACGTAATTCTTGTCACTATAAAACAAGGTTACGAAGCAATAGTGATATTTCAGTTACAATGTATTCTAGCTTATATGGGGAAAATAATTTAGAAAATAGAAGCCATACACGGGCTCAGTTTGATTAAGTCAGCGAGTTGATTATTTCATAAATAAATAAAACGGTTGCAGACGTGCATAAAAGTAAGAAAGACAGCAATAATCAGGAATCGATACAATCAAGTACCACACCTGTACCAGGATACCAAATGGGAAAGTAGCAAAATCACAATAAACATCACAAACAAGAGCCAAGAGGTCAGCCCTTTCCTTTCAGGTGACCACAAGGCAGCAATGAACAGTCGCGAAAGCATGACAAACACAAGACACAAATAACACAAATGATCCACAAAAGTAGTACCTCCTTGGAACGGTCAGTAAAAATGTTTTACTGAAGGGCTTAAACCGGTTTCAAGGCGTGCCAACCTCACCCTTAGTTCAGATGTGGATCAAGACACATAGATGTTTAGTTTGCATGAAAGACCCCTAACGTGTCCATGCATCATCTCCTAGAACATATAAATCAAGATATAAAAGGAAATAAAGCAAAGACAAGGACTCAACAGTACATAAAACTGAATACCTGACCAAATGAAATCCAACAGATAAACTCTGGTGTGCCTGACAACAGCCAAAGCATCAGACCCCTACCATCTCATCAATAGATAAGTCTTTAAGACGGAACCGTCATAGTGTCTGAAGTCCGACTCACTGGCGTGCAATTAAAGAGGAAAGCAAAGTTGCCAACCATGATTGGGTTGACCACCAAGAATGCAGTCTGTTGCAATACAATAATGTTATAGCCAATCTTTTATAATGAGAAAATAATTAATAAACTGAGCTGAAACATTATGAGAGCCAACAATCGTCTTCAATGTATACACCAAGACACCATAGAATTCAGGTTCTGAAAGTCCTTGGCGCAAGAGATATTTAATTCCTACTTAGAATTTAGATATCAAATCATAGTATCGTCTTTAAAATCTAGAAAATGTTTTGAGAAGTTTATGATACTGATAGCCGTGTTTAAGAAGTTTCTGGGTTAACAATTTATTGTGAGTGTTAAAGTCAGCAACGTGGCTAAATGCTATGGCAAAACGAATGCGTTGAGAGATATTGACTCCATAGAATGTAGAGCGAGGAACATCACCATCTAAAAATAGGAAATTGACAATTTAAAATTCAAATTCGTCAAGTTTATCATAACTTTTGGTAGAACCAATATTAATGGAAATGGACAAATGCAAGTCTAAAAACGCTGCCTCGGTATCAGAGGTATTAGCTTTATTAAGTTGGAGCTCTGAAGGGTTACTTACCATATTGTCAAATAAATGTTATTAATGTTTAAAATATCATCCAAATATGTGGACGTGGTGTAAAAAGCATCAATAATATCAGCCTGCTTAACATCAGAAAGAGACATCATAAAGTCTCTCTCATAACAAAACAGGAATAAATCGGCAGCCAGGGGAGCACAATTAGTGCCCATAGGAATCCCAATTACTTGTCTATACAACTTGGTGCCAAATCAAATAAAAATGTTGTCCAACAAAAAGGTCAGCGCATCACATACATTTTGACAAGACCATGCCTGATATTTTTTAGGTTTTTCGAAGTAAAAAATGCGCTCGTGTCGTTACATGCAAGGTAAGGAGAGCCTTCTCTATTGAAGGTTCTTTCGATAAGATCAATGAGTTTATCTTTGAATTAAATTATGAGGTAAAGTGGTGTAAGGAGTAGCGAAATCATAAGTAGACAAACTGGTCGCATTCAAATCTCTAGCTTTAAGTTTCTAAAATTTCACCTGAAATTTTAATAGACCAAAATAGAATTTTACCGAATCTCTCATATTACTTTTCACAGTACTTAATAACATGTTTTTAACAGCTGTAAGACACGAGGTTAACAATTTAGAAAGTTATGTTGTTGTACAAGAACTAGACTTAGTAATAAATCTTGCTTTATAGTTTTTATAGAGTTTAGATAACCAGTACAACTTAGGAACTTTGTCTTGGTTTTCTTTAGCTTTGACACCAACATGTAAGGCTATATGACAGCCATGCCCATCGGCAACTGCCCTCTCACTCAAAGAAGGCTTTAGTTTATAGGCCTTAGTGTCAACAAGCTCACGTTTAAGAGTATTAAGATAATACAATCGTCAAACAACTACAACATTGTTAGCAGCTTTATCTGCTGGAACAAAAACATAGGTCAAATGAAAATCCTGGATACCTTGTTTAAGATGATGAAAAGAAGCTTTAGGTTTAGGAGGTAAAAGATGTGTATTACAAGAGTAAAATGAAATAAGAGTATCAATGATTTTAAAAATGTTGATCTTCCATTCCTTCAAGGCATCAGGTTGAACATTTTCTCAGCTACACGAAAACGATTACTGAAGTCATTTGAAGAAGCAGCGATCTCGCTACGATATTTAGGGAAATCAATATTAGAGGGAAATCTATATTTAGGGCCTTTAGAAATAATATTGCGAACTCTAGCATCAGGAATGACATTTAGATAACCTGTAATCACATGCCCTGCAGGGGGATATAAATAATTAAATTTTGACAATCTCATGAGTCAGGAGTATTGGAATCTATATTTATATCAGTTACAATTTTATTAAAGTTACATACAGCAGACCTAATTGGTTTGTTATATTAATAGCAAATGATTGGAGTTTCTTAATTATTAAAGTAATTTGGAATAGATAAATTCACTGAATTATCTTTAAAGATACTATGTAAATTAATAAACGCCATACCTTTGGTAATGAATGGAATTTTGATAAACTCGTGTGTCTACGACAGTCAAAGCCGAGCATCATCAGCACCGTCATTTTGTGTACATCATTATACGCGACATTCTAGATTTGCAACAATAAAGATTTATTGTTGCAGGTCTAGAATTTTGGGTATGTTAAACGGGTTTACACAGTTTTTATTCAGTATCTCGTTTCTTTTTTTTAAAAAATGAACTTATTATATCTAAAACAATATGTTTTCTGGCTGTGTTTAAAAGATAATCAGAATTTAAGCAAATATAAAGGCAGCTTTATCTGCTATGATACTATAATGTCCATTAGCATTAAAACCTAGACAAACAAATTTAACAAATTAATAACACTGTCGGACATTATGGAGGAGTGATTCCACTAATGTGACAGGAAGTCCTTAGTCCTTATTGCTTTTAACAGAAAACATTAACATTAATAGATATCGAGCAGTTCTAGCTTCGCTACGGCAAAAGTTTTCTGATGGCTTAGGCAAAATATGCCTTCATATTGCTCCAGACTGCTCCGCGTCTTCGTTGTGTAACCTAAGAAGCATTTTGGTGCTGGCGATAGAAGATGTCGTAAGATATGATCCAACTGGAATGCCATATCTACAAGAGATGCTAAACTGGTACTGTTCGTTTAATCTGCTTCGGCTCATATATTTGCTGTCACATCAGTTTTAATGCTGACCGTTAGCCATTAAAATGATCCGGAATTATGTTGAGACATAAATTGCTAATGAGGCTATTGTGTTTTGTACCTATATCCTGGCCTTTGTCAATAGCTATATGATCAGAAAATATTACTATCACAGATCACAGTCCACTAAGGCACCGATAGAAGGGTCACAGGGACAAAGCCAAACCAACACTCCATAGGCACGCAAGAGCGAAAACGAGAATGGGCACTATATCACAAAACCGGAGGCAAACATGAAACAGAAGAAATGCCAACAGTAGAACCACCACGTTTAGAACGTACACCGGATCCTGCCTTTGAGTTAAACTGTTTTAAAACATGCCAATGGTTTACCAAAGTTTCTGTTACAGCAAAACTATATAGGGTAACTCAAGTAGAGGTTTTCTATCATACCCAATTTACAAACGAATCAAATTAAATAACTTGAAGTGAAACAAAGAAAATAGCTTGTAATTCACAGACAGCCAGAGCTAACTAAACACAAGATCAGCTACATGGGGGGGGGGGCAGCAAATGACATGGATCAGGCGACCAAACACGAAATCCCAGCATATTGGGATTAGGGGAAGAGTCGTAACTAAGGTTGTGAGAACTTGTGACCCAACCCCATGGCTGTATATAATTGGCGATAAAATATGTCTAAACTAAACTAGGTACAACACCTTATCATTGCGTTTTAATATTGGTATCAAAGTTATCTGATCAGTATTACTTTAGCTGAAGTACATGTGGATATATTTGATATAAAGGATGGTCATTATTAAGTAAAGCATCTAGATATCTGGATGTTAATTGTTTCACGAACGTCGGCTTGGTTATTTATAGAGGGAGAGGCAGCACGAAGGGCTTCATTAATTTGTGGTCATATTTGAGATGCACTTAATTATCGTCTGGACAATATCTGATTTGGTTCTTAATTGTATAGACAACTCGTAGGTATTCCTATGTGTAATTGTTGCAGCTCTATTGATGCAGATTTATTATAGATATATATAGATAGTTTATCAGCTTTAAGCATTACATGTCCATGATACTACAATACTAATACATGTGATTCAATGGCAAAAAAGGTAAGTGAGTATGATCAGGAAATACCACAATCACACATCGCAGATCAACCCATGAGTCATATAACATATACAGTGTAACAAGACATATAAGATTCAAAATGGGAGAAATACATACTGCATAAAGCAACCTCTTATTAATAAATTGCATTATATCAAATGAGGCCAGATAAGGCTTTTTCCATAGAAGAGCTTCAGTTTTAAAAGAAACCTGAAATTAAATCACGCTGTTTAATAGCTAAGTCTACTAATGAAACTCGAATGCATCCATGCCCATAAAAAGGTTCGCAAGTAAAGGAATAAAACCCATTTTTACCATTTGGAAAAAAAGTATTGAGCTTGAGTGGCGATTCCCCTCCCCCGCTTAAATCTATATATGTATTTTGTTTGCTAAAATAACCATCTTAATGAGACTGCTTGAGTACCTAAATCATATGTTTGATTGAGAAATACTACAATGAATTTATAATCACCACTTCTTATCCGGAACCCTGTATAGTATGGTGTTATTTCGGAAACTTTCTAAATTCTATCACAGACACTCTGAGGTGATTGTTAAATACACTGCTGGTTTGCAAAATCTATTGCAATAAGGTATATCTGAGCCAGGATTTTATGGTGATTTAGCTTATAACTTCAAAATAATCGTTGAAAAGCCTTATTGGGAAAGATAATCAAACGTTATGAAAGAGTGAGATATATGGATATTATACGACAGTATGAATACCTGGTAGTTAACCGAATCACGGTTAATAGCTATGGTTTCCTGAGGATGGGTGTTGCCTCTGACTCAGTATTGACCCTACCTAAAACCTTTATTGGTAGGTCAGTGCCTGATGGTTGTCTTTGGATGGGCCCACCGTGGCTTAACTTGGGATTGTCTTAAGCTCTGACTATCTGTGAGTTAAAAACCATTTTCTTTGTTTCATCATAGTATGCTTATTTTATTTGTTTGCTTTCCTGTGATGATACATTGCATACATTAGGAAGCCTCCACGCGAGCTAAAACATTTTTTGTTTTAGCAGGCGAAGTTGTGGCCAGTAAAATATATTCTTGCCTCAATGGTCTCGGCTGCTGTCCATTGTAAGGAGGTGATTCTGTTGTCGTTAATTAATTGTTTGTTGTTTATTAATTGTTTGTTGTTTCTTCAATTGTGGGTTGGGGCTTTGTGCATGGTCCATGTTTTGTAATGCGGTACTTAGTGTCCTTAAATTTCTAGTTTATCCTCTCACTGAGGAAGAGAGAGTTAGTTGTTAAACTAAATTCGCGGTCTTACTGTCGTGTGGCTGTCTCTCTTCATGATGCGACGGGTTGGTCTGTGGTTTGTGATAATGGAATTTCCTGGTAATGTTCAATTGTTTTCAAGATATTTATCATTTTTCTACATTTAAATTTACTTTGCCCAGTGTGAAATTGCCTGAAATGTGTGTATTCAATGCCACTCAGTCAGCTGAGAGAGTTAAGAGAGGATTAATTAAACTTGAATAACCCATTTTATGCTGATGAAATATTCCATTTTCATTTGGATGGTCCATGGTTAGAGTTTTCAAATTAAATTATTTCTGGTCCCTTAAGACTGATTGAATCATAGTTAACATAGCATACCTTGATGAGATACTATATATTGCACTGTTTGTAAAAGTACTTGTTGAAGGCTAACCAGTAAAAGTGTACAATTTTCCAAAATATTTAACGAATCAGCTAATTCTTGTAATAATTATAACAATTTGCAGTAGCACAGCAAACAACAACAAAAACCATGGCTCGGATACCAGTGTGCTAAGTCACGTAAACCCTATCATCGCGCAAAGGAATTGCATGCTAAAAATCCAAGCCTTGCGTCGAAGGCTTCAGTGATGTTCGCAAGCAAAATGTACAAAAAGAAACTTAATTATTTCATTCTTAAACACAAAAAAGACACACAAAATAAATTAAGGAAGTTGAAATCTAAATCTCTTAAACCGTTTTGGAAAATATCAAATAGCCTCCAAAGCAAAAGGGAAAATAAGGATATCGGTATGAACAATTTGTATAATTTTTTCAATGATATCAATAGTCCCAATGATAGTCATGATCCTGAAAGTGAAAACTTGAATTTTTCAATTGATAATGACGATGGGATTTTAAACTGTCATATTTCAGAAAATGAAATTTTGAAATGTATTAATAACTTAAAAACAATAAAGCATGTTCAAATGATGGTAATATAAATGAATATATCAAAGCAACTGCACATGAAATGATGCCATTGTATGTCACATTTTTCAACTTGATTTGCAACTCAGGAGTGTTGCCTGACTCTTGGCCTGAAGTGGCAATACAGCCTATATACAAAAACAAGGGTGATTCAAAAAGTCCAGAAATTACAGGCCAATAACGATTTTGAGCTGCTTTGGTAAATTGTTTACCTCCATACTTAACGCTGGTCTTAATAAATTTCTTGATGCACACAATATACTTGAGGAAAATCAGGCTGGTTTCCGCGCAAGCTACTCAACAATGGATCATATTTTTGTTTTGCATGCATTAGCAGAAATTGCAAAAAAAAAAAAAAAAAAAAAAAAAAAAAAAAAAAAAAAAAAAAACAGAAAAAGAAATTGTTCTGTTCGTTTATTGATTTTAGCAAAGTATTTGATTCTGTATGTCGAGTTGTGCTATGGAAGAAACTATTAGCCAGTAATATTAACGAAAAATGCTTCCAGATTATTTTAAACATGTACAAGGGAATTAAATCATGTGTCTCATATAATGGAGAGCAACCTTCGTTCTTCTCAAGTTTTCGAGGCGTAAGACAAGGTGAAAATTTATCCCCAGTATTATTTGCCTTATTTTTAAACGGCTTAGAATCTTTCCTATGCGAAAAAAGTTGCAATGGTGTTACTTTGTTTTCCAATATGATGATATAACATTGTATTTGAAACTGCTTGTGCTGCTTTATGCCGACGATACAGTTGCTTTTGGTACAGATGAGAAGGAATTTCAAAATAATTAAGACATGTTCTATGAATACTCAGAATCATGGCACTTATCTATTAACTTTGATAAAACTAAAATTATGATCTCTGGTACTCGACAAGACATGCGTTTTAATTTTAATCTAGGTGGTCACAAAATTGACATCTGTACTGACTTTAAATATCTTGGTGTTATTTTTAGCAGAAATGGGCACTTCCACCAAACAAAGAAACATAATGTTGAGCAAGCTAGGAAGACAATGCATGTACTTTTCAAACGAATTCGTAATCTTGATATTCCAATTGATTTGCAGTTTTATTTATTTGACAATGTTATTTTACCTATTGCATTATATGGTTGTGAAATATGGGGCTTTGAAAATAGCCAAAATGTTGAAAATTTGCATAATGATTTCCATAGACAGATTATTAACTTGAGAAAAAGTACCCCTATATATATGTTACGTGCAGAAATGGGACGACATCCAATACAAATTAATCTAAAGTAAAGAATAATAGGTTTCTGGTTATCAATTGTCAATGGAAAAGAATCCAAATTATCAAAATTACTGTACTCAATAATGCTCAAAGAACACGAAAATGGTTCTTATAATTTTAAATGGATCCGCTGTATAAATGACATACTTGTTGCTGTTGGCCGACCTGATCTTTTTAAAACTAAGCCAGTCAATAACCCAAATTCTGTGAAAACGGATATTTTACGAACATTGTCAGATTTGTATATTCAAGAATGTAATGAGAAAGCTAACGTTTCCTCAAAAGGAAACAATATCTTTTATTTAAAGACAAACTCAATTTTAAAAAATATTTGATTCAAAATTTTATCATTCCAAAATTATCAAATATAGGACTGGTAACCATCGGCTCCCAGTTGAGACTGGAGGATGGGATGATATACCATTAACTGAGCGAAAATGTAAAATTTGCACTACAGACGACATTGGTGATGAGTATCATTATTTGTTTACTTGTGGCTTTTTTAAGAGTGACAGAAAACTGTATTTGAAACCGTATTTTTATGTTAAGCCAAATATACGCAAGTATAGGGAGCTTTTTACCTCAACCAATGAAGCAACGCTCATTAAATCATCAAAATCTGTTGCAATTATTATGGACAAGTTTTCTGTGTTGATTGTTTTTCTATATGATTGAAATAAATTATTTTCCAATTTATATGAAGATAAATCATATATTCTTTGTTATTAAAGGTCAATTTCCTGTCATGGTCTATATTCCCAATACAATAATATTGTATTTCATAGTGCACTATATTTATGTATTATGTCTATTTTACTGCATAACATGTTTGCGTTAATCTCTTACGCCACCTGTGAGTGGCCTGAGATGCATAGTTTTCAATAAAGTTCTGTTCTGTTCTGTTCTGTTCTGTATCTTTAATGAGCTGTTTTTATTTTTGCCTTTACTTTAAGGGGTCTTTATTGTTTAAAGTTATATATTCTTAAGTCTGAACACAAGATTTTATACAAAATATGCTTGCTAAGGAATCTCCAATGCAAGTATTTACAGCGTGTAGGTAATTTAAACTATAAGGTTTCGCTGAAAAAACAACAACATCATGTCAGAGAGGGGATCAGATGCCATGCTTCTCAAATTAAAACAAATAGTTTTTGATTGAATATCTAATATAAACAACAGCATTAATTTACGTATATCTAATTACTTAAAACCGTAATATAAAAAAATAACTAGAATTTGTGCTGTAATTCGGCAATGTAATGTAAGTTGTTGTTTAATATTACAGCTATATTAATTGCCTAATCTAAATAACAGCATCTTATAGCTTATTAAAAACCCATCTCTTAGAAAGTAGCTTTCTAATTAAGCTTGAATTCACATTAAATTTTCATCAATTATGTGATGCAGGAATTCAGGTACTTCACTTGTTGTATTATATGACTTTTTGGCTACTGTAAAGGCGGCACCTCATGAATGCGTAATTAGGACTGGTCAACCTCAGACATAGGTAAAAGCTGAAAATGAGGCGTGGTTTTATTCAAAAGTAACTGTATCACCTTGTACCATTACCTCAGTATAGACGCAAAACTCATTATTGAGTCCAAAAAACTTCAGAAAAATAACTACATCTGAAAATTAGTACATATGCATAGAGGCAAACATTTGCTCCTACAGGAGCAGTCTGATCTGGGTCCACACTGTTTGTCTATGAGGCTTCAAATATTTTAGTGTACGGCAAAAACATTCATTTTGTGATTATGAGCTTTAAGGGTTATTAAATGTGAGTTCAGTGTGTATGCGATTTGGATTTTCATGAAATGCACACACGTTTGCGCGGCTCAAACAGCTTATTAATTCTTCACCAAACTATAAATGGAAACCTGATTTCCCTTGTTAAGCAGATGAAATAGCCAAACCACGCCCAGATATGAATATTAAAGTTACCGCCTTTACAGAAAGCAAAAAGTTCTATTATAGCAGTTCTTACCTTCATATCCTGAGAACTTTTATTTGGTTTATGGAACTTGCATCTACTAATTAATAAGGATTACAGGTAAAAAAAGATGCACAACTTTGATAAGCACTGAAATACCGTGTTACGTAATCACGTCATCAGATAATTATATTTTTCATCTGGAAAATGATTTTTTGAGCGATTCATAGACTGATATTATAAAAATGTTCCTTTCAGCTTTTGAGTAACATAATTGGGCCTCGTCGCTAGAAAACCTGATTGTGTTGCATGCGAAAAACAAAGGCGCAGACCAGCCTGCGCACCCACGCAGTCTGATCAGGCCATTGTTTTTCGCTAATTGAGAAGTTTAATATCTAAACTTGTTTTCGGCAAAATTTCAACATTCTATCTAGTCTCTGTAGCTTAGCAGACTGGTTTGAGACTTACTCACCCGGCAACCCCAAAGACAGGTTTTCTCGACGAGGACTATATCAAAACATACCTTGTAAACATTGATTAATTATTGCAGGTGATGAGAAAATATACTAAGATTTCATCGGTTCAGGAAAAGGAGCTGCAAAAATTTCGATTGAAATAACATTTTTGCATTAGATCCTAATGCTTGTCAAATCAAAGCTGTAAATACATGAGCCAAGCCGATCGCGAGCCAAGATGCATCATTTGAGCCGTTAGCACATATAGAAGTATAGTATGAAGTTTCATATCAAAGACCAGACGGATTGACCTTATGTAGGGTCTGCTATCATTCAAACCATTTTCTGTCACACAAAATCGAAACGAGAACATCATATGAAAATGAGAAATGTCAGCCTTAGTATATGTCTGGCTGTTTGCTTGTTTCTGCATGCACGGATCCGGAAAGTTTTGTCAGACGGGATCCAACTTCGCCATTTTTGTTTTTAGTTTATGAGGGAAGGGAGGATCCAAATGCCAATATAAGCGGGTCATCATCGGTCCGCCAGCGACACGCCATTCAAATTGCGTTTCGCTGACGTGTCGACGATGGCCCAAATTGAATTATGGCTTGGTAGCTTTGTGATTTTTCAGGGGATCCGGACCAGTATTGCTAAACCCCTAAATTTTTGTGATTTTTCAGGGGGGTCCGAACCCCCTGTCTCCCTCTGGATCCGCGCATGTTCTGATGCTGCTTCCATATGTTGTGTGTCCTGGTAACGAACTCTGGATAGACAGACTATACAGATGCGAAACTAGTCTCACTGGTCGCATTGTGGTAGTATGATATTTTTGCTATGGAACAAAATAAACGCAGCACCACTGAAACTAGCTGAATCAAACAGCATGTTTGAAATAATTCCAGAATGAAGATATTCAGATTTCAAAATACTTAGAGACAAATAACTCTTTTTGTCTTATTGTTTGGCTATGTCAACCTGTAGAGTAGCTCATTCTAATTTGCAATATTTTTTTCCATATTTTTTTAATGTATTGTAATGTGTTTTATAGCCACGTATGCTTGCTTTCGATTAAGATCTGTATATATATAGATGGAGGGTCGTACATGATAACTTGTAAACCAGCCCAATTGTTTAAATATACTAAAATTTATAGTAAAAAACATTGTTTAATGTTATTATTTATATGCAACATGTTGGTATAAAAGAAGAAGCAACCTGAAGTACCTTAGAATGTTTCGGTTTATTAATATTAAACGTGTCCTCATTTTGTAATGTCCTTGTTTTGTGGTGTAGTTCGTAGTGTCACATCTGGTTTGATCATCTCGTTGAGGAAGAAAGAGATGGTTGCTTTCCTTAAATTACTTTCATGCCGTCGTGTTGATGTCTGCGTTCTGTGCCTCCTCCTCACGTTACCTTGGTTAAGTCTGTGATTTGTGATTGTGCCAGTTCCAGGCCATTCTCACTGATTTTTCTAATTTTAATCACGCTTCATCTTTCTTATGGTGTAACTTTTGGGCTCCTTATACCATGTTACATAATTTCACTTTTAGAAAACAACTCACCGCCCACTTTGAACTTATCGCAGGTTCTGTAGCATTCTCTTGGACAGGTAATTTATTTTCCATAAGACTTTCTTTTTGTTTTGACAGGATGCAAATAATTTTTCAGACAGTTCATTATTCCCAACAGAGATATGTGCATTTCTTTTTCACAGCTGTTTTGCAAAAACGCGCAGCAATCTAGAAGTTGTGATGAATAGAAACATCGGTAATGAACATTGTGACAAGAATACGAACTATTTATCTTGTTGCTTTGCTAATGGACTGTTTCGAACGCGCCTACACACACAGTCTACTAAGCAAAAACATGGAAAGCAAAACACAGACAGACAGACAAAAACGTTTATTCTCTTAAGTCATGTACATGACATACAAGGAATAACATATTAACATATATGACAGCAAATGTGGTTATACAAAATAATGTTTTTAGGGAGAATGTGCAATCCAAAATAGATAATTGAATAGTTACAGTGCATAAAAATGCCAGCATATTTATAGTGAGATCATTCTAATATGGGAAGCGTAATGAAATTTTATTATAAAACTTTATAGAAACACAGAGGGCCCGGCAAACATGAACGTAACGCGCAAGTTTGTCCTGTCTTCACTGTTGGATGAACATTCTGTAGACAATGGATGTGCCATATAAAAATAAAGATTCAATCTTCAATATGTTCGTAGAAAAGGTTTATTCTTTGGAAGCAAATAATACACCAACGAGAGTGCAAGTTTTAGCTAGTATTTTTTTCCAATGAGGCCTCGTCAGTGACACTCTAAACCCATTTAAGCATAGTGTCCTTTTTGTGGGACATCGGCTAACAGTGCAGAATCAGATCAGATGCCACCGAACGCACGTTTGATCAGGTTCTGCACCGTTTGCTTACAGAGTGTATTTTTAAATTTGAATGAAATTGAAAATTACTACCTTCGAAATGGATTTGCCCAATTGATAAGCGTGAGTTTGATCAGACATAAATAGGTTTAAAAAAAAGGCTTATTCTTTAACAAGTGACATTGAAGATTGGTTATGCCAACTGGGTCACCCTCATAGAATAAAGTCTTTACTTACTTACTTTTATTAGTCTCTCAAATAAAAAAAATTTCTATAACGTAAACTACATTAAAACCTGTCTTAAGCGGACACTCAAAAAGAACACCAAAATTGGTTTTCAATACCAATTAACGCTTAATGCACGTCAAAGTATAGCAGATTGATCCCTTGGAGCATTCTGCAATACTTTCGACCTTCATTAAGCAACCATTTTCCAGTAAGACATTTGTTTTGTCTTTTTTAAGTGGCCGCTTAAGACAGGTTTTACTGTAGTTACATTGCTTGACAGATTAGATATGGGTTCAGGCCCAGGCTGCAAGGACGTAATTTGCTACAATCGCATTGTACAGCTCCGTTGCAGTAGACTTTTGTAAAATTACTTCTTACCACAAACTACAGACAAAATCCACGCTGTTTCGCGGCAAGAAGAGTGAGGAGAATGTCTTTTACATTGTCTCAAAGACTAGAGACTGGAAGAAAGATTACTGGCTCATCGCCACTGACGTTGATGAGAGTCCCAATGTTTATGTTTAGATAGAGGGAGAAATCAAAATCTTACTGATTTTTCAGCGTATAATCATTTTGCAACTGGTAACGTTATGTGTGAATAAATGTTTGTAATAAAAATGTATATTTTATGACGTTTAATTTATATGTTTGTAATTGCTCTTATGATTTATGCAATTGCAATAAAATTTATGTATATATAATAGCGGTAGTAAGTTGAAATAGAGTATACAGAGCCGAAATTCAGCATAAGATACAAGTGAGGCCCCCCCAGGAGGGGGGGGGGTATGTGCTCCCTAGATCCCTGAAAATAATACATTGGTCTCCCCAACTCCCTGAAAATAATTTCCTCTTCTCCCTAAAATTATTTGACTTTGCTCCCCAAATCCCTAAAAATAGTTCAGCTTCTCCCCATATCCCCAAAAATATAAGCCAATTCTCCCTAAAATGTATTTTCTTTCGGTAGGATTAAAATCACATACTTAAAAACTTTGAAGGTATATAGTAGCGCATGACTTAATGATCACTTAATTTTTTGCTTACATATGTAAAGACAGGGCTTAACCATGGAATACATGGCATATAATAGCCATGGAATACATGACATATATTTATTTCAATGAAATGCATGATATATGGCTCAAAGTATGAGGTCATCCTTGAAATGTTGTTGCTGTACCTGGTAGAGTAGACTTGGAGGAATGCTCATTCGATTAGATTTTTTAAATTAGAGACAGACCATTTGGTTTTCATTTTGGGAGCAGGGGCTGATTTTTTCCAACAGCTTAAACTAATTTATTATTTTTAGAGACTTTAGTGAAAGCATTTATTTTAACCATAAAAAGTCATTTTTACACTTGCTAATAGTGACTCTATGCTTGAACATTAATTAAGTATATATCCTATAAGCAATCTTCAAAAATTTCAATGAAAAAAGGCTAATTTCCTCGAGAGATAATTACACAGCATGTGGGTAGGTAGCCCTGTATAAATGTGGAGCTACACTGTTGCTAGGGGGGTCGGGGGCATGCTCACCCAGAAAAAATGGCAAAATGGTGCTATCTGTGCTTCCCAAAGTATGTTATTATTAACGACCTAGAAATCATCAAAGGGGTACTTTCATCTGTGCCCACGCATGGATTTTCTTCAAACTTTGCATATTAATAACTCATTATATACGAACTATGAAAATGTATTTATAGAATTAGATAATTAAGAAAAAGACTTAGGAGGCAACCCTGACGTACTCCACCTTTGAGGTGGTACCTGTCTATAAATTTCCATGTCCTAAATCTATAGTTTTGTTTATTTCTATGATTTGTCATCTAGATTGAATCCAAAATACCATAGACATTATTTTAATATCACGAAGCCATTTGTATAAATTATGGTTTATGTTTTCAGAAGAAGTGATTGTAAAATTTCAACATTTTTTTTTCAAAAATATACAAAACATTCAACATTCAATTCAATAGATGGATATGTTCTAGTCTTTGTCAAGATATCATATTATCACAAAAACATGCCATATATATACTGCTGAACTGAGCCAAATATCATTAAAATCCAAAACCGGTAACTTTGTCATTTCCTACCTCTTAAGGGTATAGGTAAGTTTTAGCAAAATTGATTATTTAGTTCAAATGAATCAATAACTCGACATAAGGAAGTTGTTTTTTAATCAACTTGCACTTTCCTTAAAAAAAAGTCATGTTTAGACAATTTTAAATGATTCAATGGTCAGAAATGCCGAAGGTCATGGCCCTGTGTCATGGCACTATGGAGCCAAGACAATGTGTATCACTTCCTCAAGTCCTGCATGATATTGTTTAAAAACACAATATCCTAACAATAAACATGTGAAAACAAGAAGACTAAATATTTCCTTTACATCCAAACTGAGCTAGAGGAACCACATTTTGGTGCCGTGACCAGGATAACTGGTAACAGAGTCTTATCAAAGGTATTATAAAACAGTGTTCTACATGAATAAGTGAGGTCCAGAAACAAAACTGTATGCCTAGAATATACAGCCAGCTAAAGTATAAATGTTGCTATTTGATGGAAATCAGCATCAATTTCACAAAACAGAATGAACAGAGAAGATTTAAACATTAAATTAGCAATACCTTTGAAGCCAAGAGTTATCTGTGACCAAAATGGTTAATTTTAACCAATAGGTTTGACAGGGGGTTATTTTTGTGAAGCAGGTTTATTAATGAGTCTTAAAATTATAAAATCATAGATATAAGGTTCTTCTTCTGTATGAAATGACTTGTCATAAGGTTTCTCTTCTGTATGAATTAAATTTTTTAATAATGTTACATATTAAGTGTAACATTGGCTAGATGTAGTTTTAATGCTAGAAACTAGTTGTGTTAAGTACAGGTGTCAACATATTGTATCATTTTGGCTAATAATATTGTCTAAGCACTTCATTAAATAAGAATCGTGGCACTTAATATCAAAGAATATTGTTTTTTTCTTTTTCCAATCCATAATAGGGGAAAACACTGAACATATCAACTTCAGCAATAAACGTACTAGCATGATGATTCAAACTAAGCAAATATTCAAGTATGTTTTACACTGAAACATAATTATTGTATTTTTTACATTTCGATGAATTAGAGCCATGTGTTTACATCATGTTAAAAAAAAAATATGTTAACGGTCCTTGAATTTCATATATATGTTTATATGTTGAAATGGTATCTTGACAAATACCGCAACCTGTAAAAATGTTTATTCCAAATTTGACTGAATACAAAATATACAGTCGAAAATACGGGTACCTTGCAATAAAAATGAATGCCCACCAAATATCCTAATACATACTAAGCCATTTTAAGTAACACAGCGAACTTATCAATATTATAGCTATTTAATAAAACATTTCTCCGCCCGTTACATGATATTTAAATTACTTTAGAAATGATTATAACTGGGTACCCTAAGATATTCTAGTGATATCATTCATGACGTCATAAATTAGCAATGGAATTGTATAAAAACTCAAACGCACCATAAATATTAAAGTTATACCCCAGACAATTAGATAACATAATTTTTTCAAAATCAAAGCGTGGGGCAGACTCCCATGTTAATTTTCCCATACCATGCAAGAGCCCCTTTTAAAGATTATAAATGAACTAAAAACCTTTTTGGCACAATTTTCTCTTAGATAAATCTAGATGAGCTTGTTAGTTGGAAATGGAATAAAAATAACATTCAGAAGGGGGGTCTGGGGGGCTAGCCCCCAGAAGCAGATGAAATTAAAAAAATCAAACAAAATGGAGGCTTTTCCTTTATTTTTTGCTTATTGGCAGGGCTCCCTAGATACCCAAAAATATGAGCTTGCTCCCTAGATCCCCTGAAATAATTACCAGTGCTCCCTAGCTCCCTGAAAATAAATAGCCATTCTCCCCAGATCCCCAAAACCCCTGGGGGCCCCACAAGTTGGCATGTGCGTACACCGAAGATTGAAATCAGTCTGTGCATCTACACAGAATGATCAGAGTCTTAATTTTCCACCTGAAGAAACGTTGGACCCTTGGCTACCCATAGAGCGCCTTTCAAAGACTCTGATATTCGCAGTCTGATCTGAGTCTTTGATTGGCGCATATGTTAACTTGAACCTTTTACTGGACAATCACGGGGAGCGCAGTGGCTTAGTGGTAGAGTGCTTGAGTCGAGACTGAGGGCCGCGGGTTCGAACCTCACCGGCGTCACTGCGTTGTGATCCTTGAGCAAGACACATTTATCCTAGCTTAGTACTGGTTCAACCCAGGGAGACCCGTCTCTGTTTAACTGAAAGATTGCTGATGGGACGTAAATAATCAAATCAAACAAACAAACTGGACAATCACACTGTAAACCTTGGACATGCAGCTTAAGATTTCGATGCTGGTATTTAAACATTTATAAGCAGGATAAACTCCATGCTCAGTTGAGTTGAGCATGAAAAAAGTTTTACAACCCCTGGTATGATTTTACGAGGCTTACTGAATTTACACAGAATATTTCAAGAAGAACTTGATTCTGACAATATTGAGTGTCATTCTTTAGGTGATGTGTGTCACGCACATGTACAAATAAGAAAATAAGATTTTATTCACATTTAACCCAGCGATCATCTCTGCTTATTTCATATCTATTGACACAGCTTCAGTTCCATTAGAACGAGCGCCACAGTGAGTAATGATTTAATGTGACACTAATTGATAGGTAATACAGAAACTCTTAGGATTTTGATTTTTTAAGAACTAGCACTCTTGGAATAAGACTATAGCTACTAGACAAGTCCATTTATAATGGACGAATAAAAATAGTAGGACTGTAACAACATGTTTTAAAACAGTCAAGAGCGTAGCCAGAATGCTTAAAAAGTTACGTACTACAAAGGGAGACTACCTGATCAAGCAGTGATTCTCTTCAATTGTGTCCCTTTTAAAAATGGGAACGTCTCTTAAAGGAAAGAATTTGCTCCCAGAGAGAAGAGCAGTTCCTTATGGTATGGAAAATCACTTTTACCACATTAGGTGACCTCCCTTAAATGTTGCTATTTTTATTACGCACGTGCGTAATTGCGTAATGGGAGCGAGGACAATGACAGTCCGAATTATGCTGACAAAAATCGACCTGATAAATTCCATGTAAAGGGATATAAACTAATCCAGGTAGTGGGTACACACCACTAAATATAGACAAAGCTTGGCCCCGCCTTTTGTGGGGAGAGCGTTAGGTTAACATTATAAGATGGATGACGTCATCTGTCAATTATGCATGTTCATTATTTTGTAGTATAAAAACAGGCCAACCAATGTCAGTTACTAATAGGCATATTTAAATTTGAAATGATTTTATTATAGGGAGATAGGGTTGGTTTCATTAACTGACCCCCAAGGTAGAAAATATGCCAAATTTTCAGGTACGAATTGGTGGTTGTCAGACTCCATCCAATATGGCAGCCCCTAGACCAGGGAAACATATGATTGTTTTTATATGAAATTGATCGGATAGAATGGCTGTTTAAAATAAGACAGGTTTGTTAAGCTTTGTATGTACAGTTTTTTTAATAAAGTTGCGAAACGTTAACATTGTCGTCTATGGAAATTTAATAGTAAAGTGCAACCTAGTATGATAAGCTTTTCCAAATGCGCTGATCAAACTCCGCGCATGCGCAGACTGGTATGCACATTCGTTGTTCGAGTGCAACAGTCAGATTTTCTTGCGACGAGGGCCATATGAGCTGTATAAAAGCAAGCAGTGCTGACCTCCATGAGATACCACAAAACGCGGAATTTATCCGAGTCTGCTAACGTTCCAATTTTGGTACTCAGGCATTGATTGAGCCGCGACATGAGATTTCCAACAATGTGGTATGTGCGACCAGCCAAGGCTCAGACCAGCCTGCGCATTTGCGCAGTCTGATCAGAGTCTTTGCTGGTCGCTTGAATATTCTATGAATATTAACCTACTGGCTGATTATCGTTTGGAGTTTCTAAGCTTAAAAGGAGGCTGCACAGGCTCCTCTGAGTCTATTCATGTCAAAATGTCACATTGTTGGAAATCACATGTCACGGCTCATATCAAGACAGAATCAGCTATGCAGCTTTCGCGTGATTTTCCTGACAGTGTGCATCATACACAGCTTGATCTGAGTAAAATAATTAAAATAAATCTCATATAAGTTGTTTTTCTCGCTTTTAAGATTCTTTCAATTCTGTTGCAACCTGCAGGATTATGCTCCAGCTTAACTTTGGAGCCTTATATTATACCATTAATCCTTTATAAATAAATTACGTAAGTTATAGCTTCGTATGCATTTTTGTCATAGTAGTGAACAGTAGGCACATTCTAAATAACACATGTAAGGCTTTTGATAGGATTAGAGGTTAATTGAATATTGGCAAAATATTTAAAGACAAAAAATGAGATTAAGATCTTATGATATAGGTCAATCCATGTTCGGAATAATGTTTAAAGATATTTAGGGACGTTGATATTGTGTGTGGTAGAAAATCTCAACCGAGCACCTGGCAACAGCTATCGATATCTCACTGTGCAGAATAGTTTGATGCAACATCGAATGTACGATCGAGGTAATAAACGCCACATTGTTTTGTTTTAGCACGCGCATTTTAGCTATTAGACTGGCTCCCTGTCTACTTATGACCATAGATATACAGACTACATAAAACTGAATCCTGAGCTGGATCCAGTGTATTGGTATGGTTCTTGATGTCGTTCCTAGTTAAGCAATCATCTTACTGAGAAAGAGAGAGCTGGTTGCTTTACTATGTGGCTGTCTATGTTCTGTGTCTCTTCATCACGTTGCGTGGGTTCGTCTGCAGTCTGTGATTGTGGCGTTGTATACACTGTTTTCAAAAGTGGATATATCACAATGCTTACAACCAGGCCACCACCAATTAAGCATTTCATTCCAATGAAACATCTAAAGATTAGCTGTCAATAATATAAATTGCCTGTCTATTATTGTCATCCAGGTGCCTACCAAAATACACAAAAACTTGTTCATTTCTACATGCTCATTGCACTGAAACATAAACAAGTAGTTGAGAAGTAAACCACCACTCATTTATTGAATGGACATATGTTGTATGTGCACATTGGAATTGCCTATATGAGGCAATTCCAATGTGTACCAATAACATATGTTACTAAAAATAAGGAAACCTATTTTGAAATATACACTTTTCAAGAATCATGTCAATTAAGCGCTTTGCCCCTTTACAACATCTCAAGCGGCAAACACGTTTTAAAATGCACGGCACAATATGGCAAACATGACAACTACGAGAGTCATCCAATAAAGAATGAGACTTTCTTTATAATCTGAAAACCTGTGTGTGCATTTAATCAAAATTCACCATAGTAATAGTATGACATCTTAGCAATTCAGGAATATAAACAATATGTTTGTGATTGATCAGTTTCCATAGTAACCGAATGTTTTGTGGAAGGACTTGAAGATGCATGGCCGCGTTAATATTAATTTTTGCATACCCATATTCATTCAAAGCCTTTTATTTTCGCTTAAAGATATAATTTAACCTCTTTATATAATTTCTTCTACTGAACAATGTTAATGTTACGTAAAATGCTATATAAGAAGAATCAAATATCCATATCCTTAAATTTGGTTGCCTAGCAACCGATTTACTCGATTTTTTATAAACACAATAATTTGCGTTGCTATGGCAACAATGTTAGTGACGGATATCCTACAAAATGTATGGTTATGTCCAGCTGTTTATAATTAAGTATACATTAACAGACCCCTGTTCATTTTAATTGCATTCAACTATTTGATGTAGCCTTTTAAAGCCAAGAGGTCAGAGAAAAATATCATATATTTCTTGAAAACTTGATTTTGTAACCTTTGTTTCCATGGTAACAGCCCAAGACTCTGGAAAATTACTTTCACCTATTGGCTGAAGACAGATTGCATGAACATATATAAGTAGTAGCAGAAAAATAAACAAAACATCTTATTCTGTTGCCATGGTGACCACATTTACTGAGCCGTCCAGGCATGTTTACCTTGTCTTCTATTGTTGCCTAGCAACAAATGTTGGAATTATGATACACGTCGAATATGGTACATGTGAAAAGCCAAAAAGGCTTTATAGCTGTGAACCAGATTTCAAAAGCCTAGCATGTAAATTCACTGCGCTATAGAAAAAAGTCTCATTCTTTATTGGATGACCCTCGTATATCACCAAATTTGATTTCATGAACTATGCTTTTGCTAAGTTGGTATGTAATACCACATCACAGTTATATCTGGAATTGTAACAAGAAAAACTATAACATGTGTTACATGTTTTTAACGGCGTTGTTGAAGGTTCTTATGAGTAATAATAGATGAAGGATAATAATGAAGTTTTTTTTCGCAATAAATGCTTGACGTTTCGCTTATAAACCATTCAATCAGACGGTGATGGGGAAGCAAGCTTTTGTGAATACTTGTTATCATCAGTCTTTTATGAAAACCTATACTTGTCCGCGGGGAAAGAAAAAGTTAGACTGCATTACGTCCCTTGATATACAGTATTTTAAAAAAGAACAAGAAAAACTATGACTTCTCAAGTCGAAAGAATAATATCCCATGCATTTTCCTCCTTTTGATGGAAAGAAACCCAACCCCAGCCATGAGTTTGCGGGTGATGGAAAAATCTACTAGCGTGCCAGTAGCAAAATAAAGAAAGATGATGATTGCTTCCGCATTTGACACAACATCAAAACAAACCTCAGGTCAAACAAATCGAACGACCTATTTTCCGCGTTTTGCCTTTAATATTTCTTGGGTTATTTTCTTTGCTTATTCATATTTTCTGCTTGTATGCCCCTTGTACGTTCTGTTTGTTTGTTTAACTTTTTTTTCTTGCTCCTATTTTCTAATAAAATGAAAAGTTTGTTTCTGTTTTATCGTGGCATTGTTTTATCGCACACTGCTAAATATAGAATGAATGACGTCACAATGATTTACAGAATAGTCCTTTAAACACTTATTTAATATACTTATTTAAGAATATTGTATCTATAGTAATGAATTATCAATAAGTTCGCCCCAGAAAACCACTGATAACACATAATTGGAAATTATTTCTTGGTAGAAATATAAATTACAATTGTAAGTTATTCTAAGTTAGACCATTAGACCCACTGGCGAGTGTGAAAAATAGGTACAGTCCGTGGGTATAACAGGGGTTGAACATCCGACATTTACACTGAAAAGACACCCGATTTTAGACGTTTTAAATACTCTTTTAATAAGAGAAGTCTACGTTTGTTTTTACTTTACCCTTGGAAAAACGAATAATTTAATCAAAACATTATTCATTGAACAATAACTTTGATCACACCCCTCTTCGGAATAGTCCATTTCAAAACCAATTACAATTATAGGCTAAGTAACCACTGTTTCATAAATGAACTAATATTAGTTACTTATGCATTAATAAGTAACGCCGTAGAAAAAATATCTCGTGTTCACTAAGCTGTTTTCTGTTGATTAACAGAGGCAGCAGGGCTGTAAATTATCTTTGACATTTTGTCTTTTTTTTCTCTGGGGTTGGGGTCGCAAAGGGCAAAAATGGAATTAGACTGCGAAAGTAATTTATTCAGGAATCGTTTGATGAATGATAACGTCAGAGTCAGACTGTAAACACAACCAAGGACCTTTGATATCACCGGTGTTGATCACAGACTTCCAGGCGCTAGATGCTGGTAATTGATTAGCTAATGACACTGACCTTCCTCAAGTACAATTATCTAAATCTAAGTAAAGGTTCAAACACCACGGAAACAAAGGTAGGATAAGTGTTTGACAACTAGAATTTTTGTTGTTTATGCTTTATGTTTGTCTTTGTTATGTTATGCTGTCTCGTCTGTTCCTTGTGGCCTTGTGGTCGCCTGCTGGGGTGGGTTTGGCCTCTTGGCTCTCATGTGTGTTTTTTGTGTGTTTTTGTCACTTTCTTATATTGTGTTCCGGGTAAGGTATGGTATTAATCCGAGCCTTCTCTGGTGTTTAAGTGGCTTTTCCATATTTTGATATTTGCCACTAAGTAGTGGCAAATATCAAAATAAAGAAAAGCCACTTAAACGTCAGAGAAAACTCGGACTAGTATGGTATTTGATTGTATTGATTCCTGATATTTGACTTCCTCTCTATTTTAAACATTATCTGCACGTATATAATTGCAATACTTTTTGAGATAAACTAATGCATATTAACTAACATTCCACGCAGGGGGTAGCATTTTAAGGAGATGAACACGTGATGCATTTGATGGGCTTTCTACAATGTCACGATGCCAAATAATTAAGGCCTTTGTACGTTGCATTTTCATGCCTCCAGATGAGACTCTGTAATTGAAAACAATTTTCTTATTTCTCATTGAATACATAATAATATGTTGTGGGAACTCAAAAGAAACGTCAAATAAGACGGTTCTACATATGTTTAAACTGAATGGTAAGAAAAAGTACAATTTGACGCTAACATACGATACTTATACGTATCTTGTCCTATGCATTTAGCACTAATGGCATATGGGTCATACATTTATTCAGATCGGTCTGGTTTTGTGATTTCTATCATTATGTCATGGCGACAAATATAACCGACACAGCAGAAACTAGCTAGTACCGTATGATCGTTTTAGTTCCAGATTGATTAAATAAATATTCTGGTTTGAAGTCCGTGCAAAGCTCATACTAAAAGGTGATTTCCCATTTGTGTCAACACCATGATGCAGTCCTTTATTTAACCCTTAAAGCGCCAAGAAAAAAATGCATCTGAAAAAGTCGTCTGCTGAAGTCGTCTGCTGCAAATAATTACCTAACATTACTGACAAATTTAAGTGTAGAAGCAAACAGGGTGGACCCAGATCAGACTGCTCCTATAGGAGCAGTCTGATCTGGGTCCACACTGTTTGCCATAGAGGCTTCATAAACATTTCAGCAGACGAGAAAAGCAGACGACTTTTGTTGCGATTGGCGTTAAGTAGTCTTGCGATAAGGCGTATTTCACATGCTAAACCATGGAAACTGAATTCGAATTAAACAGCAAAAAACATGGCAACATCATATTAAATACAGATTGAAGTATTTGTTATTCCGCGAGTGCAATGTATTTTTGTGCCTTCATTTACATTAATTAACCATGTTTTACTCAGATTCGTTTGATAAACTCTTCAAACATACAACGTGTAGAAGAAAGAACGCATGGATATTCCACGCTTCTTGGAAATTATGATCCGAGGGTCGATCAATATATTTTAATATCTGATATGTTCAATTCATAGTTCAATTTTATAGCTTAATCTTGCAAAGACATTTTATAGAAGTATATATGTTTATCCAGTAGAATATATTTTTTTTCAAAAATAATGGTATTTTTCGAAATTTAGCTTGTTGTGCCGCAAATTTAGCTTTGTATCGCAGCACTATGTTTTAGAAAAACCTCGCGAACCATTTTCCATGATTAAAATTAGTAGGCAGTTGATAGTAATATTTGACAAATAAGGCCTGTATCATCGCAATTATCTTGAAAGTTGTTTTTATGCGAGTATAAATAATACTTGAAACCGGATACAACCAGATCAGTATTTGTTACTGTTTCTGAAAACCAAGGAATTTTTCAAATTAAACTTTAATTAAACGAAAAAAGGAGCTCTTATAAATCTGGAATTTCAAGTTGTGAATTTGTACTTTCAAGATGTCAATCTGCGATTCCAGGTTGAGAACTTAAAAACGAAGTGAAATCGTTTTTGTCTTTATCCCTATTGTATTTCTGTAGTCTGAAATACAATCAAATAATACAAATACATATTGATTGATATGATTGGTTTTTATGACGCAATATTGGTTATATGATAAGAATATTCAGTGGCTAAATGAGTCTTCGTTTCATCATAGTGCATTAATATGTTTAGGAAAGTAAGTTAGGCATACATGTAAGTTAGGAAGCCCCCATGCAACCTTAGCGAATATTTGGCGCCAGTAAAATGCATTTAAGCCCCTCTTCCTGTGGCTAGTTAGTCTGCAGTCCGTTCTAAGGCGGTAGTTCGGGGCTGTGGGGCTCTATGTTTGGTCCTTGTTTTGTTATGCATTGCTTAGTGTCCTTTCTAATTTTGCAATCATCTTGATGGCGAAGATAGAGCTGGTTGCTTTATTTTAATTGTCTTCCTGTTGTCTTGTGATTGTGATTGTTTGTTTTCTGTGACTCTTCTTGACGATGCCGTGGGTTGGTCTGCAGTGTGTGATTGTGGTTTTATCTGATCATACTCACTACTTTTTGAATTATTCACAGTGTGTGTTCGAATCATAAATGAGCAGTGACATGTGATTTCCAACA
Organism: Loripinus fragilis; assembly: GCA_964019695.1. Classification (NCBI taxonomy): domain Eukaryota; kingdom Metazoa; phylum Mollusca; class Bivalvia; order Lucinida; family Lucinidae; genus Loripinus; species Loripinus fragilis. Next base: position 12,406,929 of record OZ026515.1, on the reverse strand, counting down.
ATGTTGCATTTTGACATGTAGACTCAGGCGAGCCTGTGCAGCCTCCTTTTAAGCTTACAAACTCCAAATGATGTTCGGTCAGTAGCTTAACACGCATAGAATATTCAAGCGACAAGCAAAGGCTCTGATCAGACTGCGTGTATGCGCAGGCTGATCTGAGCCTTTGCTCGTCGCACACACCACATTGTTGGAAATCTCATGCACTGGCTCATTTTTTTTATTTGTTGAGCTAACTTTATTAACGCCCCTTGGTTTGTTCCTCATGTTGTTTCCAAAATGGAAGAATGCTTCTGTTTTAAGACGTCTATATTGGGAATTCGTGTTTGATTTCAACACATAATCTTAGACTTTCGTGGTTTCTTAATGTAGAAATGATCCTAATCAGCGAATAAAAAGGTTTAAACACGAAACACAGACATCCATTACATCTATTAAGATTCCCCAAGGAAAATATTGATGATGTTTCAAAAGGAACTAAAGATAATTACTTCTTGTCTTTTATTCAGAAACAAAAGGATGGCTTCAGAGTTTTCAACAGTAATGACATAAACGGCAAATTCGAGAAAAGCAAACTTATCTTTGCTTTATCTCCTTTTTATATCTTGATTTATATGTACTAGGGGATGATGCATTGATAAGTTAGGGGTCTTTCGTGCAAACCAAACATATATGTGTCTTGATCCACATCTGAACTAAGGGTGAGGTTGGCGCTGTAAAACCGGTTTAAGCCCTCCAGTAAAATATTTTTACTGACCGTTCCAAGGCGGTACTTCTTTTGTGGAACATTCATGTTATTTTTGTTGTTTGTTTGCTATGCTTTCATGCGCGTCTGTTTATTGGTGTCTTGTGGTCACTTGCTGGGAAGGGGCTGGCCTCTTGGCTCTCGTTTGTGGTGTCTTATTGTGAGTGTGTTACTTTCCCATTAATATCCTGGGTCAGGTGTGGTACTTGATTGTATCGATACCTGATCTTTGCCCTCTTTCGTACTTTTATAAAATTGAAGGAAAAAGTATTTACCATGCCTATATGAGAACGGTGCTATAAATATGTTGTCATTTGTTGAACTTGAACGCACAACTATATTAAACATGGGAGTATATGTAAAAGAATCTTTTGTGTACGATCAGTGAAGACTCACCTAAGTCTCTACATTCTGTAGTAATGCGGCTTCACTAGTCGCCATATTCTGCGGTAACAAGTATTCGGTAGTCGTTATAGTCCGTGGTAACAAGTCTTCACAAGTCGCCCTATTCTGTGGTAATAGGTATTCGCTAGTCGTTATATGCTGTGACAACAAGTATTCGCTCGTCGCCCTATGCTGCGGTAACAAGTCTTTGCTTGTGTCCTTTGTTATAGTAGTTAGTAATCGCTAGTCGTCATATGCTATAGTAACAATACTTCGCTAGTCGCCCTATGTTGTGGTAACAAGTATTCGCTAGTGTCTCTATGCTGTAGTTAGAAGTCTTCGATAGTCGCCTCAGTATTTGCTAGTCGCCCTATTCTGATGTAACACGTATTCGCTAGTCGCCATATGCTATCGCTAGTCGCCATATGCTATGGTAATTAGTATTCGCTAGTCGCTAAAATATGGTAACCAGACATCGCCAATCGTTCTGTGCTATAGTACTAACATGTGTATAATGCAGTAACAAGTTTTCACTAATTCGTCCTTTGATGTTGCAACAAATATTCGCAATCGCCCTATGCTATAGTAAAAAGAACAAGAATTTCAACCGTCATTGGGTAGACTAATACTCTTTTATAACTAAAATCGTTTGATTATCGTTTTGAACTGATCGATTAAAGAAGGCTTTCCAATTATCCTTTTCCAATTTAAAATAAATCATCACAAATTACTAGCTCTGATATACCCTATTGCAGAAGAGTTTTCAAACCAATATCAACTCTGAGTGTCTGCAATAGAAATTAAATATGCTGTTCGAATTTTATGATATCGGTAGCCTGGGTTTAGTAACTAGGCAGTCAAACATTTATTTCTATGGCTGTTGTCACTAAATACTCTCCCAAACGACTAAGCTGTAATATATATACCATAAGAAGGGGGAGCATAGCCATCTCAATTGTTACAAGCAGCATTTGTTTCTGAGACATTGTACAAATTGCATGCGTGCATACGTATTTGGCGCTAAGTGATAGACAGAAAGAATCTTAAACATGGAGAAACTATTTTTCAATTATATTTCTACTCCACCCACTAAGACGCAAATTCATAAGATGTCAAAGATGATTGTCACTTCTGTTAACTGATTAAGAAACTGTGCCAAATACAATTTACCCTCATTTCAGTAAATTGCTTTCCCATATTTCTTGGTTAACAGGGCCCAGCTAGATAGCGTCAGTGAGTCATTTCCCTGAATCAAAAATCTCTCCAGGGTTGCGACCAGTTAAGATGCAAACCAGCATTCACAGCTACAACGACTAGGTACAGCAGTGTTTGAAATGTACATTTAGCAAGTGCAATAGATTGCATTTTTCTAGACCCTTTATATCTGCTTTTGTTGTCAAAATATCACAAACATACGTTCTGGTGACTTGACACAAAAGTTTCTGCTTATGCATCGAACATCGTAAAGTTCAAATGGACCAGTGTAGAAGCCAGTACGTTTCACATACCATAAGGTAGAAAACTAGTATGTCCAGTGTCCACATGGTTTGTCTTTGTTTATAGTTTGCAACTTTAGTGCTCTCAGAGAGGATTAAATATGATTGAAATTGGCATTGTAGACTGAATATCAGTCTAATAGTTAACCATCAAGACGATGTTTGAGTGATTCAGCCTTATTATGAAACAAGAGAGGAAACGATACGGTTCATAATTTATTATTCATGAAACCAGCACCAGGTTTTAATTATTTTAGAAATTAACACGGTTATTCTCTTTAGGATTGTTTTCTTTAAAAACATGGCAACCAGCCGAGCCGTCAGTTTTCTATTAAGTTACACCGAGGAAGTAAAAGCTGTTTGAAATCGTATATCTTAGAAAGCAGATGTTTTATTGTGTCTTATTGACAACGACAAAACAATTTTGACTTGTTCCTTCAAGATCCGATAATTTCCATTCTTCCTGGCATGTCTGCTTTGTTTCCAATATGATGCAAGATTGATAATAATATGGTTGTATGTTGTAACAGTATGCCGTTAATAACATGTTCCAGACATGTCTTTATTTGCTCCATCATATTTTGACATGTACTTCTCCTGGTTTTACATTACTTTTGTCTGAGAAGAACAGTAATGTACAATACCGATTTCATATACTGTAAAGCTTCGTCAGAGCGAATCGCGACATGAGCAAGTTATTTAATCGGGGTATTATATTGGTACGAAAAAGGAATATGCGTTTGCCTAAATTTCCTATTCCCTTCCTCTTCTGTACCAGCTAAATTTTCTCTGACGCTTTAATGAATCTGACTATTACATGATTAGTCCCAAGTAATACAGATTCTATAATATTTATGTTTTAACAGTACCAGTCCTTAGAATGCCTAACAAAGTAACCCAGACATTGCCTGCTTGGAATTTATTCAGTTAGGTGGTTCCGTTGTGTTACCTCTTGTTTTGTCATCGATCTGAGTCCCATGAAGATCTATTGACGCTTTCTGTGTTACATTGTATATATGGAAGCACACTGATTCCTCTGTAAGCTATTATGTATATAAAGAGTTCTGGAACAAAACGAACAAACAGCTCCAAATAAAAAAAGAAACATTTGTGCGTGCTATATGTCTTGGACGAATATTTGGCCAGACCCGGTTGGCTTCTACTGCTGTCTGTTCTAAGGTGTGATTATGTTGTTATTTATCAAGTGCATTGTTTGTTGTTGCTCCAATTGGGTGTGGGGGTTTGTGTTTGGGTCCTTGTTTTTTGTGTGCTTCTTGTTGTCGTTTCTAGTTTAGGAATCATTTACTGAGGTAGAGAGAGAGAGAGAGAGAGAGCTGGTTGCTTTACTTTAATTGTGTTGTGACTTTCTGTGTTCTGTGTCTCGTTCTCACTCACGGTGTCATGGGTTGGTATGCGGTTTATGTTTTAATATCTAAATTCAATAATGAACTTAAATCTCTCTTGCGCCAGGGGCTTTTGGAACCAGAATTTTAGGGCGACTTAGTGTATAAAATAAAGAAAATTGTTGGCTCTAATATTTTTTCAGCGCAGTTATTAAAATAATTTTTCATTATAAGAAGATTGGTTATAACATTAATGTATTGCAACAGACTGCATGCTTGGTGATCAACTCAATAACTGTTGGCAACTTTGCTTTCCTCTTTAATTGCACTTCGGCTGGTTGGACCTAAGACTCTATGACAGTTCCAAATTAAAGACTGTGGTCGGGACCACCGGGGTTTAACTGTTGGATTTCTTTTGCTCTGGTATTCAGTTGTACTGTTGAGTCCTTATCTTTGTTTTATCACCTTTTTATCACGATTTGTATTTACTAGATGATACATAGATAAGTTAGGAATCTTTCGTGCGAACCAAACACCTATTTGTCTTGATCCACATTAGAAATAAGGGCCAGGTTGGTACCATACAACTAGTTTAAGCCCTCCAGTAAAATAAATTTTACTAACCGTTCCAAGGTGATGCTTCTTTTGTGGATGCTTTTTGTTATTTATGTTTCGTGTCTGTCATGCTGTCTTGTCTGTTCATTGCAGCCTCTTGGTCACCTGCTGGGAAAGGTCTTACCTCTTGGCTCTCTTGTATGTGTTATTTTATTATGTTTTGTCACTTTCCCATGTCGTGTCCTGGGTCAGGTGTGGTACTTGATTGTATCGATTCCTGAGGTATGCCTTCTTCCTTACTTTTATGATTGTGGCATTTACTGTGCATATACATTTGCTTTTTGCAAAATAAGACATTGAACGAATGTAAGTATAACTTTTCTGATGATTATGGAACTTGATAATGTCAGTTAGCAAACTTGATATTCATTAACTACTTAGGGGTTTACTTAAAGTGGACGGCTTATTGAGGTTTGAATATTTCCGTATTTGTTTGCCTTGCATCGATCGGTGGTAATATTTTAGAACTAAGATTAATGATGGCATCAATAAAAATGTTCTGACACATCTTTTCCCAGTGCCGAAAGGTGAACATGACCATTTACAGACCCATTTTTTGCAAATGGAAGTCCACCAATCTCGTTTCTGTTCATTATATGGAAATCATCCATTATTAACTATAAAGCGATATTGTTGTTGAATCCTTGCGCCCTCAACTTTGAACAAAGTTGAAGGGGCATATTGCTTTGGGATTGTCTGTCCGTCTGGAAAAAATAGTTAAGAGTTTTTAAATGTCATAGATGGATTCCTCATAAAATATAACTGACCCATATTTTTTTAAAGTTTGGATTACCTCTTTGTGTGGGGTTCATAATGAAATTTTTTAATCAATATATCTCAAAAACTACAGCTAGGCGCTTCAAAGTTGGTCAGCTGAAAGAGGATAATGAGTAGATAACCTAGTAAAAATATATAAAAAAAACTTGAGTTATTGCCCTTTGCAAATTTTGAAATTGAAAACTTGTAATCAAGGTATCCCAAAAACTAATACTAACAGTAACTCCAAACTTGATCAGCTGATAGAGGATGGAGAGTAGATTACCTGGTGAAAATTTAAAAAAAAAGTATTTTTATTTTTTTCGAGTTATTGCCCTTTGCGAATTTGGGCATTGAAAACTTGTTATCAAAATATCTCGAAAATAATTATAGCTAGCACCTTCAAATTGGGTCAGTTGATAGAAAATGATGAGTAGATTACCTGGTAAAATTAAAAGAAAATTATTTTTCTGAGTTATTGTCCTTTGTAAAGGGCATTGAAAACTTTAATAATGATATCTCGAAACATTAGTCAGCTAGCAGCGTCAAACTTTATCAGCTGATTACTGTGTGAAATTTATTTTTAGGTCACATTAGGTCAGCTGATAGAGGGTGATGAGTAATATAACCAGAAGCTTAAAACTTCAGATGACCCTTGTGCTATAAAAGAGCACCATCCTTCTTGTCAACACATGGTTGGGGCATAGTGTTTCATAACATCATTTCTAATTGTTTATTGTTACTGCTATTGTTTGTGGTTTTCGTGTTTGGTCCTTGTTTTGTTGTGGAGTACTTGGTGTCCTGTATAGTTTTGCAATCATCTCCCTGAGGAAGAGAGAACTGGTTGCTTTACTTTAATTATCTTCTTGCTGTAATGTGGATGTTAATGCTCTCTGTATCTGCCCCACGTTGCATTTGGTTGGTATCGTACTTATCTTTTGCTAGTAAAAATATATGAGCTGCGGCATGAGATTTCCAACAATGTGGTATGTGTGACGAGCAAAGCCTCAGATCAGCCTGCGCATACGCGCAGTCTGATCAGAGCCTTTGCTAGTCACTTGAGTAGTCCATGAGTGTTAAGCTACTGACTGATCATCATTTGAAGTGTCCAAGCTTAAAAGAATGCTGCACAGGTTCGTCTGAGTCTACATTTGTCAAAATGCCACATTGTTGGAAATCACGTGTCACGGTTCAATTATAGAATAACGTAAGTGCAGATACTGGTGAGACACCACTAACATCATACACCGCATGGTTTCACTATATGCCGCTGGGAAAATTTGCTAAGCTGAAAATTTATTTTTTGTCTTCATTAAGAACGTGTTTAAGACTTAAAGCTGCATAATCTGTAACTTTTGATATTTTCATTTTAAAAATAATGTTTCTATTTTTCAAGAACACAGTAAAAATACTAAAATGCAGGTATACATTTTACCTTTTTCGTAATAATAAACAAATTATTAGTGCCAAAACAACAGCATTTATGTTAAAAATTACCTGTCTAGAATTATTGGAGGGACGCAAGAGAAAATACTCATGTTGTTATAAGATAATTCACTTTTTCATGCAGTTTTCAACTGTAGAAATAAGATTTATTGTGACAACATAACTTTATTCTACTTTTGCAAATGATTTAAAAAGAAAATATTTTTTTTCGAAAAATGTTCATAGTTACAGAGTATGCAGCTTTAATCAAATTTGTTGTTTGCAAACGAATGAAAAAGCTTATCAATAATTCAAGAGTTAATTATCATTGATTACCAGAATGGCATCATTCAAAGTTTATTCAGTTGAAATATTGACTGCTAATTGATGAATGACAATTTTAATTCAAACTGTTTCTATATTTTACACTATGTATAAAACTGGTATTTAACCCATTTATGCCGAATGTATTTTCACATCCTTATCAATTGGACGAGTCCATTTCAAATTTTCGGGTTGTTGGGTGGTATTTTTCATTTTTATTCAAATTTTAAAAGACACTTCTGTAAGCAAACAGTGGAGAACCTGATCAGACGCCGCGGTTTGCGGCGTCTGATCTGGTTTTCCACTGTTTGCTGATGTCCCACAAAAAGGACGCTAGGCTTATATGGGTTAAACAATTTCGTTCGTTTGAAACAAATGTGCAAACATGGAGTGTGATAAACCCTTAAAATAAGAAAACCAAGTTTGCCGACATTGAAATTTACAGATTGGAAGACACTTTAAGTGCGGGCAATAATATCCTAGTTGCAAAAGTTTTTGACTTATAGTATTCCTGGTCTCCCATGTTATTTAGCATAATCATGTATATTACATGTTGTCGTTTTGTGGAGTGATAGTAATATGAAAACAGATGACACTTCATATGCCATCTTTTATGTTCCTACTGATGATTAAAAAGTGACATTCATTTTACGTTCTTCTGATTTTTCAGCTATTAATCTGCAGCTGCAATTTGAATTTTAATGAAGCAGTCCTATAAGAGGGGCGTGTATCTTGTCGTTTCCAACTTGCCGTAGGTTGTGGCTGCTGTCACATTAAAACTTTAAAGCGCCATCATTTGAAGTGCAGCAGACGACATTTGAAGCAAAAATGGTATTTCACAAATTAAATTAGTATGAGTTAACAAAGATGTATGAAGTATGTTGTAATAGAGATAAGCGTTGTTAGTGACACGTTCAGAAGCAGAAGAGTGTAACATAATTAATATAGGCTTCTTATTGGCATGTCAGGGCTACATCTTTTTGTTGCAAGAAACGAGTGACTATAACCATGAAAATAAATCTTTCCATCTTTCAGCGATGAGGGGGGTGTGTCATTTAATAGATCATCACTTTCGTCAGAAACAGCTTTAAAATGTTTTTGTACTTTCAGTCCGTAGACAACAACCCACTTTATGTGTACGATGAAAGTGGATTGTTGTCTACGGACTGAAAGTATTTTTTTTAGCTGTTTCATACGAAAGTGATGATCTATTTAATGACACACCCACCTCATCGCCATCTCCGCAAGCTGAGATGTCGATGAGCTGGGTGTGTCATTTTAGGTGTGACACTAGGAGACAATACATACAGGTACTTTTCACAGAAAGGGATGGATATCTTTCGCTACACCTATTAGTAAACTAAGTCAATCATAATTGCCATCCTCAATAGGATTGGCAATAACGCAACAACATTGCACAATACCAACCCATAGCGCTACGAGGAAGAGACATACTGTCGAAAACACAGATTTAGATACATACTTTATAGAGCAAAAATACAGTTAAAGGTTATCGACTAGACTGGTATCAGACCAGTAATTAGAGCAATAGTAACATATACAAACATACACTACCTCTGTAAAACTGTTCACTGACTGTCCTATTTACTGTAGTTAAGTAATAAAAGAATAAAGTATCACATATCTTTGTATTAGTTATAGAACATTCAGTTTCGTGCTCAAGGTCATATGACAACACATTTTCAAACAATTTTTATATGAAAAATTCGAAACAACAGAATATGTTGCACACCGTGCGTTAGTGCACCTGGATGGTCGTCATGGATTTTAAAGCTCAACATTCACACCTCACGTCAGCTGAAAGTCTTTAAACAGGAAATAGAGTCACTAAGTCAAGATTTGATGATACCTATCGAAGTCACTAAAATACAGTCAAAAGAGCCATAAAACAGCGAACTTTCGTCACCAGTCTCGCATTCTTCCGTAGAAAAGTGTAAAATTAACAGTTTTCACATCTAATGACAAAAATTACAAGTAATTGCAGTTGAAACGGATACTGGTCGGTAATTTCATTTTAAATAGGGTTGTTCTTTAAAGTGTGCAATCTGTCAAGTTGTAATGTAAATAGCTGTGAGAAATCTGTCTCAAATTTAATCTAAAAGTTCAATTCATTCATCCATACTTCGGAAACGTGACACAGTCAAAACGTCACTGTATCACGTGCGAAATTAAACCCTGGAGCGCCCTGGGAATTTGGAAATTCAAATAGCATACTCAGACGTCTGCCACGCAGCTGCGTATTGTTTAATCGGAGCAGTAAAGACACTCAACAGACTGCGCATGCGCAGTCTGCTGAGTGTCTTCACTGCTCCATATGCCTTTGTGTTTTAGTTTTCCTCATCACCGGCTACTTAATGTACGAGCTGTGGAAACAGAAATCCATTTCTCCTCAATGTATGTTATTATCCCATCAACACGGACACCGAGTAGTTACATGATCTTAAAATGTTCATGATGGAGTGCCTCGCCAGTAAATAATGAGACAAAAAGAATCATCGTAGACACGGAAAATGGACTTTTTGGCAGCAGAACAAAGTTGAGACAGACCACTCATACTCAGTAAAACTCGATGACAAAAGTCGGTGCAATGGTGGAGGTGTTCAGGATGAACCAATCTTTATGTATCGGCCAGTAATTTGGCGTTTATATAGCATATGCTCTAAAGTACCCAACAAAAGCCCATGCTGAAGTAATCAGCGGGACTAGATGTCTATGTTTTGATCTAAGTCTTCTTTTACATCCATAATTTGCGTATGTGAGCAACGAAGGCTCAGCGAGTCTGTGCGTATGCGCAGACTCGCTGAGCCTCCGTTGCTCGGCAGTGTGATGACTACCAAAATCTCATGTCCTGGCAATATGTGGTACATTGTAGTTTTCTTCATAAATGTTTGCTATGGAAGCCAAATAATAGACAACCTTATTGTCTAAAGATTCCCAATGCATCTTTCTGTGCCTGATCAGTCTGGTCATGATCTTCGTCCAGTAGAGAGATTTAACACTATGTTAGAGCAGGCTATACAGTTGAAAACATGGAGAGTAATATTTCTTATAGAATACATGATGTCATTGATGGCTCCGAGTTAACAAAGCAAGGCCGTTTGTATGCAAATGAGGTGAAAACTGATCGCTAAAATGTCAGCACTGTTTTACATAATTTTATCTGCGTCATGAGAAAACCTCCATTTGGGGCCTGCTAACTGCGCATGCTCAGACCAGAGATCGGTTGCGTACGCCCATATATTCATTTTTCTCAAAAAATGCAGCGCGAATGCTCGGAACAGTGGTGCAAGTGTGAAAGTGCATGAGTTTCCAACAATGTGGTATGTGCGACCAGCAAAGCCTCAGATCAGCCTGCGCATACGCGCAGTCTGATCTGACCCTTTGCACATTGCTTGAGTATTCTATGATTGTTAAGCTACTGACTGAACACCATTTGGATTTTCTTAGCTTAAATGAAGGCTACACAGGCTCGTATGAGTCTAGACTTGTCAAAATACCACATTGTTTGAAATCACATAACACGGCTCAATTACGTATTTTCTGAACATGCTAAGAGCAACAAAATAGAATTTCATTACATGACGTTATAGTAAGCTGCTATCCATGATAAAAGACCGTGTTAACTAGTGGGTCATCTACTAAATGTATTGGGATTCTGTGAGAACATGACTTGACTTGATATCTCTTCATTATGCCCTAATGAGCTGTCTATTGGAATGCAAATCCATTGCAAATTAGTTTAAAAAATATCATGACTCATTATTCGTGTTTGTTACAGTGTTCAGAGCACAAAAGAAGATAAATTCACTATTCAAAGATTCTGGCCTTTTATACATGCATCATATCTGACATTTGACGGCATCTTGTCGATGAAATACAAACTAATTTGCTGATTTTTTGAAAATCTTTATGTGTCGATAAACTAAAACAGGCCTCAGACTCAATGGCGACTCATCGACCGCTTGGTGTCTAATGTTTGTCTTTGGCTGCCCCCACCGTGGCACAAGTAGTGGTTTTCTTTAGCTCTGACTATATGTGAGTTAAAAACCCGTTTCTTTGTTTTATAACTGTTAGTTAAAACTTCCCTGTGGTTAAACATAATTTTAGTTAGGAAGTCTCCATGCACAAGCTAATCAGTATGATCAGGGATTATAATAATCAAACACTGCAGACCATCCAAAGGCACCGTGAAGAAGCGCCACAGAACAATAACAATAACAAGACACCAGGAAGACAAACACAGTAGGCTAAAGCAACCGCTCTCTTCCCCATTAAGATGATAGCAAAACAAGAAAAGACAAAAAGCAATACACAACAAAACATGGAACAAACACAGAACCCCACAATGGGAGCAACAATTAACAACCGAGCCGCCGTCTTAGAATTCTGTGCTATAACAACACAAGAAACTAGGGCCAATCTGATTGGCAAATAAGAACAAACAAAATTTGGTCTAAACCAACAGGGCATTTCTAGTAATGTAGCAATTCAAGAATTAGGGTATTGCGATAGTTTTCTTTTTTACGCCCCACACACAAATGTCTAGATGTGCTTGTTTCCCAGCTTGCCAGGCACTGACCTAAGGCTATCAGGAATCTGAAGTGGTGATGCCTGTCAGTTCCTCTGACAACCAAAACCAAGGATAATGTTCATAGTGTGTAAAAATAATCATCTTTCAAGCTTTCCTAAACATTGGAGCCTCATTAGCTCGAATTTTGACAGATTTTTCAAATTCTGTAGAAAGTAACAAGTACATTTATTTCAACTTGATCGACAACTGCCAGTATACGTATTTTTCAACAGTTTTAAGAACAATCATTATCGGTGCGAATTCTGTTGATTATTGCATGGGCGAACAGCGAAAGCTCAGGCAAGTCTGCTTCGTAAGCACCAAAATCGTTGCTTACACTGCTTTCTTATGTTTTGTACATTCACTCTTTTTCTAAAGAATGCGTTTAACATATTTATTTTAGAGGTTTTGGTCCCAAGCTGGACAGTTGCACATAAACGTTTTAAGGGTGACTTTACGCTGTTGCAATGAGAACCATTTTCTTGGGCGATATTGAACTAAAATCAAAATCCAACAAGATTTGCTTGGTTTTATTGTTTATTCCTCGTTTTCGCAAGAGTGAAGCTTTTAATGTTATTTCGTTATGCATTTACGCTCTGTCATAGTACGTTACAGAACTGAATTGTTAAGCAAGACACGAGCGATGAGCAACGAAAATCTGCTGATTGCAGCGTTGATGTGATAAATGCAAACACATACATTAGACTGAATGATGTTACTAAACAAACAGGTGCTTAAAACAATTCATTGAGCGTATTTCACAGTATCGCTGGAATCTTGAATTGTAATATCTAAGCATTGGTCTTTCCTTGTGTGTTTGTCTTGTTGGTTTATCTGTGAGTGTGTGTGCAAATCTTGGACAGCATAAATGAATTAACATAATAAAATATTTTGAAGAGTGACTTGTGCGAAAGTAAACGCTTCACGATGCACATTCTTTATGATTTGAGATACAAATCACTCATCTCTCTTTGCAACTGACATAGGCGTTATTCCATTTGTCGACCATGTCTCCAGTAATTGTTGCTGAAGCACCATATGTTTGTTACATGACATTCCATTATCTTACATGAACACCGAGTTACAGCCTAGCGCCTTCTGCGAGATACAATCTTATCCTGCATTTCTCTGCCGGCTGACCAAAGTAAAGATGAAAGGAGCAGTGGCCATGCTGGTATGTGTGTGTCTGGTTAATAAATAGTTTCCCAGTGTGGGAGCATGGTGCATTCCTAGATACCGGTAGATGCTGGTGTTTGTCTGCCTCAAGTGCATTCATATCTGGTCATGGTATTTGAATCATTAAAAACGTCATATTTTATCATAAGTTAAATGTCATGCGAAAAGGGTCACTTAACCGCGTTATTTATATGTTGTTCTGAGCGAGCCTGCTCAGATACAAAGATGACCTGAAATATTCGAGTATACTTTCAAGATTTCAAGTGAATAACACAAGGTTGAAAGTAGTCCGGTTTCCTCATGAAGTGGCACGTTTGCCTTTCTATCCTATTCACCTATACAAATTGGCATTTTAATGAGGATTGTCAAACTAGGTATCTCAGTCTTCATGACTTTCTGGGGGTCGTACAATCCGTTGAGCATATTTAGACAAACGAAGCCTACATGAATATCCTTTTTGACATCCACATAAACTTGGTCACCCTGTATTATATGGTGAACATTTAAGGAGGTAACCATTTACTACATCTGCATGCCAAAACACGGCAAAGGTGAGCATGTCTTAAACCATAGAACTACCATTGAAGATATTCGCCGATCATTTTCTCTTGTTGCGTCTTTTTACTATGCAAACTCCTCAATGCAATGCATTCCGATTTATTCAATGCTTTGGCATTTTAGTTCCAATAAGAGCAACAGCTTCGTAAAAATTCCTGATTATTCCAATTCCCCGAAGACCAAATTCTCCAAGATAAGTTAACACTTCGACTGATATGTAGTAAATAATTAATTGCTTTTCTTAATTGATGAATCTTATTTCAATAGTTCTCCTATCAGACCATCATAATGCATCACCATGCTTCACCCCGGGGAGAAGGGTATAAATTAAGAAAACGATACGACAGGCGCCAGGTCAAATGTCGCTTCCATTTACTTCTTTGATGCATTCTAAACTGATAAAATATATGCAATGTCACGCGTGTGAATTTCCTTCAGGAAGCCATCGATATTTTAGTAATATTTGCCAGCTCACGCGAAAAAATCCCTTGTTCTATAGGCAACAAGCGAATGCTCATGCGAGCCCGCGCGCGCGGTCTCGAATGAGCATTCGCTGATCGCACACGCAAAGCATGTCAGTAGTTGATGGTTAAAACCATAAAAGGGATGATAACTGTTCCCACTAGATAGCTACACATAGCTTTACAAATTTATGTCCAGTGTCCACTAAATTGAACATCGGCAAAAGCGAAGACTCGGGCTGAAATTTGTGGAATCTAATCATAATAATAAAGCAAGCAAGTATGACCAGGGAATGTCACAATCACACACTGCAGACCCACCACGGCACCGTGACGTAAAACCACAGAGCACTAACAGCTTTTGGATCGACCAGCTCTCTCTTCCTCAGCGAGATGATTGCAGAATTATAAAGGCCAGTAAGTACTACAAAACAAACCTAAACTCACCTCAACAAATAATGGGTCTATTCTTACGTAAAAACACGTAATTTCGAAGATGAATTTATGTTATAGAGGAATTTCAACATACTGGATGGACGCCATAGACCATAGTTGGTTTACTCAAGGTAGAGGGAAACGCGTGACTTGTGACGTCACATTTGTTACACCAAGGGCGCAGCCATATTGGAAATTGCACCCATATGTATTAAGATTTTTGCTTTATTCTCTACAGGACTAAAGTTGTAAAAGCAAGCAACCATTTCGTGAGCTAGCCCACCGGCTAGCCCAAAGCTCATGTAATTTAAATATTTGAACTTTTGGGACCACACGCTAATCATTGACCTTTTTTACTTAGACACGAGTTTTTTTTAATTAGGTCGTTTTGTCAACTGTTAAAACGGCATTTGTCTGTGTCTAACTCTTTGCTTTTTCCAGATTACAGAACATATAGTGCATTTGCTACCAATAAAAAATGCAAAAAAGTACGACGCCTACACTAATCATATTTGGCTTACCTCTTAACTCGGACCGAGCTCTTAAATAGACGCAGAGTGGGCGAAACATGTATCACCTAATTGGATACAAGCTACAATATGGCCGCGGCCACAATGTTGAAACAATGACGTACGATGGCGTCATAAATCACGTGTTCCACCCCCTTGTAACTGTCAAATGTTCGGTGAACGCTTTGCCTGTCAGTCTGCAGACAACCTTTGAAAACAGTTTGGACTAAAGATTTTAAACCCTATTGTATAGTGTGCTAATACGCTAAAACTCAGCAGACGACAAAAACACATGCAAACTCGATAGATGTGTCCATACATTGCACTTTCTCTCTTTTCTTTTTTTTTTTTTTTTTTTTTTTTTGGGGGGGGGGGGGGGGGGTACAACACAGCACCGGAATATTATGAGATAAAAATCGAGGCCTGCCTTTGATAAAAGAGTAGCAGTAGTGCTGCATATGTTAATCATTCAACTGATTCAAAGAGATACTCAAAGAGGAACCATGCAATCAGAAATTAGAAAATTAGAATTGACAGCAACGTGGTGTTTAAATGCATTAGCGATTTTATTCTTAATCTTTGTACACTTGTGACTCCTTAAATGAGTACTTTAGCAAAACGTGAACACCCTGATGATAATGCGGCATTTCATCAGGGTCAACACAATTTGTCAAGACAGACCCGCCCACTGTAAACTGCTGTTGTAAGTCCACATGGTAGGGCTAAGGCAAACGGTTCACAGAAATGACCGACACTCTTGAATGCGACTGGAAGTGTAAAAAGCACATTATGACTTCGGGATGTACTTGGTTAACGTTTTTGACCCATTACATCGTTTGAACTTTCTGATTATCGTCAGTAGAAATCCAATGTCCATGCGCAGATCCAGAAATTTCTGTCTAGGGGTGGACGGTGGGGTGGTGGTGGTTATGCAACCTTTTTCTTTAATTATCAACATATTTCACAGAGGGCCGTACGAACCTCCATCGAGAAGCAATTGAATCAATCCCTTCTCGAAGGGTCCGTACCAGAATTTCTATGGAAACCTATTGACACATGTGATTTTCCTGCCCCCCCCCCCCCCGTCTGGATCCGCCAATGGTCCACTAGGCATCCATTTCTTCTGTCCAACATTGTTGAGAGTAATGATTTACCGCCCAAGGTCACCTAAGGCCAAGTTGCCCCTAGCCACCAGCTGTTTCTTGATTAAGTAGCTGCTCACAGACACACTAACATGGATTTATGGCAGTAAAGATTTATTAACTGCAGGTTCAGCATCATGATTTATAAAGTCAGGGTGACTGACCACGTGACATGCTGAATAAAACAGTAGTTTAATGAGGTTATTACTGTTAAAATAGTCGTAAGAAAATAACCCTTATACTCAACTCCACCCAACAAATTGATATGAGCCACAATAAGCCACAGCGTGGGGAACTTAAAATGGAAACCATGTCCTGAACACTCGAGTTAACCTCTTCAAACATGCGTGAATGGTACTTGTGAAACAGTTCAGCTCATACATTTGCAAAAATAGCATGTCCGAAGTTGTGATTTAAGGCCTTCAATTCACTGGTCTATGGATAAATGCTGTGTGTGATTTCGGCTAGTGCTAAACGTGCATTCTTTATTCACAAAATGTTGAAAAGCAAAAATTTAATATACAGAATCTGAGTTAATCGAGCAGCTACTACCATCGGTTTACTCGAAACTTTTTTGAGGACTAATAGTCAAGTTAATTTATTCCAATTTTTCATACTGCACAGCTGTGATAGTTTTGCAAACTGTTTTACCAATGCTTCGTGGTGGGCTCCTCTTTTGCTGCTATTTTCTTGCACGCCAATGCATTGTCTTACTGAAGTTGAAAGGCTTGCTCCTTCAGGTTGTACTGTTTAACTTATAAGCACTTCATGAGAAAAAAATAAACCCAACTCAATCGTATTATAATAATATTAAAGTACATAAAATGTGGGTGCTGCGGCGACAGCCTGTTTATGAATTATGATCATATTCAAAAGTAATTGCCATATCGACATTAGCAGGGGAACGTATGAGTTGCAGACAGGAATGACATCAATGTCTCTGAGATAATGAAGATACACAGCTAACATAAACAAACGGGACCATTCAATAGCTGTTTTGTCTTGAACTAAATAAAAAATAAATCAGTTTGCAATTTTTGGCAGAGCTGATCAAAACAACAGAGTAAGTCGTATGAAAATGACACAAAGATAAACAGAGAATAAATTCAGACTAGGTATCGAGAAAGATTTCTTCGTTGAACATAAGCTCTATAATTGTTTCAAACAGTACCCACCTTGATGAAATGTCGTTCTAGAACGTTTCGTCGAAGTAACGTCCCATATTGTTGTCAGTTATCAATTGGTTTATCTGAAATCAACTGTGGAAGAACGTGCGAAATTGTGTTGATGCACTTTGCGCCCTATCTAGTATGGCAATCTCACTGAGAAAGAGAGAACTGGTTGCATTCCGTATTGTGCTCTTACTTTTGTTGTGTCTTGTTTGTTGAGACTCGTTAAACTTGGTGCCTTTATTATACCCGGTTCCTTTACCAAAGTCGGTCCGTCGTCCGACTGTCCGTCTGTCCGTTCGTCCGTCACGTTTCTAGTAATTGTAAATTCTCATACATCGTTGGACGTAGTAGCTTTAAACTTTGCTGAAGCATAAATAACATGATGTAGAGGGTACTGGGCGTTGTTTCGTTTGACATTTACGCCAAGGTCAAGGACAAAGGTCAAATAATATACTATCTTGCAAATGCATATCCTCCTGTAACTTCAAACGGCGCAGGTGCCTAGGCCATATGACTGGGCAACATTCTGTGTGACCTTGGGTTAAATGTTGCGCAGTACCCTCCCGTCAGACGTAGCAACTTCAAACTTTGCAGGTGCATAGGTGACATGATGTGAGGGTATTGCGTAACATGTAGTGTGACCTTGACCCAAGGTAAAGGTCAAAGGTAATCAGGCGGGTGTTTGTGATGGTATACTCTAGTAATAAAGAGATTAAAGAGACTAAGTCTGAAACTATAAACATTTTTCGAAAAAAAATATTTTCTTTTTAAATCATTTGTAAAAGCAGAATTAAGTTAAGTTTTTTCACAATAAATCTGTTAACTATAGCTGAAAACTGCACGGAAAAGTGAATTATCTTATAAATACAGGTGTTTTTCTCTTGTTTGTAATTATTTGCGTTCCTCCAATAATTATTGATACTGATAATTTGTAAAGATTTACGAAATTGGTAAAATGTATACCTGAATTTTAGTTTTTTTACTGTGTTCTTGAAAAATAGAAACATTATTTCAAAAATTAAAAGATCAAAAGTTACTGATTATGCAGCTTTAATATGTAATTCTATAGTAATATATACTTGTTTTTTTACCCAAACAGGGAGCCATTGTTTAGATTTTCTGTAAGCTAGTTTTCGTTTATATCAGCTGCAGTCTTTGAGAACAGAACAGTTTTTAAAAAAGGGTGTGGTTTTCCTGTGAAAATAGTACTACTAAAACATAAGGTTCGCAAAAAGAATATAGCAGTAAACATAACGATGTGATCATTAACATTAATGGATATGTCTTTTTCGTCACGTCATTAACATTTTTACCTTTGTTGCGGCTGCTTTATTAATCTATAGATTTCAAGCATTCTTGATATTGCAGGAGAAATGCAATGATTTTTGTGTTACGTAATATGTGCATCTGGAATGCAAAGTATTATTATTTTTATAATGAAGCGGAACATGTTTGTAGCGTTATAATTTGTTTCGATCACCTGACTCATCCTCTGTTTACTTTTACCAGTTTCAGTGATGGGAACAGTGATTTTTCTAGAAAGAAAATAATTTCATTATCTTACTATGCTGCTTTGTGCATCAGAACAAAATTGTATGGTAACGACTCTATAATAATGACTTTTGTTCAGCGAAAAATCAATATAAAATTGCAAAACTGACAGCACCTTGAATATTGTTGTGTTTGAAATGCATTCTAAGGTAGTTGTTTAGCACCCTGAAAGGAGTTCACAAAGTGGACGGATATTTTGAATAATGTTTGCCCATTACAAGACGAAGTAGTGGACAAGGCATACGTCGAAGTATAACACGACTAAGGTGATATTTCCAAATTATGCCAACATTGTACCAGATTTGGATGGCTGAAGAAAAATATAGAGTATACAGACCTTTATTTTGTCTAATTTTGAGTGGCTGTTTTACACAGATTCTACTGTATGCCCAGAAAATGCAACAATCATAGACTACAGACCAGCCTACGACGCCGCGAGGAAGAGACACAGGACACTGACAGCCACACGACAGCAAAAACACAATTAAAGTAAAGCAACCAGCTCTCTCTCTTCTTCAGCAAGATCATTTCAAAACTAGAAAGGACATAAAGATCTACATTACAAAACAAGGACCAAACATAAAACCAAATGGTTACGCTCAAAGATAAAAGAAAGCTTATTTGCGGCAAGGGTTAAAGTTAGTTTTTTAGGTGCAAAGATCAGGAATCGATACAATCAAGTACCACACCTGACCCAGGATACCAATTGGAAAGTGATAAACTCACAGTTAGACACCACAAACGAGAGCCAAAAGGTCAGCCCTTTCCCAGCAGGTGACCACAAAGTACATATAAACAGACGCACACAAAGACATAGCAAACACAAGATAGAACAAAAACATAAAAGATCCACAAAAGAAGTACCGCCTTGGAACGGTCAGTAAGCCTTTTTGTTGCGTATGTTTATTACCCAGATGGTGCCAATATGCAGAATGCCAATGACAACGTGTAACATTGTTCACTGAGGACAGGTTCTTGAAATAGCAAAATTACTATCTTTACAGTGTTCATTGACATTCTTGAGAAAATCTCTGGCGCTGTCATTTTCAAATAAATCGCATTTATTTTTGACAAAGGAGTCGTGTGCCATTCAGGCTATTTTTATAAATAGCTTAAGTTGAACTGTCACGCACATATTTTGGGGTCATTGCTTTAAATGTCGACTTAGTGTAGCCAAGACAACTAAGCCTTGAGGCTAATGCCAGAACAATACGCCACTCAGTTCCGTCTGAAAAGTGACATTTTAACATAATGAGACACAAACTGCCAGCATAGTGTGCGTTGTCGTGCAAATTTCAATGGTTACAAGGTCTTGATAAATCTGATATGCTCTCCGATAATTTCTTACACAAAACCGGGCCGCGTAGAGCAGTCAGTAACGTGTCTAGCTACAGATGCGTGTCTGACTGCAGATCCAGGGGTCGCGAGTTCGATCCCGGCCCGGTCCCATACTTTCGTGGAGATTGATCTTGAAATAATTTCTACGATCATTCTCCTCCCTTCCGCTGATTTATTCAAGAAGGGTTGTTGTCAGTTACAAGCGAAAGTATGTGCACAAATTACTGGTTAACCGCTTGCTCAAGCCTGCCCAGGAAAAAGTGTGGTTAAGTGAACTGACCGTCCCGCAATGACCATAGCTGTTGACATGGGACGTAAAGCAACAAAAACAAACAAACACAAAAGGACAGCAAAGATACAGATCAACCCTGCGCATGTGCGCAGGTTGATCTGTATCTTTGTTGTGCGTATCAAGGCCTTGTTCACAAGGTGAGTAAAATGCTAAAAGCATGACTGTCGCCTCCTGATAATTAACATTTAACATTTTGAAACTAGTTATAGAAGAGAATAGTTTGAATTTAAGAAAAAATACCTAAACATTTAAATTGAAACTTATTGAAACCGGATATAAGGGAACAGCTGGCTAAAAGATTGAAACTAATTAGGAAGGCACTAATTGCTAATTACTGGTGGAGAGTTTGTGCCAAATGATTCTCTAACCGTTACACAAGGGAATTGTGGTATAATGTAACATATGAATCAAGTTTCTAATTGGCTCCTAATATTATGAAACTTCATTTTATTACCAGGAAATTGAAATCTTATTTCTTTGTATGGATCTGTACTTGTTTGACATATTTCTTAATAATATTAATTTTACCAAGATTTTCTTTCTCAGTTTTCTATTGACCACGTTACCGGTCGCATCAGGCAGAAGGTCCACCGCTCAGAAAATGGGAGAGTTTGCCAGTATACGACCCAACTCACGAGATTGCGACACTTATATCACAAATGCGAACAGTGAATGCTCGAGCGAGCCTGTACAAACGTGCAGTCTCGTCAGAACTTTCGCTGCTTGTCATCATAACTGATCACCCCAGACTTAAGTCGTAGATAACGGTAGACGTTACGCTTTACTGCGCAGCTTCGACAGGACAGAACACCATCAGCCCCTTTGTATACTGACGAATTCTTCCATCTGATCCGATGAAATTAGCCTGGAAGGGTTCAATGGACATATCATGGGTCAATGGTGAGACTTTCAAAATTAAGACGCCATTCTCTGCCTTGTTGAAGATTTTTTTTTATCTTAGTCTGTTGCGACATTTCATCTAGGTCTTCGCTGTTTGCCAAAGTACCCGTTCAAGAATTTCCAGCATACAAAGTATTTAATTGAAAAGGGAAATGCATAGCCATTTTCATTCACTTTACGCATCTTTTCTACATGACTGCAATGGTGAAATAAATTCCAAATACGAGGGCTGTTCAAATATGAATGCAAGTAGCTTCATAACTTTCTTCACATATATGCTAAGACAAAATGGTAAACGTTTCTATAGAGGACTATATGTCACCTTTAAACTGGCACCAGATTTAGAGAAAAATACAGTACACTTATCGAGTTATAGCCCTTTGAATGAGGGTCACGTTAGTATACTAACAAACTCAATGCTTTGAACATATACCAGTGATATAGACGAGCGTTTAACTCTTCGATAAATCGGTGGAATTTCTTGAAATTTTAGGGAAGTATCCCAATATCCTTATATAATGATTCTGTGAAAGTTGCGAAAATCCGACATGCTTTTGTTAAATCACAACGAATCGTTTTCACTAAAGTCTCCTTATGTTTGCAAATAAACGGCAAACAAAACATCACCAAAAAATCAATTTTCAGTTAGACATATCTATAACAAAATGCACGAAGCAACATTTAAACTAGTTTTAACTCTAAGACAATATGTTGATCGCTCATACTGAGTTGTTGCTACAAATTATTGATGGATAGTGGGTAATTTTTAAACGTTGAATTTTTTTTTTATTAAGTCAAAAATGCCTTAAGAGTAGGGGTTATAGAATTTATACTTATTTTTTTTCGTCATGACATTCCGGTTTTATTCTAAATTTGAACGTAAACTTTAAGTTTGACCACTATAGGCATTATTTACAATAAAATTACTCACCTGGTCATTAGGACTGGACAGATTGAACATAAATTTGATTAATGTAAACACGTCATTAAGAAGCAAAACAATGGTTGAAAAATGATATAAAATGAAATAACTCTGTAAATAGAGGACGGCGCGTTTTGAAAACTTCCTTATGGCATGTTTAGCATGTTTTCAGCAAAATACAAAGAAAACGGCACAGCGATGTTCATTATTCCATCACCAGTAGATAACTTAAAATGACGTTTATCATAAAATAAATGACGTCACAAACGTGCCTGTTTACTCGAGATTGAAACAGGATTATATTAACTTTTCCCTGCAAGCAACTTTTGAATTGTTATTTAAACTTGCATCTAAAATTTGGTGCCATTATGTCTCAAACTTACAAAGATACAACACTATATCCGCACACGTACCAAAACGTACATTGCAGATTGCTTCAGAAAAACTTCAGTATACCGGAATAGTCTTTATATAAGGGTCTGTAACTCGAGAAATATAGTGAGTGTTTCTTTATGTTTGGTGCCATTTTATAGGCGACAAATAGTTCTATCCAGAAAGGTATGACATTTTGTCGTAGCATATATGTGAAGAAAGTTATGAAGCTACTTGCATTCATATTTGAACAGCCCTCGTACTTTAAGCCGCTGAAGAATGCACTTTAATTCTAAGAAAATCTTTGGCAAGACTTTGAGAGGAAAATCGATACGTCCTCCAATGTCCCTTCGCCTAATTGCCTTAATTTCTTGTCAACGGAAGCTTCCAGCCATCTCACTTTTACTGTATGGAGCATAATGATTTTGCATGCACTAATTGAATCTCAGAATTGAAAGGCATGTTATAGTGTACCATCTGGTACGGTAACATGTATACCTGGCTCAGCCTTATGAGTGCCGTATCATGAAATAGACCAATGTACATGTCAAACCAATGATCATAACCAACCCAGGCGACGCATCACACAAAGGACTATCAGCAACTCGAATCTTGATAATTCAGTCGCAGTAAATGTGGGGTACATTAGAATCAACCCATGAGGGCATGTGTCTGAATTATTTCCCTTTTCTTAAGCTAGTATCTCACTGGGATGCGAGCAATTTGCGACTATTTCGAGACCAATTTGAGTCACGTTTTGGCGACAGAAATACGAAATTTCAACCATAATCACATTGCGGTCACACCGAATGTGTGATTAAGACATATTTGTGACAGTCGCACGAATGTCGTACGACTGTCGCACGAATCATTGGCGAATGTTTCACGACATTCGCGCGACATTCGCGAGACACTCGCACGATGTTCGCCCGATGAAATTGCGATAATTTATTACCATCGACCGCCTCACGACGTTCTCGCGATCGTCGTGCGACTGTCGCACGAAGATCGTGCGACTGTCGCACGATGGTTTTGCGAGAAATGATTAACCAAGAAAAATAAACATTCTATAGTCCATACAGAAATTCAGTGAACAACGTTTTTCTTTTTTAAAATGTCTTTAATGATAAAATTTTGGACTAAAATTTTGCACATACATATAATAAAACACCGCCTAATATACAATTGCATATTTGAATATTTATGATAGGAAAATAAGTCTGGAATCTCTTGTAAAATAAAATAACTTAGTCGTTTTCGATTTAGAAAATTCCTTATTTTCCCTCAATGTATTTCATATGGGTAACACGTGGTTTACACAGTTCAATGAATACCATGTTTACTTTAGTACATCAGGTTGTATTATATTGAAAACAGTCACCAGCAGGATAACTCTTGATGTGTCTGCATACACACTGCAAATGCTATGAAGAGACTGCGCAAATTACAATTATGTCTGAGTTATCACATTTCCCGTGTTTTCTAAGCGTTCATGGATAGCAATTGGACCACGACTGCAAAAACCTGTCTTCGATGATTTCTAACAATAAAGGCGCAGACCAGCCTGCGCATCCGCGCAGTCTCATCAGCAACTTTGAAGTTGTCTTTAGATGAATCATATCTACACTTGCTACGAGAGAAATTTTAATTTCTAGCTAGCCTGTTTAGCCGAAGAGACTGGTTTAAAACTCGCTTTGTTGGAAACTCAGAAGACAGTTTTTCTTGCGTCGTGGCCTGTGTTGCTTGCTCGATAGCTCTAGGACACATATTACAAGTGCAACAGATAATAATATTAAAAAAAATAACGAGGAGGCTGTTCATCAGATATATTAACGGGAGTCACATTATTTGATTGCGCTCTGTATCGTCTAATACACAAGTCATTCGTAACTACGGCCCACAGAGCCAGGGAACAGCGGGGACTTTGATTTCCTAGCTGTGGATCCCTGGTATGACCCTGTACTAACAGCGCAAATGCCCGGCTGGGGAGTGGTTACAAATGGCTGGTGCGCATATTTTTTCGCCTTTATGCACTAGTCATTTGTGACCACGCACCAGCCCAGAGGAATTTCGAGGACAGTGACTTTGTGTCTGCAGTTCCCCATAGTAACCACCACACTGTGGGGACAGCTAGCTGGCAAAACCATGACAGTTCTCCCCCGCAGTCTGTTATTATACTGCACTGTCATGTTTGTCTAGGTCTATCAAACCCCTACATTTCCTCCGCATTGTGGAGGCAATGTAAAAGTAAAAACGCAACACCAGGCCATGAATATCCCCGCCCTCTCAGGTGCTGGGGGAAGCAGTGGTTACAAATGACTGGTGCATTCTTTATAGCCTATAATGCACTTCGCATGAAAATTTAGTTCTCAGCCACCCCCAACACTATATTGACCCCAAACAAAAAATGAGCCAGTGCATGAGATTTCCAACAATAAGGTATGTGCGACCAGCAAAGCCTTAGATCAGCCTGCGCATACGCGCAGTCTGATCAGAGCCTTTGATAGTCGCTTGAGTATTCTATGATTGTTAAGCTACTGACGGAACACCATTTGGAGTTTCTAGGCTCAAAAAGAGGCTGCAGATGCCCCATGATCCCATCACTAGTTTTTCCTTCAGACCTCAGCATTATTTTTATTGGATGAGTCCTTTTTCACTTGAATCACACCTAATGGGTGAGCCTTGTGATTATTTTCTCTTCTCAATTATAATTGCCCAGAATAACGTTTTTGCATGCATATTTTGCATTGTCTGGTGTCAACAAATCAGTATTTGGAATAAACAAATAGAAAGTTTAATTTGTTTAATAAAACAAGTTGGAAAATGTTTAAAATCTGATGATCAGATAAGAAGGGAACACAGAAAATCAAGATTTTAAATTGAGGAACAGGGGAACACAGAGATTCATTTCATAGGAACAAGTGGACGGGTACCCACTGGGATTAAGGCCTCAATATTTTCTCGTATGCCAAATTTCTGTGAGCCCAAACTATTGCCATAAACCGCATTTGATGCAACTCTTTTGATATGATAAGACACGTTACTTCGTCTTATAAAACTGTATAATTATTCATCGATAGTAAACTAAAGGCAGTGATCCGTACAAAGGTGCATTTAGGGTAAATTAAAAAATGCAGTTGCTCAAATGAGAACAAATTCGATCATATCACAGCCTATTTGACAATACATTTTGTAACGAAAAAAATATCACCAATTAGGCGGTGTATAGATGCATTAAATTTTGATGGTCATTGTGCGATCAGTCCGCACATAACGAAATAAACGCAAAAAAGCGTTGTTCACTGAATTCCTGTACGCACATTAGCAAGCATTGAAACTTCAGACTGGGAAGGTACTACTCTGTTGGAGGGAACTAGAGGGCTGGAAGGAGCTATATTGTTGGAAGATGTCACGCTGCTGGGTGGTTTTGGACTGTAGAATGGTAGCAAATATTGAGTTAGACAAAAGTTAACTCGTTTAAACTGCACAGTTATGATGGCCCATCAAGCAGCTTAAGAAAGTCATTCGAGAACGTACATGCACTAATTGTCCATACGTATGGCATGATGAGCCCAATCAAATCAAAATAACAATGAGTTAAGCTGAGCCTCGTCCTGCGAAAATCTATTTTATACAGTTTTGCGCACAACAAATGCACAGATCAGACTGCACGGATGCGCATTCTAATCAGAATCTTAGTTGTCCGCTGCAGTGATAATTTGTTTATAGGGCTCTGTATGCCAAATTCAAACCTTAGAAGAGCTGCTGAGACTAAGCAGGCTGTTGTAGTTTAACAAAGACACAATAATAATACCTTTATACTGTCATAGAAATAGAAAACATTTAAGCAGGCCTTATAAAACATACTTAACAAAATTATCCTCTCAGAATGCAGAACCATTTTTAATAACTGAAATTTCTCCAAACAGTATACATAAGCCTAGTCAATACACCATACTTGGATGGAACTATCCTCTCAGATAGCAAGCATACTTGACAACTGGAATTCGTCAAAACTGTATACTTAAGTATGCCTAAGCAAGATCTCGTACTAAGAAGGAACTATCATCTCAGATACATGTAGGAGGAACTCTTTTAACGAACCTTTGGCGACATAATTGCGAGTAATTTAAGACACTCACGCGATAGTCGTGAGACGTTCATGCGACTGTCTCACGACATTCGCCAGAACATCGCTTAGTTTAATTTACTCGCAATGTTGTCGCGAAGTGTCTCATTTATGTCGTAATTGGTTCGCAATTCAGTCTTATTTATCTCGCAAATATGTCATGTTCCAAAATGATTGCGACTAAATTGCGAGGGGTCGGCGACAAATTCGCGACGGGTTCGAGACACCCGCGATGTTTTGGCGACTATTTTGCGAGGAATTTTGTCGCATAAAATTTTTAAACATGTTCAAAATTTTCGCGACTACTTTGCGCCACTTGGCGACACATGCGAGGAAATTACGAATCACTGGCGACTGTTTCGAGACTGCTTTGCGAGCCACTCGCGATGTCTGTCGCCAGCTGTCGCAAAACAGTCGCAGTCCAGTGAGATAGGGGCTTTAATCAAAATGTAATCCCTGAAACGATTCTTCTATAACAGTCAACATATCTTTTGATAGAAAATATTTAAACATTCACATCGTTTACATCAAGTTGAACTACCGATAAAACACTTCTTTTCCTTCTTTTTTAGTGTTGTTGTTATTGCTCTGTTGTTTGATTTTCGCAGTCGGCTTAGTTTTGGACAATATAAAATTTGTACATAGTTGTGCTTTGGAAACATAACAGGAATCAACATACAACAGTCAGTCCTAGCTTATTAGACTGAAAATCTCATTTTGAGTCAATAATAGTTCGACCTATACGGAGTTTTCTTGATAATGATACTTAACAGAAAAGGTGATTATTCTACTTATTTCTTACCATTACCCTTTTAGGACGGGAAACCCCTAAACGGGTACTTTGGCAAACAGTGAAGACCATGATGAAATGCCGCATAACGTGGCAAATCATTAGGATCTACACTGTTTTCTAAGACAAAAAAAGTCTTCAGAGACTGAAATACAACAGTTTATGAAAATATAACCTGTGACCCCTTAATATATATAATGGACCATCCTGGCCTGACTATATCAAACTTTGTGGGAATTCAATTGGTCTTAAAAGGGGTAATAAAACCGCTGTGAGTACATCACAAACCACCGGAGTTCAATTTTCAAGTTTTTACTGTTAGTCCTCCCTGACAAACTGACCTAAGAAAGACAGATCAGGACAGACCGCGCTAGGCATAGAGCTATAATATGCCGAATTATGACCGGACTGGGCATTAATGCAATCACATGCTTTCATAGCTTTGGTTGTATTGAAGAAAAATAATACATGCCTTTCTAGAAAGCGATTTTCCTTGTAAGGTGAACAGGTAAACTTTATAAATAACTTGCTAATTAAAAATCAATGTTTAATATGTTATAGATGTACCTCGACCTCTGATTAATGACCTTTGGATCTATCTATTTCAAAAGATTGATTCAGAATGCGTAAAATGAACCAGTCGGGCTGGAACATCTGTGTATAGTAAATGTAAACAAATGCCCGATAGAACAACATATCACAATTGTAAATAAAGTCACGCTTCAAAGCGTTTGGTATATCTGTAACTCAGACTTGTATTATATGATTTTGGGGCACTGTAAAGGCGGCACTTCATAAATGCGTAATTAGGAATGGTCAACCTTAGACACAGTTCTAAGTTGAAAATGAGGCGTAGTTTTATTCAAAAGTAACTTATCATCTTGCGGCATTACCTCAGTATAGATGCAAAACACATTATTTAGTCCTTAAATCGCCTGCAAAATAACTGCATCTGAAAATGTCTATTTAGCATAAGCATAGAGGCAAACATTGTGGACCTAGATCAGACTGCTCCTACAGGAGCAGTCTGATCTGGGTCCACACTGTTTGTCTATATATGAGGCTTCAAATATTTAAGTAGACGACAAAAAACATACATTTTGATTAAAGGGTTAATAAATGTGAGGTCAGTGTGTATACCGTTAAGGTTTTCATGAAAGCACGCACGTTTGCGCGGCCCAAAAAGATTAACTCTTTACCAAATTACAAATAGAACCTGATTTCCCTTCCTTAGCAGATAAAATAGCCGAACCACGCCCAGATATGAGTATTAAAGCAACCGCCTTTACAGTAAGCGAAAAGTCTAATAATACAAGTCTCCTTCTTAAGACTTAAATTATTTTTGTGGCGGAACGCCACATATAGGTGGAGTTCGCGCGTTGACCATAGAGACTATAGTTGCTCTCCCGACAGTCAGCGTTCCTCCCCAGTAAGTAAGTCAACTAATCACAGCCATCGATACAAAGCATACAGGTTTCCGGCAATCCCAAGTTTGCATTGGGGGACGGGAACCAATCAACTATGGTCCGACCACAGACTTGGTCCGGTTTCTCTAGTGAAACCAGACATGCGCAGTGCATAAAACCAGAGAGAGTTTTATCGCTCTATGGTCCGGCTAAAGGGACTGGACTATAGTCTGGTTAACGCACGGACTCCGCCTTAGTCTAGGACTAGCTCTTTTTATCTAAAAATTTATTAGGCAATATAAAAATATCTGGCCATTTCATTGGATAAGTAATTTGCATATTCAAATTATGACGAAATCCACTTTGTTGTATATTAGGCCAAGCTCCGGCGTGGTATGTAAATCTACAGACCAGTTCATATTTGTGAAACGTGTTCACTATGGCATAATGAGTAAAATACCCATAATCAAAGTGAAATACTATACCCGACAAAAAAAGAAGCGCACCACTTAGGACTGTTCAACTCTCATGAAGATCACAAGTAATAGGCCAGTTTAGTTAATATCAGTGCAAAGGTATGCCAGGTACTGCTGCGTTACACGTCTTTTGCAATCAGGCGTCGAAATCGTGTTTAAGAAAATTGGCCGTGAACCAAGTGGGTGTCAAATTGTAAAGTTACAAGAAATAAGCGTTTTTATAATGCCCTCTTGCTGGATAAGTTCAAGCAATGGGAATCATCTCAGTAGACCAAATTGTTTTCAGGCACTTATTTTTTGCGATAACTGTGCGTTAGGTAGCCCATGTATTATGACTACCCTTTGGATAACGATTCCATACTGGAGATAAACCTTACAAAACATTTAAAGATTGCAACGTCGTTTTTAATCAATTTAAGCGGTCCTAACTGATGAGAATGGGTTTCGGAATAACAAAAAAGCATCAATAAACACTTTGGTTGTCTCACATAACGACAACGTATCGTTTTCATGCTTTGCAAATGTAAAACATACTCGGAATTCCATGTAGACAGTAGCGTTAAATTAACGCTTCCAAAATCCGTTTACCTTTTGTATTGAAGTGTTTTGTCCATACAACGGGAAGGTACAGGTACGCATCTACGTCAAGCTCAAGGTTTAGTAAAAATTGATCAGAAATGAATATTTCATGACAATTAACATTTTCGTATTAATAGGAGATGTAAATGGGAAAATCGTAGTAGTGCGTTTCTTTTTTTGTCGGGTATATTTTTACAAGGAAAATGGATTTAGAGTATTTCACAGGGCTAAAATGAGCTCTCAAGACACGGATTAGTT
This sequence comes from Loripinus fragilis, assembly GCA_964019695.1. Lineage (NCBI taxonomy): Eukaryota > Metazoa > Mollusca > Bivalvia > Lucinida > Lucinidae > Loripinus > Loripinus fragilis. The sequence goes on along the minus strand of OZ026515.1, from coordinate 12,376,787 downwards.
TCATTTTTGCTTAAAAAAATAAAATTAAATAGCTAAATATCCTATACTTTTGGCACCGATTTATACGAATGTGCGTTTTTGCGTACACTTAGGAAACGCCTCTGGCATTCGTAGCAATAGCATTGTGTTTCGGGCGTAGACCTTCGTAATTGCGTAGACGAGTTTCGTTGAGTACAATAGTATCGGTGTGACGTCAGAAACAGTATTTTAACAGAATCTTCATACGTAAACAATGAATCGTATTGGTAAGGGAAAGCAAGTATTTTGATTAAATTTATAACTCTTTCAACTTTCAATTTCTTATTCAAATGCACTCTACATACGCTATTTTCTGTCCATAAGAAATAAGCCAAATATGACTTAATGGGTTATAAGTTTAATAATAACACATGGTTATATAAGAAATATTTTTTTTTGGGGGGGGGGGGGGGAGCACAGTGGCTCAGCTGTATATTGCTTGACTCAATATCAAAAGGTTGAGGATTCGAGTCCCACATTCGGTACTGTGATGTTTTCTTGAGCCAGACACATAATTCCCTGCTTAGTACTGGTAACCCAGGAAGACCCATCCCAATATAACAGGAAAATTGATGACTGTGACGTCAAGAATCAAATAAAAAAAAACTAAGATATAATTTGTTAATGATTAATGGAATAAGCGAAAAAGAGAAAATACCAGGTCCTCTACCCAAACACCACATCCAGACCGTCAGTTATATCCAATGGTTCTTTCAATAAAGGGCAGACCATGTCGGCGTCGGCATGGTTCCAATGTACTGCGATTGTGTTGTATGCACTGCTTTTGTTACCCTGAGTTCTAACTGGGCAATCAAGTTGCTAATCCCGCAGCGATTATGTTGCTTTGGGGTCGAAATGACCATAATATTTACGTTTAGATAATATCGAGCTTCTGAAAAAAGTATTCATCGTGTTTTGTACCAAACACCCATCCATTTAATCTCTTTAAAGATATTTCTTGTTTTTTTTTATAGAACATATTTTACTTCATGAACTATATTTCTATAAGGCTGAAGAAGGAGTCCCTAATAGCAATGCTATCAAAGAGGAATGAAGATGATTTTGTACTACATTATATGAAATAAAATGATGGTAAATTGTACTACATTATATGATGCAAAATGAAGACGATTTTGTACTTCTTTATATGAAATAAAATGATGATAATTTGTACTACATTATATGAAGCAAAATGAATATGATTTCGTACTACGCAAGATGAAATAAAATAATGATGATTTTGTACTACATTATATGAAATAAAATGATGATAATTTATACTACATCATATGATGCAAAATGAAGACGATTTTGTACTCCATTATATGAAATAAAATGATGATAATTTGTACTACATTATATGAAATAAAATGATGATAATTTGTACTACATTATATGAAATAAAATGATGATAATTTGTACTACATTATATGAAATAAAATTATGATAATTTGTACTACATTTTATGAAATAAAATGATGATAATCTGTACTACATGATATGAAGCAAAATGAAGATGATTTTGTTCTACACTATATGAAATAAAATGATGATAATTTTTACTACATTATAATAAAATGTAGTAATATGAAATTGACATTGCAGACTGATTATCAGTCTATGATCAGTCTACATGTTACCGCTGTCATCTAAGTACACATTGACACAATGTACACACATTTATATTCAAACATCCATTTTATATACTCAAGGGCGGATCCAGAATTTCTGGAAAGGGGATTCATAAAATAAATAAAAGCTGTGGGAGTTTGTTTTGCTGATTTTGTCTCATTTTTCCTAAATATCCGGATATTGTTCTTAACAATTTATGCCTTAAGACGCTTTCAATATGCGGATCTATGCTTGCCTGTACCCCCTTTGCCATCCGCCAAAGGTATTCCCAGCGCAATATTGATGCGGCTGTTTTTGTTTCAAGCGTTTTAGAGTTTGGTTATTTCTTAAACTGGGAATATGCCTGTAGCCATCATTTAATCCATGTATTATATGTTGTAACCAGTTAAGAAATTAACCATATACAGTACAACATCCACATGTGAACCAAATTGACGAATCCCCCAAAAAGCAAAACACGTTGCACCTGCTAAGATTCACCTAAACTGGTTACAGACTGTGACCTTAATAGGTAGGCATCTAACTTTGTTATGTATGATCATCGTTTTTTAAAGCACAAAATACTGAAATGTAATGCAAATTTATTGGAAAGGCAGGTGTAAAAATGATAGTTTGAACTTGAAATGACGCGTGTAACTTTTCAATGCCATTCTTCTTTTAATAATGTAATAAAAATGTAAATTTTTCACTCGGACTCTGTGATTATCTTGTCAGCGTTAACGACATCAGATACTGTATCTTTAAATCTTTTTACACTTGATACAATCTGCAACAGGCGACATGTTGAAACCAATGCGAAAAGTGTTAATATAGTTTCTTTAGTTTGCCTCCACTTTATAGCTACATTTTGTACCGACCCATGATACTAGCCACAAGTCTGCGGTATCTAGCCTATAAAAAGCTGTCTAAATCTCATTCAAATGGATGGGGGACCTTGTTCGAAGAAATAATTTGTCGACAAGAAGTAAAGTGATAGAAACATATAGAACTTTGAATTAAAAGCCGGGTATGGAAATAGTCTTAATTTGCACATATTTGTGATTATTTGTACTCAGGTCTGACAATAAAAAAGTGACATTAATTTGTAAAACGCTGTCGGGAATTTGACGTCGTCACTCTTTATTTGTATACAGCAGAAGCGACCCACTTTCCGACAATTTTAACTGAAAAGATGCGATGATTTTACAATCATATTTACACTTGGAAAAGAATATCGTCGAAATCGCCGTAAAACTTATTGATACTGTAAAACTGATGACATTCCATTCCAAAACACAATAGCAGCATATAGACCAACCTATATCACCTTGAGGAACAAACAGAGGCGCACACATGACAACAAGAATACACATGAAGTAAAGTAATCAGCTTTATTTCCTCAGCGGGATGACTGCCAAACTCGACTGACACACACACGCACGCACGCACGCGCGCACACGCACACATACACACACACACACAGAGAACCAAACGCGAGTCACATACACACTGGAAGCAACAATAAACAACGCACCAAAAACAATCACGACGTATTGAAGGTGCAAATTTTATAACTTTAGGCCAAATTAAAAAAAAAAACATATGTTTAGGGTAACCCGGCCCTACCTTAATTTACTGCTGAAACTTAGAATTTGTTACAGATTTTCTGGAAAAAAATACAATTTTATGCATTTTGAAAGGCGAAATGCCTTTCAAAACGCATAAAATTATATATTTTTTCCAGAATAAAAATATATATATATATATATATATATATATATATATATATATATATATATATATATATATATATATATATATATATATATATATATATATATATATATATATATATATATATATATATATATATATATATATATATATATATATATATATATATATATATATATATATATATGTGCGCCTACCCTACCTAAAATTTTCAGACCCGTTACCCGAAACACATTTATCTTTTTATTTGGCCTTAGCGCCGCTTTGTAGGCAGTCTTGGCGTTTACTGAGGTAGTGGCGCTATTTGCCAGAAGTACCAAAATATCTTGTACTTGCGCATACATATATGATCATATATACAATGCAAGCTGAAACAGACTTGCGGTCCTTGAAAACCAAAAGTCAATACTCTTCGGGAATTTTTCTCAATTATATCTACAATCTACAGTTCACCCTTTCCTTATTTCATTAACAATATTACTTCTAGAGCTGCCTCACTCTTCTGTGATTCTGTTCTATACATAATCTTATAAGTCGACAAGCTTGAGGTGCCGTATCTGTATTGAGCTTTATTAATCTGCCATTTTCACTCTAATCATTGTAATCTTAACAATATTGGACAGTGGAATGTCGAGAAAATAGGATTCATTATTCCCAGAAGTCTCGGTACCACTGCGACCATAGTTTCATCTCTATGTATAGTTTCATCTTTACTTTTAGGAACAAGGTATGTGAGCACCACTTTCTGTCAGGATCTACCGCCAGGATTTATTATCAGATTTGTTTAACAGCTTTATGGACCACTGATTCAGACCAATGGAATTTTCTATGGAGTTACATACAGCAAAGTCAGGATGGTCCATTGTATATATTGAGGGGTCACAGGTTATAATTTCAAAATAAAAATATTGCATTTCTTTCTCTTAGCAAACAGTGCAGACCCGGATGAAAAATTCATCTGTGTCATCTACAAAGGGTTAACTTTTAAGCATAAACTCGATGTATATACCAAATTTGGAGTACATAAAAAGCCAAGAAACGTATCAATCACAGTTCTTAGATGAACTCACGGCACCATGAGACAAAGACACAGAAAACAGACACCCACATATTGAAATGGGCATCGACCAAACCCATTGGAGGCTTTGATATATTAAACTGGCTAAAACTTCGCCGTAGATTCTGTAGTTGTGAAAGCACATACTTTGGATAGCTCGCATAGAAGCTTCCTAATTTATGCAATGCATCACCATAGGGAAACAACCCAATCAAACTAACCTGCTGTGATGAAACAAAGAAACTGGTTCTTAACTCACATGCAGTCATAACTCACGTAAACCTCAGATAATCCATGGTTGGCCTAGCCAAAGACATGCACCAACCCACCGATGAAAGGTGTAGGTAACAGTCATCCTTAATTAAATTTGAAACCATGGTTTTGTATAAAATCAAAAGTTCATGCATTAATAGCAATAACGAAACATTAGAGAAACAACTATTAAAGAAAATAGTGAGAAGGGTATGTATGACCAGGAAACGCCACAATCACACACCACACACCAACCCATGTCACAGCGAGGAAACGACACAGAACAACAATAAAAACAATGTATTAATATTAACGGCATTGCCACTTTAAAACGGACTGCAGTCGAGGACATTTTAACGGCTAAATCTTTGCTCCAGATTCTGTTGTTGTTAAACACAAACCATGTTTAGTTTACACGGTGACTTTCCAATGTATGCAATGTATCATCACAGGTAAACAATAATAAATCAAGTGAGTTTGACCAGATTATATCACAACCACAGACCACTTTCGAGCACCTCAAGGAAAAGGCACAGACCACAGACAACCACACGAAAGCAAGACACCATGTAAGGCAAAGCAAATGGCTCTCTCTTCCTCATATTGCATTGCAAAAATAGAAATACGTGTTTAAAAATTAAATACGTAAGTAAGTAAGTAAGTAAGTAAGTAAGTAAGTAAGTAAGTTAGTAAGTATCCAATGACTTTGTTCTATGAGGGTGACTCTCTTGGTAAAACCAATCTTCCATGAGGCACTCTTAACGCAAGCATAGCATAAACATAATAACAGACATGTCAATATAACATGGACACAATGAGTCGGACCTCAGTGAGACTCTATGATGTTTCCCACTTAAAGACTTATTTATAGATGAGATGGTTGGGGCCTGATGTTTTGTCTGTTGTCGGGTCTTGATCCACATCAGAACTAAGGGTGAGGTTGGTACCGTTAAACATGTTTAAGCCCCTTCAGTAATTATTATACTGACCGTTCCAAGGCAGTGCTTCTTTTGTAGATCCTTTTTTGCTATTTGTCTTTGTCTTTGTTATACTCTCTTGTCTGTTCCTTGTAGCCTTGTGGCCACCTGCTGGGAAAGGGTTTACCTTTTTATTCTCTTGTGTGTGATGTTTTCTTGTGTTTTGTCACTTTCCCATATGGTGTTCAGTGTCAGGTCTGGTACTTGATTGTATCGATTCCGGATCTTTGCCTTTTTCCTAACTTAGAGAGCGAATGATGATAAATGAAAAGCTTGGGAGAACATCAACTTTTGATTATGTATGTGTTCTATAAACCACCGAAAGAGATTTGGCGGTGGAGGTATGTGAACACTATTTTTTAAATTTAAGATTTTCGTTCATCCATGTTAATCATTTGTTAACGAAAGCATCAATACTGTTAGTATTTCTTATTTCAACTTGATTGTTATACCAAATTAAAGCACCCACATAATTAAGGCCTTCGTGTCTTAACATTCTTGCTTGAAAGTGAGCGCAAAGCCATTGTATCTTCACAATTACTGCCCTTAATTTGGAATATTTCCGTAATGCAGGTTGGAGAAAAGGCATGGGTTACCTTAAACACTAGTTTAGCTTTGTTTATGAAAACTAATTCTTCAAATGATAACATTTAATTGTCTACAAGCATCCTACAATGATGTATAATCCTTAACAAGTATCTATTTACAGGATTTTCTCTGTATGTTTTTCAACTTTATGTACAATACTTAAACGAGCTCTCCCAAATCACACAACAATATTCGATGTGACGCTTAATATAGACATTGTTAAATACCACGCATTTTTGGATATGAATGTATAATTTAGCCGAAATGACGATACATGAAACATGTTGGAAGTGATTTGTCAAAGTTGTCATCTATATTGACCCGCTAAACTTTTCACAGCTTGTATCTTGCAAAAAAAAAATAGCACAAATAAGTGCCATACTTACTTTCATACTGATATTTACAATATTTCTGTTTTGTCTATATTAATAATCATATCATTCTTTTCTCAGACACCAACTTTTGAGTAAATTGAAAGCATAATGGAGATTATTTCTAACATATCTTTACCTAAACCAATATCATACAATGCCATATCATCAGCATATAAATCGACAGATCGATTTGCATCCGCTATAAAAAGGGGTAAAGCATTTATACAAAATAAAAAAAATAACCGAGGCACTTAAACGAACCCTGTGGTACATACGCCACATGGTACATTTTCAGTTTTCGACTTAATATTCGTTTTTGCTCAAGTTCTGTCACTAAGATACGATTTGAACCATGCCATACTTAAACTATAGATCTTGTAATTGTTTTATCTTTTGTCACAGTAATCCACCAGTGGTCTACCAGATTGAAATCATTGTGAAAGTCTTATAAAACACAACCAACCAAATTCCCATCAGTTATTGTGTGTAACCATGTTTCTGACAGGGATAAGATCAGATTCAGTCAAGTGGCCAGTTCTAAATCCACTTTGCTTTTGATTTAAAAGCTCATGTTGATTTAAGTACGACATAAGTTTCATATGTGTCTACTTCTCAATTACTTTTGAAAGTGTAGGTAATATGGAAATTGGTCTGTAGTTTAGTTCATTTTTGCTCTAGGTTTGTACAGCGGTTTTACTTAAGTCCCTATGCTGTCCTAGCCTGTTGCTTAATACCATCCATCGATGAAAGAAACAAATACATCATTGTTGAATTTTTGTTTGCCTGGCAAATTTGAAAACGCAGCACTTTCATTTGAAGAAGAAAATTCCGTTTACTAAATTTGATTTGCCATTCCACATGATATCTTATTACGGGAATTCAAACACCAAATGAGAAAGAACAGATAAAATATAATAGGTTCATCGGACGTCTATATTATGATTTCTGATATGACATTAATACGTTTGATGCAATTAGCAAAAATCAATTTATACTCGCTAAATAATCAAATTGGTACCTCTTAAACATACAATCTTTAGATTTCTTATAAACCTTTGCCTATTGGACGTAAACATTGTGTATTGCGCAGTCTGGTTACAGTCTTTCTTCAAGGATATTATATCACTGTTCGTCTTCGCCAAATACTGTGTTATTCGGAATGAGTTGTTTTATGGTTGAGAGCTGGTGTTTAATTTGTCTGTCTGCTCGTGATAGGAATATTTCTTCTGATATAATGTCATGGCATCGCTCTCTGACACTTTATCAACTTCTTGCTAATGTAGCAGAAACCATTATTTGTCGGGATATTGAAGTATTAGTTCGGTATGCGAAAGTGATGGCAATTTGATGGCAATATTTCAGCTTATGAAGCTTGGATATATACGAGCTTTGCATCGTTAGTTGACAGAATGTGTAGAGAACGAGGCAATGATGATGAATAAGCTTTTCATCCTCGATGGTTTGTACAAAAAAAAGTTGTACAAACAGTGTTTTTTTTTCATACTGTTGATCATTTATGCTACCATTTCCGATTTGGAATATTGGGTTCTGACGGAAAGTAGAATAGTCGGTGCTATGGGGCGTGAATTGTTGCACTTTCCATTATTTCTTATGAACAGTCTCAAACTAAAACCGAGTCTCCTGTTTTCTGATATTGTAGATTTTTCTCTATTTCTGAATTATCCATTTTCCCAGATTTTTTAGAAGTTATATTGTGTTCTTGCTTTCATGTGTATGTTTATGTTCTAATTTCTCTTCCTTTGTCTCTTCCTCGTGGTGCCATGTGACCTGTTATTGTGACATTTCGTCATAATCATTTTTATTGCATTATTGTTTTTTTCTTCTTGTAAAGTATATCACTTAAGCATATGATTGATTTTGCATTTTAAAGTCTCTCTCTTGAAACAGATTTGAGATAGCTGGTTGCTTTACTTTGTTTGTCTTCCTGGTGTCTCGTGATTGCTGTGTGGCTCTTCCTCACGATGCCACGGGTTTGTCTGCAGTTTGTAATTTTGGTATTTCCTGATCATGCTCAATTACTTTTTATTATACCGATTCTACCTTTGCCGAACTATAAAGGTTCACTAATCTCCAACATCGTGTCCCTCTCCAGATTTGCACAGCAATATGCAGTTGAGGGCCCTTTCCTTCAAACTATTATAAAGTACAGAGTTTAAAAGCACATTCCGAGTATTTTAAACAGTTTATACAATATAAGGGGCAACGCATAAGATTTTGGTACATATCGTATCGGCGAGCAGGCATGGCTCTGACGAGTCTGCGCATCTGCGCAGACTCGTCAGAGCCTTCGCTTCTCGGATACACAAAGTATGAAAGTAGATAAAGGCTCAGACCAAATGTTAGAAATTTAGCGCATCTGGATACGTCAGCATGGACGTTAAAAAGTGTATGTGTTTTGCGAATATGCGATAAGTACCAAACTATCGTGTGCTGGCCCATATCGTCATCAGACCCTTTCCCGAGGTAGTCAAATACCAAAGATAATGAAATACGTTCCATCATAATTTCTGTCACTTACCGAAGACCAATGTCCAAAGACTTGAATATTTCAGTCATACCGTATCACTGTAATATAGAGCCACGACATGAGATTTCCAACAGTGTGGTATGTGCGACCAGCAAAGCCTCAGATCAGCCTGCGCATACGCGCAGTCTGATCAGAGCCTTTACTGGTCGCTCAAATATTCTATGAGAGTTAAGCTACAGACTGAAAATCATTTGGAGTTTCTAAGCGTAAAAGGAGGCTTCACAGGTTCGTCTGAGTCTGCACTTGTCAAAATGCCACATCGTTGGAAATCCCATGTCGCGGCTCAATAAGGAGGCGCCATGCATGGGGACCAGTTGAGGAACAGTGGAATGATTTGTTTAGAAAGTAGCCAGATATAAACTTAATGAACTGTATTCAATCATAATTTGCGTCAGTCAATAGTACTCGTAGCTCAGACAATTGACTGGTTTGTCGAATCATCTTCAGAAACCTACAATGGCGCCACGTGCGAAGATCGGAAAAAATGTCAGTTGTCCCGCATGGAGAGAAAATGAATGTCCAGAAACAGAAATGACGTCCTATAGTGACCCTCATGAATATACTCAAAGGGACAAAGTCTCATTTATGATGTAGCACTTTACATTATCTCTCATAAACGACACTTTAAATTCTACATTTCCCAAGGATACGCTTTTCAGATTATCCAGATCAAAGTAAGGAAGAAGGCAAAGAATAAACAAAACAAATATCGAAACTTTATCATTGGTTAAGTTTTGATATTTGTTTTCTTTATGCACTGATCCTTTGTGTCTATTGGATTCAGGCGCAAGAAGAATATGGCTTAGTTTAAGCCCCCAAACCGTTTCATATTTTAAGATGATTTGTATGTTACTAAATTTGATACCTGAAATAATTTGGAGCATATTGATGACAATACTACTTACGCATAGGTTTAGTTAACCTATAGGTTTCCTTAGAAATACTGCTGGATCTTGGGCCCAATGGCTTCTTTAGAGGGGTTCGTACGGCCCTCTGAGAAGAACCGATTTTCAGAACCTCCCTGACAATTTTCTGAGAGCACTCGAATTCAAAATGTTATAAACCTCTGTTTTTTCTCATTTTCCCCAACTAATGGTACAAGTATAATCACTTTTGTATGGAACGGTCCAGGAACAATACGGGTTGGTTCTTGCTAACTTACTTCTTCAAAAAAGTAAATAGAAATGGCATCATTTGCATTTTAGCAAGTGAATATAAGTCGCACTTATATCAACCAAATCATTCAACATAGTATATTCTGCATAACAAACAGTATATAATCTGATCCGCCAGAAGCTGTTTGATCTGTATCAAAAGCAAGTGAGTATGGAACCAGAGACCGCAGACAACCCCATGGCTTCGCGAGGAAAGTCATGTAGCAAGAGCACAACTAAAGAAAAGCAACCAGCTCTTGTTTCCTCACCAAGATGATTGCAAAACTAGAAAGGAAACTAAGATCTTCATCAAAAACAAGGACCCAACACAAACATTAATATACACACCATCTAAAAAACAACAAACAATGAATAAACAACAAACGAACGGACAGCAGCCTGGGTCACTGGGGTCTTAAATATATTCTACGCCATTTCAAATTAGAAATTAAACAGTGTTGGATTATTGAGGATGACCTATTTGCTACTATTTTTTCAAGTAGGTGCATATACCCCGGCATCCAATTTAGGTTACCTTGCACCCCCCCCAGGACAATTTTTCATGGGTGCCAAATTGTTCATTGGGACCCCCTGGATGGGAAACGAAGGTGTCCTCAAAAAAATTTTGGTTTGGGCTATGTGAAATCGCATGGTTTCTATGCCAACCCATAGCGAATTTGAGAAGGGGGGTCTTCCTATAAAATTACTCATATCTCAGCTGTTACTTATCCTAGACTACTAAACTTAATACCAAATTAAAGCTTAGACATATGCCTAATATCCCCGTGTTGCATATGGAAATCATCTAATTTGCATATTCATAAATATTTATGAAAACATTAAAAATGTGTTTCACGAATGGGGGTATACGTACAAGATCAATAATATCTCAGCTGCTTTTAGTCGTAGAGTACTAAAATTTGTACTAAAAAAAAGCTAAGACATAGGCCTTTCATTCCATGGTCAAATATGCAACGTACCTTATTTGCATAATTTGCATATTCATGAATATTAATAAAAACACTAAAAAATAAGGGAAAATCATTACAAATATAAATAGGCTGATTTCATCCCAATATTGGCATTGTTGCATGTTTTAATATAATCAATGTTACAATTTGACAGGTCCAATCATCCAGTGGTCCTATATGAATATTATCTCATTTGAATATTCATGAAAATGCCTGAAAACTTAAAAAAATGAGGGAAAATCACGTAAAAACTATTAGCCTAGGGGAGAGGTTAAGGTACAATCTATCCTGCACTCCTAGGGCCTTTTAAATTCATGCCAAATTGTTCAGTGGGACAATCAGAATGTGAAATGAAGTTCTCCTCACAAAAAATTAGGTATGGGCTACGTAAAAATGCATGGTTTCCATGGCAACCGCTTATATGATTCTCGAGATTGGGGGGTAGGCCTACAAATTCAATCATATCTAGGGTTCTACTTATCCTAGAGCACTAAAATTGGTGTCAAATTAAAGCTTAGACACATGTCTTTCTTCTTGTGGTCAGATTTGTAAATCATCTAATTTGCATATTTATGAATATTAATGAAAACCTACAAAAATGAAGTAAAATCATAAAAAAACAACATAAATGAACATATTTCAGCACAAAAACATCATCAAACCACCATTGTTGCCAGTTTTTATATCCTCAGTGATTCAATTTGATAAGTTCTTTCATCCAGTGGTCCTATATGAAAATTATCTCATTTGCATATTCATGAATATTAATGAAAAGTTATGTAATTAAAGAAAAAATCTTAGAAAAATTAAGGGATGTACATATAAAATGACAAATATTTCACCTACCATGTGTTCCAGTGTATCAAACCTAGTGCCAATTTAATGCTTAGATATCATACTTTTACCATAAGGTATAATATGAAAAATATTTATCATGAATATTAGTTATTTTTAATGTAAACAGAAGAAATGAAAGAAAAATTGCGGCAAAAATCAAGGGGGTGCACTTCCAAAATTACTCATATCTCAGTAGTTAAGTGCCCAATAGTGCCAAACCTGATTTTAAGTCAATGCATAGACACAACATGTTTACCAAAATGATACAATTCATAACACATCAAATTTAAATTCTCATGAATATTGATGAAAACATGAGCGATTAAGAGAAAATACAGGAAAATTAAGGGGGTATAGCTACAAAGTGATTCATATATTGGCTTCCAATTGCCCAATAGTAACAAGCTTGGTACCATATCAAACAGCAAAATCCTAAGTAAAATTGAGTAAAAGAAAAAAGTATAAAATTTATAACAGCTGAGATATGAGTAATTTTGTAACTACACTGCTATCAATTTGTATACATTTTTTACTTGTATTTTTAAAGTTTTTTATTAATATTGATATTAAACAAATTAGTTAATTCTTATATCTTCCCACTAGGTAAACCTGCTATGCATAGACTTAAATTAAGTATATTGTTTGCTACTCTAGGCCAATTAGCAGCTAAGATATTGGTTATTTTGTAGGTATACCCCATTCTTTTTCGGCGATTTTTCTCTCTATTCTAATGTTTATATTAATTTTCATGAATATGTAAATGCGACAACTGGCAAATATAACCATTGAGATAAAGGGCTGTATCATAGCAATAAGTTGGCACCTTGTTTGCTACGTAAGGGCCATAAGCTGCTAAGATATGAGTAATTTTGTAGGTATATCCCCTTCATTTTCAAATATTATTCTCAAAATGCTCATGGTTTCATCAATATTCATGAATATTATAATATGACCGTTTTAAAATTTGATGATTTGTTAAACATACTATTGTCTTAGCATTAGTTTAAAACCAATTTTGGTACTCTAGGGCACTTAGCTATTGAGATATTATTAGATTTGTAAGTGCACCCCCTTGATTTTTCCGTGATTTTTCATTTGTTTCTTCTGTTTTAATTAAAATTCATAATTATTTATGATAACTATTTTTCAAAGCTGAACTTCAGGTAAAAGTACTATGTCTAAGTATTGATTTGGCACCAAGTTTGATACACTCGGACGCATAGCTGCTGAGATATTGGTAATTTTATACATACACCCCCTAATTTTTCTGAGATTTTATCTCTCATATCTAAAGTTTTCATTAATATTCATGAATATGGATATTAGATAATTTGCATATCTAACTACCAAATAAAACTACTATGTCCAGGGATTAGTTTGGTACAATGTTTAGTAATCTAGGATGAGATGTTGTTACGAAATGAGTATTTTTTGTATGTATACCCCCAATCTTTACAGTCGGCATAATGGGTTGCCATGGAAACCATGAAATTTCAAAAACCCAAATAACATTTATTTTTGAGGACAATATTTTTTTAAAATTTAAGTGGTCCTATTGGACAAATTTATGCCCATAATAAAATGTCTGATGTGTTCAATTTAGGTCTGATTACCCCTGTTGCATACTATAGATTACCCATGCTTTTTTCCATCATTTTAAGATTTCATCAATATTCATGAATATGCAAATGAGATAATTTTCATATAGGACCATGAGATAATTTTCATATAGGACCACTGGATGAAAGATCTTATCAAATTGAATCACTGAGGATATAAAAACTGGCAACAATGGTGGTTTGATGATGTTTTTGTGCTGAAATATGTTCATTTATGTTGTTTTTTTATGATTTTACTTCATTTTTGTAGGTTTTCATTAATATTCATAAATATGCAAATTAGATGATTTACACATCTGACCACAAGAAGAAAGACATGTGTCTAAGCTTTAATTTGACACCAATTTTAGTGCTCTAGGATAAGTAGAACCCTAGATATGATTGAATTTGTAGGCCTACCCCCCAATCTCGAGAATCATATAAGCAGTTGCCATGGAAACCTTGCATTTTTACGTAGCCCATACCTAATTTCTTGTGAGGAGAACTTCATTTCACATTCTGATTGTCCCACTGAACAATTTGGCATGAATTTAAAAGGCCCTAGGAGTGCAGGATAGATTGTACCTTAACCCCTCCCCTAGGCTAATAGTTTTTACGTGATTTTCCCTCATTTTTTTAAGTTTTCAGGCATTTTCATGAATATTCAAATGAGATAATACTCATATAGGACCACTGGATGATTGGACCTGTCAAATTGTAACATTGATTACATTAAAACATGCAACAATGACAATATTGGGATGAAATCAGCCTATTTATATTTGTAATGATTTTCCCTTATTTTTTAGCGTTTTTATTAATATTCATGAATATGCAAATTATGCAAATAAGGTACGTTGCATATTTGACCATGGAATGAAAGGCCTATGTCTTAGCTTTATTTTAGTACAAATTTTAGTACTCTACGACTAAAAGCAGCTGAGATATTATTGATCTTGTACGTATACCCCCATTCGTGAAACACATTTTTAATGTTTTCATAAATATTTATGAATATGCAAATTAGATAATTTCCATATGCAACACGGGGATATTAGGCATATGTCTAAGCTTTAATTTGGTATTAAGTTTAGTAGTCTAGGATAAGTAACAGCTGAGATATGAGTAATTTTATAGGAAGACCCCCCTTCTCAAATTCGCTATGGGTTGGCATAGAAACCATGCGATTTCACATAGCCCAAACCAAAATTTTTTTGAGGACACCTTCGTTTCCCATCCAGGGGGTCCCAATGAACAATTTGGCACCCATGAAAAATTGTCCTGGGGGGGGGTGCAAGGTAACCTAAATTGGATGCCGGGGTATATGATATGGAAGGACATGGCTCATACTTGATAAGTACCAATATGGCAGAGGTTGACTATTATGGTAATACGAGCAGCGGAATCAACGACTGTATATAAATCATGTTATGGTTACTGTAAGAAGTTCTTTTCACATGACAATACTTGTACTTATTCAATTGTGCACTTACATGCGTAACGTTTTGGCATTTAAAGCAGTTTGACAAAGTCCAGATGACATACTTAAATTTAAATGCCAACTTATTATGTTACTTCGGGAATGTGAAGTGGATGTACATTGTTAGATTAAAATGAACCTGACTCATCTTTGAAGCAGACGTGAACATGACAACTAAACCATGCAACCGTGTAGAAAATACATTAGAACACAGACAGATAGATAGATACACACACGTGTAAGCAACAATGCAGTAAAACCTGCGTAAGACGACCACTCCAAAAAAGACAAAAACAAAGAGCTTAATAACAATTTGAAGCTTAATGTAGGTCGAAAAGCATACATGAGCCAGCACAATTGTTGGCATTTTAAACATTTATTAGCAGGATAAATACAACAGAGACTTAAAGCATGAATCTTCTTTATTTGTCCATTTTCTAGTTTTTATGAGCAATAGAAATTTCTTGCTCAGTTGAGTTGAGCATGAAAAAAAGTTTTATAACCTCAGGCCTGGTTGCCTGGCGTCTCGTGATTCATGTGTGGCTCTGACTCGCGGTGCCACGGGGTTGTCTGTCTGCAGTTTGTGATAGTGGTATTTCCTGATCATACTCACTTACTATTTTTCATGACGACCCTGACTTTAATCATACATCGATAGGTTTGGTGCCTAGGTGAAGCTTGTATTTGGATTCAACTAGTGGTCGTCTTTAGTTCTAGGTGCCCTTTGGTTATTGACTCTTCTATGTTTCATCAGAACCAGTGTCTATCTTACACTCACGTACAGGTTAAACAAGTTTTATTCATCGTTGACAAATGAGAACCAGTGTCTATCTCACACTCACTAACAGGTAAAACAGGTAAACCATTAAATAACTTGAAGACGTTCATCAACTATTATGGTCAAATTTGTCTGTTTTTGAAGGCATTTCCAGATTTGTAGTCACATTGTTCCACATCTACATTGCATAGCTTAGTGTCTTCCCTTTGTATTTTTATATTTGTGTCTTTATGTTCTTCTGTCTGTTGGGTGGGTTTGTGACCTATTATTATGTCATTTCCTGGCCATATGCATTCGTGTACATGTACATTTAAAATTATATCTTTTAACGTCCATAGGTGGGCTCTGATTGACTGCTTCGATAATGACCAATTTGTTTGGTTAAGAGTTTGTCCAGCATTTCATTTTGAGTTTCTGAGAACCATTTTCTTTTCTCCAGTAATCTTAATATCAAATCACACACCTGCCTATCTGGGGGATATATATCACTCTAGAAATAAAAGATAATGTTTTAAAGAGAAAATATATCAATATAATTAAATTTGATTGACGGTTGGGGAAGATTTATAATAGTGATAAATCACTACTGTTCTTATTCAATAGCAGCGTCAGACAATTAAACTGACCTTTCTCACGCTAAAATTGAACAACGATAGCCGAGCTCATTAAAATTGTATACACACCCAGCAAACATCTTCGGGCCAATATCGGTCACCGATGAAATGCCATTTCAAATGGCGTTTTGCTTTGCTTTCTGGTTTATAGCTATTGTTTCCTCTTTAATTGCACGACGGTGGGTCAGGCCTCAGACTCTATGACGGCTCTGACGTAAAGCTTTAATCGGTGGGTTGGTGCCTGATGGGGTTGTCTGTGGTTTGTGATTGTGGTATTTCCTGATCATACTCACTTACTATTTATCATATATGTTTAAAGTCGGTCAG
This sequence comes from Loripinus fragilis, assembly GCA_964019695.1. Lineage (NCBI taxonomy): Eukaryota > Metazoa > Mollusca > Bivalvia > Lucinida > Lucinidae > Loripinus > Loripinus fragilis. The sequence goes on along the minus strand of OZ026515.1, from coordinate 12,359,869 downwards.
CTATCTAGGCGCGTAGCCATGCGGAGGCCAGTAAGCCTGTGCAGCAACATCATTATGACACTTGATGCAAGAAATCCTGACTTTGTTGCTTGCAAACAACAAAGGCGCAGACCAGCCTGCGCGTCCGCGCAGTCTGATCAGCGCCTTTGTTATTCGCTATTTTTAAAGTAAAGTAACTAGGTCTGATATCTCTTAATTCTACATTTTATTTGGTGGGCTTCAACCTGATAACGCCTCTGACTACGCCCCTGTGGCCAGACCATCATTTACTTTCACTCAGCGTGTATGAGAGCAATGAGGGCTCAGTGGAGACTGTGGGGATGCCCGGAGCATTCGCTGGTCACTTATGTGAAAAACATCAACATATCATGAGCTGTCTCTTCTTTGGTAAAATACTAGATTAGTGTAATGTAATGAATTATCTGTAATTTTAAGACCTTAGTTTTGGTAATGTCCATTCATTATTAAACACATTTTCTCTATTGGAAACGTGTAAATGGGTACATTGACCGACAGTGTAGATCCAATTCAGGATATGCAATGTTGGCTACGATTTCAATAATCTGGACTTAACATACACAATCCCGGGACACAAACTGAAAACAGCAGACTTATAAGTCCTTTCGTTTGTTTCATCATACATGTTGTGTAATAATTTTATTAGATTGTTTCTCTGTGATGATACATTGCAATAGTTAGGAAGCCTCCATGTGAGCTAAACACTTTTTGTGTTTTAATAACAACATAATCTAGAGCGAAACTTTGGTATTAAAAATCCCGGTGGCTTAGGTTGCTGTCCATTCTAAGGCAGTGGTTCTGTAGTTGTTGATTTATTGTTCATTGTTGCTCCTATTGTGGGGGTTCTGTGTTTGGTCCTTGTTTTGTTATGCAGTACTTTGTGTCCTTTCTAGTTTTGCAATCATCTTGATGGGGAAGACGCAGCTGGTTCCTTAACTTTGTCTTTCTGATGTATTGTTGCTGTTAGTGTTCTGTGGCTCTTCCTCACGGTGCCTTGGGTTCGTCTGGAGTGTGTGATTGAAATATTTCCTGACCATACTCACTTTTTAAGGTTTATTGTGTCTTTTAATGAGCAGCTGAATACTGAATGAAATCAAACAAAATATAACCTGTAACATTTTCAATGAATAACTATATTATACCACCCTTACCAACTTTGGCACGGAATAGCCCGTGCCGTGCAAGGTCAACACTGATGTAGGTGATATAAAATAGTTATACCATGGGTTGTCCGCCTGTACGTAAGATAATTCACTCGCTAAAGCTCGTGGATTATCTTCATGTTCAGGCGGACAATCCATGGTATAACACTGGGGTGAGATAATTCATCAGTATTCACATAGCTAAGCATTAACAATCTGTAGATTTTGACCAAGATAAATTATATACCATTTTGATAATTAATGATGTTACTTTTTAAATATGATTAATGGTGTGGCACTGGCAATGCTCCATGCAAGTCTGCCAGAACAATTTGCTGATATACGTCTACTTGCTATTTATTTATTTTCTTATTCGCTTACAAACGTGTTAAATGTATGACAGAAGCAACTATAAGAATGGATGTTATCTGTGCAAATATCTGATAGCAATACATCATTTTGTATTCTCAGCAAATGTTTGTAAACTGCATTAGTCTGTAATTGTCTTAAGACTACACAATAAATCACAGGAATACGCGCCTGTCGCGCAATACTTTGTTAGTAAATGATGACTGTCTGTGACAAATGTCCTCCTTAGGTGATGGTTCTGTCGTTGTTTCTTCTGCTTTGATTGTGTTGTTCTCCATTTGCGAAGGAATGTCTCTTTTCCTGTAGTAACTAGTTGAGAGATGGCCCGAGGTTATAAAACACTGGCGAAGATTTGGTACCAGTAAAATGCATTTAAAGCCCCCAGTGGTTCTAAGGCGGTGGTTCTGTTGTTCTTGATTATTCGTTGATTGTTACTCCCGTAGTGGGATTCTGTGAATGTTCTATGTTTTGTTGTGCGTTACTTTGTGTCCATTCTAGTTTTGCAATTATCATCTCGATGGGGAAGAGAGAGCTGGTTGCTTTGCTTTGTTTGTCTTCCTAGTGTCTCGTGAATGTTGCAGGCTCTTCCTCACGATGCAACGGGTTTATCTGCAGTTTATAGTTGTGGTACTTCCTGATCATGCTCATTTACTATTTTTAATGCTCAAATCAACTGAGCATGAAATACGTTCTGCGCATAAATGTTAAAATGCTAACAATTGTGGGCATTTAAACATTTATTAGCAGGATAAATGCAATATCTGAGTGATTTAAAGCACAACCAATCTTTATTACTCATAATATTATTTTAGTTTTTATGAGGAGTTGAAGTTTCAAGCTCAGTTGAGGTGAGCATGAACAAAGCTTTATAACCTTTGGACCTGGTCTCTCTGCTTGCTTTGTTCTTGCTCATGTTTGTGGCTGGTTGATGTTTTGTCTTGCTGTGTCTTTTTCCTCTTTGTGCTTTGGATTGGCTGTAATCTGAAGTTGTGACTCTTGCGGATCACTGTTAACCCATTTAGGCCAAATAAACTTTCCTATCCTTATCAATCGGATGAGCCGATTACCAATTTTAGGGTTGTTGCGTGGAATTTATTCTTTTGTGTTAAACGTTTGATAGCATTTTCTGTAAGCAACTGGTGAAAAGTATTATCAGACACCACAGAACACGGAGTCTGGCTATGGTCTGCTCTGGTTTCCTTTGTCCCACAAACGGACGCTAGACTTACATATGTATATGGGTTAAGGTAGTACCCTAGGATAGAGGATCATTGGAAGGAGTTTAAATCTCTACGATGCCGCTCATAATTAGTAATTTCGTAAATATTTTCAGTCATTATCTAGTCATATTTTACTCCTCCACCGTATATAACCACAGAAAAACATGTCAACGCCATTGGCGTCGCTACCGTTACGCAGCCACGCACGTGTGTAATGAAGATTGGATATATTCAATGAATCTCCTAATGTGGAACTAGTGTTTTCTATACCACATGAGGACTGCTCTTAAAGGAAATAATTCGCTCTCTCTCGGAGCGAATTCTTACCTATAAGAGAAGTCCCAATTCTGAAAAAAGACTCAAAACCACATCTGAGCTAAGTTGGCGCCGTGAAACCGGTTTAAGCCCTCCAGTAAAATATTTTTACTGACCGTTCCAATGCGGTACTTCTTTTGTGGATCATTTCTTGTAAAATGTCATGCTTTCGCGTCTGTTCATTGCTGCCTTGTGGTCACCTGCTGGGAAAGGATTGACCTCTTGGCTCACGTTTGTGATGTTTAATTTTGTTTTTGTCACTTTCCCATGTGGTATCCTGGGTCAGGTGAGGTACTTGATTGTATCGATTCCTGATCTTTGCCAGCTTTCTTACTCAATTGGATGTGAGAATCTGTTGCAGCGTTCTGGCTATGCCCTTATAGCGAGGCTCTCTTTTTGTTATGGCATGCAGTGGCTTAGCTATAGCTAAGAACCGTTGACATCAAATCAATCTCCGGGACCAGACAGACAATATTGAATTAAAGTCGAACTAGTGGTTATTGAACATGCAAATCTATACTTCATATTTGTTCCACAGAGCTTTTATATCGCCATAAGCTGGCATGGCTCTGACATTTTTGTTATATTAGATTAATTATTAAAGCAATATCTCAGCTGAAACGTCCCATAAACTGTCACATAAGACTGGATTATAGTCTGAAAGTAGACTAATAATAGGAGGCTACCTCTAAAAGATCTACCGTATAGCAGAGAATGAATAACACATAAGAAGAGCTGAATGTTAGACACACAATTTATTTTGAAGACCTACATTTTTACACTCTAAAAGTGGTACCACTTTCTAGGGGCTATACCAGGCAGATCAAAGGCTAATCTTAATGAGGTAATCATGAACTTCTTGCAGGGGGGCATGGAGAGTTTAGATATTTTCTGATAAAATATATACATTCATCTTGGTGAAATGAATTGTTTAATTCAAGTAAGTCCCCTCTTGTAGCCCATTTAGTCCAGTGAGCTATTGGAATTGATTTTATCTGCCCCTTATCAGTTTATTCGCTAAAAATACCTCATAATCCGAAATATAAGCCTTAAATACTTTATTCACAAATTGATTCTCCCTTCTGGCTTGGTGCAATAAAAATGGGATGATCCGGTTGTATACTTCGAGGGGTCATAGGTATTAATTGCCAACTAAAATGGAATTTCTTTCTTGTAAAAAGTGTCGAACCTGATGAAATTCACTGAGTCACTAGTATTGAAGGGATAAACCGATATACAAACAGTTTGGACCTGGCTGAGGCTACTCCTCGTCCTGTTTGTTACAGATACTTAGGTAGACGAATTTAGTCGCGAATTTATTGGAGAGAGAGAGAGAGAGAGAGAGAGAGAGAGAGAGAGAGAGAGAGAGAGAGAGAGAGAGAGAGACTCTAGACCAGTTTCGGGCTTGGTTTGTTCTTGGAAAAATGTAAGCAATACCAGTTTAACTGTAGGTGTATTACCCTTTGGGTTTAATAGGCTAGAAATAACTCCATTTACTAAGATTACTGATAACTCTCTTTCTCAAATAAGCTGCACTGAACTCAAAATTGAAAATATTGTCGAAGTACTAAGCTCTAACAAAGCAAGTGGTGATGATGACATAAGCCATAAAATGCTCAAGGGTGTGTCAAAAACTGTTTCAAAACCCCTCTGCATTTTAATGAACAGATCCTTGGGTGAGGGAATATTTCCTGATTTATGGAAACTTGCGAACGTTATATCCATTTTTAAGAAGGGAGACAAATCTCAACCATCTAATTGTAGACCAGTTGCACTCCTGAGCTATATTGGTAAACTACAAGAAAGGATTGTTTTTAAGAATATTTTTAAGTTTGTTTTGACAATAATCTCTCGTACAAGTACCAATCTGATTCTCTACCTCATCATTCTACAGTGTTTCAGTTAATTGATATTTTTCATAATATATGTCAAGCTTTTGATAGTTACTTAAGCCAAAGAAAGCAGAAAGTTTGTTTTGAATCATGTTACTCTAACTTAAAATCTATCTTTGCTGGCGTGCCACAAAGATCTGTTCTAGGGCTTCTTTTATTTTGGTATATGTTAATGACATAGCTTAAAAAACTTCTTAAGTTTCCAAGGCTGTTTGCAGATGATAGCTAACTATTTAGCTATTTTATGCTGCAGCCGATATTGTTTACATAGCTGGTATTATTAATGATGTCAAACTTGGCTAGAGGTTAGTTACCTTTAATCAATTGAAAACCAAGGCTGTCTTATTTACTCTCAAAAAGCTAGATTTCTGTCCACATCTTATTTTGGATAATGTTGTCATTAACTTTGTAGATAGCCATAAACATTTGGGTGTAACATTAAGCAGTAATGGTCGAAGGCACACTCGTATTGAAAATATTATTTCTTCAGCAACCAGAATCTTGTGAATAATGCGTAAACTTAAATATTCTATTAGAAGAAATGCTCTCAACCAGATGTATATGTCTTATATGTTACCAGTTATAGAATATGCGCCAATTGTATGGGATGGATGCTATGTACAAGACTCACAAACACTTCAAAAGATCCAAAATGAAGCAGCTCTGATTGTTACTGGATTAACTAGATCTAGATCATTTGAAAACCTGTACAAAGAATGTGGATGGGCAACTCTATCACAAAGAAGGCATCAACATAAATTATCAATTATGTATAATGTTAATGCTGACATGGTGCCTTCATACATACAAGATTTAATTCCTTCTTTGGTTAGTGAATATCAGATTACCCCTTGAGAAACAATAGTAATATATCTGTACCTCTGAATCGAACTAGAAATCGTGTATCCCATCATCAAAGAGGCTATGGAATTCTCGTGAAGGTAACTTTAAAAAATATTAATTTTGCCCACCTTTAAAAAGCATATAATATCAAAGTTTAACATAGCACATGTTCCTCCTTTCTTTTCTATGGGGGATAGATATATGTCTGTCCTACATGCACGACTGGGAAATAATTGCAGCGGTCTGAACAGTGATCTTTTTAGAAATCATATTCGTAATAACCCTTTATGTGACTTGTATGACGTGGCAGAGGATGCCTACCACTACTTCTTTCAATGCAGAAAATATTATGTTGAAAGACAGGTTTTCAATGATTCAGTTATAGGCTTTCATCCTATAAATATCAATGTGATTCCTGGCAATGAAAATGGGAATACTGAAGCATATATGGTCTTGTTCAGGGCTGTACATAGGTTTATACATGCCTCCAAACGCTTCTATTAACCTCCAATGACTCTGTTTCAAAACATACTCAGAAACCTGTACCAGATGACCTGACTATTTTAGTTTTTCAAGTTTAAGGGGTTCATATTAGCAGTTTTATATAATATATTTTCCCATCTATATACGTAATTACCTATAAAAATTGCTATTTATTTATTCATTTATTTATTTATTTATGTATTTTCTATGTATTTTTCTTCTTCTTATATAGCTTTCACTTAACTTGTTCGCAACTTGTTTAGTATCCATATGTATTTGTACTTGTTAAGCCATGTTTATTCGCTCTTATGTATGTATAAATTGCAATAAAATATTTTCAAACTAGAGATACGGTTGACCACATGCGATATGCATTAGCAATATCCATTTGGAAGTATACGTTAGAAAAATCAATTTGTCTGTATGTGTTATAAAATTTTATTTGGTTTGTATGTGTTATACGCTAGCATCAGTCCTTTGGCATTATGCGTAGAACGTAGCAATTCTATTTTGGCTGTAGATGCAATACATAATGCTTTCTGGTTTGGCTGTATGATGGTATGATACGTTCGAAGATTTGCTTTGTTTATAGGTTTAACGAGTTAGCAGAACAGAACAGAACATAACTTTAGTATTGATAACTATACATCTTAGGCCACGCAGAGGCCCGAAGGTAATAAAACTTTTTCCATGTTCAACTCAGCTGAGCACGAAATTTCAACTGCTCATAAAAACTAAACTACCGACAAATGAAGTTTATCTGTTGCATCTATCATGCTAATAAATGTTAAAATACCAACAATTGTTGGCATTTTAACATTTATGAGCTGATAGATTCCGTGTTCAGCTGAGTTGAGCATGGAAAAAGTTTTATAACCTCGGGGCCAGGTGGCCTAAGAGATGAACGCATATATATAATGCACAATATAGTTATAATACATTAGCTTACATTAATACAGAGATATATCAAATACAATATTATTGTATTGGCAGTATAATCAAAGTTAAGAAGAAAGCAAAGATCAGGAATCGATATAATCAATTACCAAACAATCAACAGATGACAGATACTTGATCTTTACAAACAGTGGATATAAAAATTATATGAATACTTTAAAAGTAATCCCATTTTGACTTTAGCCATATATCTTTGCTGTAAATGTAATGTGTCTACAGTATCCTGTTGACTGTAGGTTTAATTGTGTTTTTGTCGCTTTCCCATATGGTATTCTGGGTCAGGCGTGGTACTTGATTGTATCGATTCCTGATCTTTGCCACATTTCTTAATTTAAACACGCAAGCAAAATTTACTTTATTTGTATGTGTTATGCGTTAGCAATATTCTTTCGGCTGTGGGTTCAATACGTTAACAATACCCTTTTGGCTGTAGTTTAACTACGCTAGCAATGTCAATATGGGCGTAAGTTTACTACACCAGCAACGCAATTTTGGCCGTATGTTTAATACGTTAGCAATGCCTTTTGGCGATAGGTACATTTCGTTTAATATTCTAGAAAAAAACTCTATTAATTGCTAATAAATACAAAAAAAATCTGTTGGAGTGAAACGTTTGTAATACTCTGACTATAGGTGTGATGCATAAGCATTGCACTTTTGGCTGAAGGTGTAATTCATTAAAAAGTAAGGTGGTATGATCAGGAAATACCACAATCACACACAGCAGGCCAACCCACGGTACCGTGAGGAAGAGCCCCAGAAGACTAATAGTCACAACACTACTATATGATGACTGTAGCTAGCTACATGTTATTTTCTGTAGGTGTAATACGCCAGCAGTTGCATACGATGAAATAATTATTTCTATGGTATACATGGTATATGCAAGTAAGTAATTATGAATTTAAGGCTTTGGACCGTCGGTTGGTGCCTGGTGCTTATCTTTGGCTGGGCCTGCCGTGGCTCGGCCTAAGCTTTTCTTTAGTCTGATTTCTTTGTTTTATCATAGTGTGTTAATTTAATTTGATTGTTTCTATGTGGTGATAGCATAAGTTGGGAGGCCTCCATGTGGGCTGGACGTTTTTTTGTGTTTTTGAAATTGTGGGTCTGAGGCGGGCGTTTGGTGCCGATTGGGTGCATTTGGCCCCCGTCGTTGGTTTGTCCTAAGACAGTGCTGTTGATTCGTTGTTTATTGTTGCTCCCATTGCTTGTTAGGGATTTGTGTTTGACCTTAGTTTTGTTACGTAGTACTTAGTGTCCTTTCTAACTTTGCAATCATCTTGATGGGGAAGAGAGAGAGAGCTGGTTGCTCTTCATTATGTATTGTGAAGTTAGTGTTCTCTGGCTCTTCTTCACGTTGCCGTGGGGTGATTGTGGTATTTTCGTATTCACTTATAACTTTAACAATACATGTACTATTGAAATCACTTTCCTGAAATATTCATGCTCTTATAATAATTAATATTAAACGGAGTGCTAAGCATTTGTTGAAGAATCCTTTTCTAATTGCCTGTCCTCAAAAAACCTTTCTTTGCTCAAGTTTGGATTTTCGACTCTTGAAAAGCACTAGAAAAGCCATTAAACTTGTTACGAGAACGGGCCAATTAAGAAACGGTTAAGAATTTTTAAAATAATAAGAGTGAGCTCATACAAAAAGGTGTTTATAATATAGGCGATCAACGATTGATCCTGTGAGTCTGAGCATATCAACACAGTCTCATCAGACACTGAAATGTCCACATTGTGAAGAAAGATATGGACGTTCAGGATAAACACGTTTGTACATATTATTCTATATAATACGAGGGATGTTCCTAAAGTTCTGATCCTGTCGTAATATCTCTGTAACCAGCAATGCTACATGCCTGAAAATTGTATCAAACAATAATATATTCTTTGTTTATACACCGCTCTGACAAGTTTTATGTAACTTCAAGGAGCGGCCAGAAAACGACCCCAAAACCGCCCTACCCTCAATGCACTGACCTATCAGGCAGACTGTGCATATAAGAGACCTCACAATTTAGACAAGAGCAGTCTCAGCAATTCATTTTTATGGCTGCGTAATGTTCATGCAGAGGCCAATATGTCCTGTATATATGGTGAAGTTTCTATGTGATCTCAGATTCCTAGGCCCTTAAATGTATGGCTATGCAACTGCCAGCTATAATCAAATTTTGGAACACTTGAAATTTTGACCGGCCCACACTGTAGTTAAAACAGCTGTTTTAAAAGTAAAAAAGATTTTAGGCAATCTTAGATGTGCTGACTTTTGTCTGAAGCAATAATGAATAGTCCGTATCTTCGGAGACTGATAGTAGCCCACATAAGAAAATTAAAACAAGTCCACAAATTAGGTCAATATTCTGAGGTACACAAATCTGCACGTGTTTATCTAAAACCAAAACCCAACCAATTGTCGAAATGTACACTATATCGTACAATGGTGCAATATGGGATAAAATTTAGCACAAATCATCCGTCTGAAACCAATAACAATTTTGAAAATTCTTATTTAAAATCAATCATTTTTTTAAATAAAAATTAAACTTTTTACAATTTTCCAATTAAGGTTAAGATATTTCGTAATCAAAATAATATCGGTGTTAAATATTTTGCCGATATTAGGTTTGGTATGTTTTTAGTCCAAATCGATAGACAAAAATAGAATATTCTCCAAAATCTGAATTCCTCAATGTACTCAAAATGACGTAGTTGAAAATTTCAATGACGTCATAAGAAATGCGAATTGTGCTTTAAATATTGAATCGGCACTACCTGTCGCCATTCTTACATTTGAATTGACATTATAAGTAAAAAAGTAAAAATACTTGACAGTTTAACTTTGTAGTTTTAAAGATGCGGGGCTTGAAAGATTCAGATTCAAATTCTATTATAATTCTATAACATGAAAACAGGCCAGTGGTATTGAGTGGACCATATATAATGTGCTGTAATTATTGAACGCAACAGTACAGCGAGAAAATACTTGCATCATTATAACGGTCAACGCTTGTTCGTTTGAATGGTGCATGGTATGTCCCTCAAAAATGCCTCTGGAGAAAGCTACAAGGTAAAGATCAGAACTTTTGGATCATCCCTCGTATTACAGACAAGACTATGCACCTGAGTCAACGGAAGTCGAGCTGTTTCACTGCCTCAAATTTACATTGAAAGGCCAATTTATCAATGTCAATTAGCCGTTGAAACGTCGTATAAGCATATTGACACACACGAAAATACATTTACGTCATTTTGATATCGAATGCATAAAAACACAGTAACTTGAATGAAGACATGTATCTATATTCTATTCTATGATATCCTAAAGATTAGTGTGACCTTCAATTGTTATATGGTATGGAAACAACTACTTTTCTGTGATATGGTTCAACGTGTTTCAAGAGATGGTTGCATGTTTTCCTGTCATGGTTTATATCTTAGATCTGTGAGAACATGGATTGCATCAAATGGTTTTCATTATGAGGTCGTTAAATTTCACTTCTTAAAAATTGTTGTTAAGGTCATGTCAGTTTATTGTTATTAGCTGTAATATGACTTTTACGCTTACCATGCTGAGCCTATTTTAAAACAGTGCAATTTTAGGAGAGTCGGCTGATTAGTTTCCATACTGTTTTGTACTATGCTTGTATATATTATATAACAAACGTGTTGCCTTTGAGTTAAGATGATAGATCTTTGGAAGGAGTGTAAAATATAAAAACATCCAGCTTGGCCATCAGTAAATAAAGTGCATGCATAAGCAACAAAAAGGTCATGTTACTTTTTTTTACTCTTTTACCAACAAGTATGAAATATGGCATGTAACATTACAAAATGAGTAAAGTCCATGCCAAATGCAATTAGATGGAACAAAAATGTGATTGATGGGCTATGCTTCATCTATTGAAAACAGATTTGACTGGGTCGAGCGTGGATTAGCTGGTGGATTTCCCTAATCCTGACTGTTTTTGAAAAAAGTGAGGTAATCATTTTCAAAATGCCTATCCACAGCAGCGTTAGCGGATCTCTCTCTCTCTCTCTCTCTCTCTACTGCTTGGAATGCGAGATGGTTTTAATTTCACTTGAGTGTTTTCAATTGGTGTCAATACATAAATTAAGAGATTAACATGTACTTTCTATGGTGACAACTATTTCTGATATATAAAAAAAACCCCGGATCATTTCGTCCTTCCTAAATACAGCGTACCTTTAAAAGTTGAAAAACAGTAGTCTGTCCATGAGAGTGAATGGAAACTATGTTACTAATTGATTGTCACATTTGTGGGACACCAGACCTAAACAGATTAAATATTTGATTAAGTGATATGGATCCTAACTGTTTGTCACTCTGGTGCCAGAGAGAATATTTTGATAATGTTAATTTTATAAAACAATCAGCAGACTACAAAAAATCATGAAAATATACCATGAAAGGAAACGTTTAACATAGAATAATAGAGTTAGCCTAAATAATATTCGAAATTTCAAGGAATATGCTATGAAAGACAGTATTTCTCTTATAATTTCTGATCGACGGTGTCTTTAACATAAATTTCTTTCCCTATCAGTCTGGCACCAGAATAGCAAGTCTTGGAGATAATCAGATCTTAAAACCTGATACAATCATAAAACAATACAGTCATATCAGATTATTTACTAACAATTCAATAATAAAATCAGGGAAGTAACACAAACTATCAATTATGAAATGATAAATTAGTGTCTACAATAAACAACTGGTTAAGTGTATCTGGCAAGTAATAATAGTCTTGGCATAAACGCCAACATTAGTTCTTCATTCTGTCTGTTATTTAAGGAAAAATCGACGAAATATGTTTCTTGGACTTTTTCTTAGGTAACAGGAACAATCATAACTGTTTCTTGGGAATCAAAGCGACCAGAATGATACAATCCTTGTAGAAATGGATTTTGACCAGGTTTTTTTCACTGTCACTATCACAATCAGTATTCACAGACAACAGCCTACCAATAATACAACTAATATCAGGCAATACAAAGATACAGCTAGTTGCTTAGGGTTTTTACTGTATAATATCTAGTTGGTTTACTTGTTTTATTTATATCTAGGTGTCATGGGCTGGCATGTACTCTACAATTGTTGTCGTTGCCGTCCCTGTTCTTATTCATTTGTTTTTATTATGATCTTTTCCCGTTGCACTCTGGTCTTCTGTCTTTGTCCGGACTTGTACATGCCATGTGCTGTCATTGCCTGACCATATTCATCCCAGCCAGCATATAGTCCTGAGACACTATCGACCCACCAGCGAAACGCCATTTGAATCCCGTATCGCAGGTGGGCCGATGATGGCCCACTTTTATATGCTTAAAGGGATTTCTGTTTAACAACTGCTCTGCTGGCTAATATCTGTAAGTACCTTTTTTATTTTATAACTCATGGTGAATTATAAACGATGTTACTTGTGTTCTTTTCATCTGGGTGTCATGGGTTGGTATGAACTCTACAATTGTTGCCGTTGCCGTTCCTGTTCATATTCATTTGCTTTCTCTTGGCTCTCATTTGTGATGTCTGATTGTGACGTTGTCACTTCTCATTGGTATCCTGGGTCAGGTGTGGTGCTTGATTGTATCGATTCCTTATATTTGCCCTATTTCTTACTTTAATTTATTCCTGCTTAAGAAAACACTCTTTTTCATCTATATATTTGTGTACCAATTGTGTGCATGATGTAAATACAAGATGGTTGCGTGATAGTCTGGCACTTTCATAGACGATAACCTTATCTGAACCTTTCATCAGTGGAATAATTAGGAAGAACTCTTCATGTAATTTCCGGGCCATGTACTGATCATGACAAAATGAAGTAGAACATAAACTAGATAATTCAACAGCTAGTATTGTCAGATTTAAATGAATTGAACAGGTTTAATATATACTGAACGAAACTTCTAAACCGCCAGTTAACACAACACATTTTTTCAATATAGCTCATTTATTATTAAACTGTTTGACATGATATTTAACACAGTATATTTGGGCACATGTATCCGTCGATTGAACATAACAAAGTTTGATTCAATAAGGATGTTCATTTATGCGTGACGATAGAGTACTAAAACCTGTTGTGCACGTGGCACACGATGCTAAATGTTTTTTCGCCTTGTGTATACTCGCATTCTTATCGACAACTATCGGACAACTTTATTTTATCAAAAAAATAACAACGTTTGGGTTGTATGGGTATAAAGTAGAGGGGTCGGGCTGTGGGTTCAATCGAAATAGGGGCCTCGCTGAGAATGATTCATAATTTATCATAAGGTTTGGCATGTTTTGATAGAGCCAACAGTTTACACCACAACCTGTCGGTCATTTTTCATTTTTGCACTCGTATGACGAGAAAAATCGACAAAAACTGAGTGTTGCGTATGTCATAAAATGTCCTGTATAGTCCACCATACTTTGGTGCGGTGATGCACGAATGCTGCATTGGAACGTCGGAAGTGTCAAGATTGATGTACAGTACACGCTTAATGGGTGACAGATGTTTCAATAATTTTGTCCACAAAAAAAAAACATTTCATCACCATAAACACATTTCTGTGTTCTTTTAGGCCATATGGGCCTCCATAGGAGCGCTGAATTGCGTGTAAGTTGCTACTTTATATTACTAAATCAACACGATAGTGTTCAATAATGTCCATTTACAGCACCAGAAAGTTCCAATAATATTGTTGACAAAAACATGTCATATCCATAAAGCATTCTTGTTTTGTTGTATGTCATATGGGCTTCCATAGGAACATTTTGGATTAACTGAAAATTCCTACTCAATAAAAGCGAAGCCCAAAAATGTTCAATAATGTCCATTTATTACACCATAAAGTTGGTGTTTTTCACTTTAGGTCCCTGGAATACTTGATTTTAAGCGATGAGTTCAAATTTTTGCGTTTATGTGAAAATGAAATGCGATGGTGCCTTTAAACAGTCTATCAATTGAGCATGTTAATTTCAATTTATGAAAATGAAATTTTGACAGGTTCGGTTTAATTGATTTTTCCATATTGAGCGTAAATTGTAGCCATTTATGTATCACATATATTAAGATATTTGAAAAAATATTGAGTGGCGGTTTAGAAGTTTCGTTCAGTATAGATAAAGATCTGGAAAAGTTGTTGGGAGGTGAGATAACACTAGCTTAACTAAAGGTACATGTATTTCTAATTATTTTCCATGTGCACATTAAAATAAAACATCTCTTAAGAATAACAAAGAGTAAAGAATCAATTATATAAATTGTTGATTTGGTGGATAATCAAGTTGAATAAGTTGTTATTAACCGATACATATTCAAGTAATGAAGGCAATATCTCCTTAACGCCGATTCCACATGACACTATATTGTTCAATCAAGAGTTTTCTTCAGCTTTGGCTGTCTGTGCCATTTCCTTTGTTTCATTACAATATATGGGCCGTGACATGTGATTTCCAACAATGTGGCGTTTTGACAAGTGTAGACTCAGATGAGCCTGTGTAGCCTCCTTTTAAGCTAAGTAACTCTAAATGATGTTCAGACAGTAGTTTAACATTCATAGAATATTCAAGCGAACAGCAAAGACTATGATCAGACTGCGCGTATGCGCAGGCTGATCTGAGGCTTTGCTGGTCGCACATACCACATTGTTGGAAATCTCATGTCACGGCTCAATTTTATTTGATTCTTTCCATGTGATGCAATGTATTAGTTAGGATGCCTCCACTTGAGCTAATCAAGTTTGTGTTTTAACAACATCAGAATCGATGACAAAGTTGTGGCTAGTAAAATATATTTTAGTTCTCTGGTGGCCTCGATGAATGTCGGTTCTGAGGCAGTAATTCTGCTTTTGTTCATTCATTATTTATTTTTGTTTGCATTTTGTTTATGGATTTTTGCGCTGGATCTTTGATTGGTGGTGAAGTTGTGAATGTCCTTTCTAGTTGTACAATCATCTCGCTGAGGAAGAGAGAGTTGATTACACTTTGTTTTCTTGATATCATGTGTCGGTTAGTGTTCTGTATATCTTCCTCGTGGTGCCATGGGTTGGTCTGTGGTATGCGATTGTGGCACTTCGTGGTCATAATCACCTGCTTTATGGGATGTTTACCATTTTTGGATCTTCAGTTTATTATTGTAAGTTTGGGCGCGAAGGAGATGGGGTAACCTTCTACCAAGGGGTGCAACAAATGTCAAACAAATGAAAACACCCAAATGTGATTATTATTAATTCTTGAATTATCTTTTATTCCCTTAACAAAGCAAAGCATAACAATATATATATTTTCACTCTCTTAAAACAAATATCAAATCCAGCCAGTGAAATACACACACTCAACACATGCTTGTCCAGCGACGATTGTGTAGCTCTATCCATCCATGCTCGATCATTAAGTGCATGCTGGAAAGGAAGAGGTCAGCATTGCAGTCATTACATCGGACCTGTGGACTGGTTTGGCATTGTATTTTTAGTTTACTTGTGGTTATCTGTGTTTTGTGTCTCTTCCTCGTGGTTCCGATTTATGTTTATCTTCTGTGATTGTGGCATTCCCTAGTCATACTCTCTTATACTTTGGTTGGTATCACAGCAACGACATTGTCTTTTCATTCACAAGCTCAAATTAAAAATAATAATGCATAAAAAGTGTATTCTTTATTGCTATCTACTTAAATTGCCAAATGTATGTCTCTAATGGATACTAGCACACTGCGGCTTACCTGCAAATGAACATGCAAACAGTCTGGTCGAGCTTGACCAGCCCTTGAACATAGTCACAAGCCGTGTAAAGATTACTGTCGACTTCTGGAGAGATGGGAGCAGGTCGTCATCTTCAGACTTCGTACAGGGCACAACAGACTAAACGTCCACACGTATACACAGATCACATTCGGTAGTGATGCCAACGGATGGAGCAAATGAGGAAGACTATTAGTGTATATGTGGCCAAAGTCGACTTCGGTGGACGCCATTTAGTAATTAAGTAAGTGACCTACCAAATTTGGTATAGGAATAGTATGCAGAAAACATATGATTGAAAATGACAATTCGGTGATTTAGATTTTAGAAAATATATATTTAACCAAACAGTACACATGTCAATAGGATATATGATGTGTCTGTACTTTTATTTTTACAACATGTTGTGTACTAATTGACATTGAGAGGACACCAATCTTCAGTTTTCCAATTAAAATGATCCAAAAAGTAAGTGAGTTTGATCATGGAATACCACAATCAAAAACTGCAGACCAACCCACGGCCGGCACGGTGAGGAAGAACTACAGGACATTTACAGTAACAAGACATCCAAAAGACAATAAAAGCAAAGTAACCAGCTCTCTCTTTCTCTTCAAAATGATTGCAAGTAATGCATATCAAAACAAAGACCAACACAGAACCCGAACAACATAAAACAATAAATTAACAACAACAGACCCACCGCATTAGAACGGACAGCAGCCTAAGCTACCGAGGGGTGGGGGTGGGGCTTAAATGCATTTAACCGGCACCAAATATTTGCCCTAGATTCTGTTGTAATTAATACACAAAAGGAGTACGTGCATTAAGAGGCTATTTTGGCCCCCTATGTGGCAAAAAAAAAAAGAAAATTGCTTCTTATTAGTTTATTAGAAAAATAGCCCAAGTGTAGAAGTCTGGGATTAATTCTTTTTTTACCGTTGCTATGGTTACAAAAATGGCTGCCAAAATAGGCTGAAAATAGGTAAGTGACCATTTTGGAGCAAATTTAAGACATTTGACAGAGAAATTAACATAGAGCACAAGCAAATACCAAAAAGATATTTTAACAGAGGGTGAGAATTATCACGGCACACAATATATTAAAAGGGTTTTTGGTATTCGCTTGTGCTGATATCTAATTCTTAAGAAACCGGTCTGAAAAAGCCTTAAATTTGGCTCAAAATGACAATTTCTCTAATTTAAGCCGATTTGGTCGGCCATTTTTGTTACCATAGCAACGAAAAAAGTATGATTATACCAGAATTTTACACTTGAACCATTCTTCTAATAAACCAATAGGGTGAAATTGGTGAAAAGCAACTTTCAGTTTTTGGCTCCAGAGGGGGGCCAAATTTGCCCCTTAATGCACGTACCCCTTTGCTTAGCTGGCATGGATGCTTCCTAACTAATGCAATGTATCATCACAGAGAAACAATCTAATCAAATTAACACACAAAGATGGTAAACTCAAGAACCAAGTACATTTGAACAGGAAATGACACAATCATAAGCAATCATCATGCTCATGGCACTAAGAGGATAAAACACAAGAATAAAGACGCAAGATGATTGCAAGATTAATACAAAAAATAATATTTACTCCTAAAACCAGTTGGTATGACAAGGAACTACCACAATCATAGATCAGGCCCAAGGTTATAAAACTTTTTCATGCTCAACTCAACTGAGCACGAAATTTAACCTGCTCATAAATGTAAAAGTGCCATCAATTATTGGCATTTTAACATTTATTATCATGATAAATACAACATCTGAGAGACGCAAAGCAATAAACGTCTTTATTTGTCTGTATTTTAGCTTTTATGAGCAGTTGAAATTTCGTGCTAAGTTGAGTTTAGCATGTTTTATAACCGCGGGGCCAGATCACAAATTGAATTGTGAGGGAGAGACAGTAGAACACAGGTAGAACAAAGACACAAACATAAAAATACAGTAGAACTAGTGTAAAACGGCCTCTCAAAAATAGACAAAATAAAGATCTTAATGACAAATGGTAGCTTAGTGAAGGTCGAAATTATTGCAGACAACTCCCCTTGGAGCATTCTGCAATACAGTAAAACCTGTCTTAATTAGCTACTCAAAAGCAGACCAAAATTACTTTTTTTTCAAGACCCAATATTGCTTTATGCAGGTCGAAAGTATTGCAGAATGCTCCATGGGAGCATTCTGATATAGTTTTGACTTGCATTAAGCGATAATCAGTCTTTAAGACCTTTGTTTTGTCTGTTTTGAGTGGCCGCTTAAGATAGGGTTTACTGTACTTTTGACCTCCATTAAGCGATAATTGGTCTTGAAAACTCATTTGTGGTCTTTTTACACAGGTTTAACTGTAGGACCAAACTTGAATTAAAACAAACAGCTCCCTTTTTCTCACTAAGGTAATGGCATTACTTATAGAAAAACATTAGATAATTATGTCACAAGACGTGACTATAACCAAGAAGCATATTCACGGGTCACATACCTACCATTGGGGCCTAGAGGAAGAGACACACGTACATGAGTAAACCAACAAGACGCATACATAAGCAAGCACAAACTATGAAACACAATTAGCTCTCTCTTCCATAGCAAGATTATTGTCAGACTGAAAAAGGCCAAAAAGCACCACATCATAAAACAAAGGTTACAGAACAAGTCATCGAACCCAATTTCCCAATTTTTAAAATCTCTAGATAGTCGCATCATCGATATCACATACACTATCAAAAGGGTGTTAAGAAAGTTCGTTTCGCAACAAAATCATTTTCTTATCATTTTAATTATATTGTGTTTAATGACATAACCTTCACTGGAATGTCAACATACTTGATAATAAACAAACAACGTGATTTTTAATCAAATATTTTTTCAGAGCAAAACGATCTTCCTATTCAAGTGCCCCTCGGACATTTTTGGAGGTATATGGCAAAAAACATTGTCATGCAATTGGCATAGTGATAAGAATATTTCCTAACTAGGTAAGAAACTCTAAATGGAGTTGTTACAGTGTATTCATCTTATATTAACCTTTAGTACAAGGCTGTAAACAATCATCTAAAACAAAAAAAATGGCACGTTTTTGGAAAATATAAGATTTTTCAAGAGCGATTGAAGATAGTACCCACAGTAATTATAATTGGATGTCAGAAATGATGCAAAACGCTATATAGTATCACAATATTAACAGACTCATGGAAAATGCAATTTTCAGCATCATTCCCTTTTAAAACTATTCAAACTCCTATGCTGAACAGAGGAACGAACTTTCTTAACACCCTTTAACTTAGGAAAACCATATTATAGGTACTATTTAATTTGGTAAACATGTATACAGTTCATGCACCACCTGTTTAATATTTCTAGGGGTGTGAACCAAAACTTATGGTGTTATAAAACAACCTTTAGTGACTCGACAGGCGTCAATTAACCAACAATTTACAATAAATATCTAATGACTTGTTTGATGTTTATGCAAATAAAGTGTGGGAGGGCAGTGATATCGTATTTATATTGCCAACGTTAACATGACAATCTGATGCTATCTACATTTACTGATTTCAATAAATCACATAGCATAAACACATAATAATATTATTAAACAAAATGAACCATCCAAGTTTAAAAAGTACTTCATCAACGACGACTCGAATGGCATACGATTTAGCACAGTTTCGCCAACTATTTCTCTGCTTACACTGTTTTTTGTTGCTCCCATTGTGTGTGTGAGTTTTGTAAAGGGACCTTGTTTTAACACATGTAAGCCTAGCGTCCTTTTGTGGGACATATGCTCAAACTGTGCAGACCCAGATCAGACTCCGCATAACGCTGCGTCTGATCAGGGTCTCCACTATTTGCTTACATAAGTTTCTTTTATAATTTGATAAAAACAATGAAAAATACCACCCAACAACCCTATTATTGGAAATGGACTCGTCCAATTGATGAGGGAATTCCATTCGGCATAAATGGGTTAAACGTAGTTCTGGTTGTACTCTAGCATTACAATAGAGGAGGCTAGTTTGCTTTGATTATGTTCTGTCATTGTTTGGGTTCTACGTTTCGAATTTAGCCAAATGGTTAAGACTGCACCACTAATACCTTATAGGCCACAGACCTGAAATTGTAAAAAGGGCAGTGATTGGCTCAAAAGGTGGATGGAAGGTCAGCACAATATTTGAGTTGTAAAGTGTTTTGTGATTGGTCAATAATAAAATTACGGGAAAGAAATCATATTTATTAGACGGATATATATTTGTTCCCTTTTTTGAAACAACATTCAACTGCTTTTGTTGGTTAAGTTTACTGGTGTTGCTTAGAAAAAAAGGACCTTGCATTTTGGTATTTTCCTAAATGAAATTTTCCTCTCATGTAGGATGCCCACCTTCAGGGGGCAAAAGTGGTTAAACATGGCGGTCACCAGGATATCTCATTTTAGTTTATTGATTGAACTAGGGTCAATCTGTAATTCTATGGCAGCTTCAATGTGCTTTAAGAGTTGTGAGGACCACTGCTTACTTAAAAGCTATAATGGAGGCCTATGGAAAAACATTTACAGGTCTGGGCCCTGTAGCCAACACTTGCGCATCCTGATTTTTTTTAACTTGATAATCGAAACCAAACCATATCTGCTGTTTTCCACTTGGCGCCGAGAGATAGACGTAAGTGTTTATTACGGTTGAGTTGTAGCCTGTTTCATCCTATATTAACTAGTTCTACCTATGCATCAACGAGTTGACTTCATGCATGCTGTTAGCCCTTAAAGTACCAATCAGGGCTGTTGCAAACCACGTGCGTGATAAAAATAGTAACATTCAAGGAAAAGGTCACCTAATGTGGTAAAAGTGATTTTCCAAAGAACTGCTCTTAAAGGTAAGAATTCGCTCCCTCTGGGAGCAAATTCTTTCCTTTAAGAGAAGTTCCTATTTTGAAAAGGGATACAATTGAAGAGAATCACTGCTTATTCCAGTAGTCTCCCCTTGATGTGCGTAACATTTCGAGCGTTCTGGCTTCGCCATTGTTTCAAACGAAAAGATATTCATATATGTGTTTATACGGTTTGGTATACCATGTGAATCATTCGGAAGATTCATAAATGCTATATAAAGCCTTGTGTGATTTTGGTTTCAAAGTTAAAAAGGTTGTCTAAAGTAAAAAGTGACGATATAAGCGTTAAATCTTATCACGACGATCAAACTTGAGCAAAACAAACTCTTCTCTGATAAATAGTGTTTGAAGTTGAAGTTACCCAACATGAGCGCAGCAAATGTTTAATATGCTCAGATCTGAATACTTATGTTTGAGAGAATGTAAAGTAGGACAGAACTATGGACCGTATAGTGAATGTCAAAGTGGTTTGAACTTCGATCTCACACGAAGCCAGGTGGCCGGGTCTGTATCCAGGTGAACTAATTGTATCAAAGAAACTGAGAGAAAACACAGACTACTGCTCAGTCGGAAATCATAAATTAGCTCTTCAAGTTCATTATCTAGATTATTAAGTTGTTGATATAACAACATTTCCAAATAATAGACTTATGATACAACATACAGTGTAGATACAAAGGGAAAATATTTCGGCGCAGACATCAGATCCCACCCACAGTAGGAAGTACCAAGAAATGGAAATTCACAGCTGTACCATCACCTTTCATAGGTAGTGCCCTTTATCTTAGAAAAATAGTTTGTGTTTTAAAAAGAAATAAAATCTTCTTAAATGCTTAAGGAAATGTGCATATTGCCACCACAATACCAAA
This sequence comes from Loripinus fragilis, assembly GCA_964019695.1. NCBI lineage: Eukaryota > Metazoa > Mollusca > Bivalvia > Lucinida > Lucinidae > Loripinus > Loripinus fragilis. The sequence goes on along the minus strand of OZ026515.1, from coordinate 12,338,120 downwards.
GGGGAATTCAAAAGTAAACAAAAAGTCAACCTAGCTATTGCACTTCTATTGTCTAAAAGCATGCGACTATGACCTGGAATGCAACAATCACAGAACACAGACCAACCCACTGCACTTGCCACACGACAGCAAGAACACTGTTAACCCGTTTAAGCCGAATGAACTTTCCTACCCTCATCAGTAAGAAGAGCCCATTTCCAATTTTAGGGGTGTTGAGTGTTATTTTTCATTTTTATTCAAATTCTCATAGAACATTCTGTCAGCAAACAGTGGAGACCCTGGTCAGACGCCGCGTTCTGCGGCGTCTGATCTGGGTCTGCACTGTTTGCCTTTGTCCCACAAAAAGGACGTTAGGCTTATATGGGTTAAAGTAAAGCAACCAGCTCTCTCTACCTCAGCGAGATGATTGCAAAACTAGAAAGGAAACAAAGGCACTGCATTGCAAAACAAGGACCAAACACAAAATATCACAAACAATGGAAGCAACAATAACCAATGAATCAACAACATCAGGACCAAATCTGATTTTGTCAAGGGCTTCCATTCGCATGTAAATGAACTACCAGGCTACTAGCCAACATCATAGCAGTTATCTTTTACCCCGATAACGAATCGAATCAAGTGCTACAAAAATACAGATCCTTACATTCATAGAGCCGCAGGCCTTGAACTTTTGTCGTAAATTTTAAAATAAAAACTGTTTCGTTTGTCCATTTGTTATTAAGGTTTCAAACTAATTGTATCTGAGAGTAATTTCCAATGATCTAGCACATGATTGGTTTCTTCAGTTAACATGGTTAAGCAATGTAACTCGATAATATTAACTGAAGTAGATAGCAATCTCTTCATTAAGAATCTGAAAAGTGAATCCAGCCAAGTTCTTATGGTTTAATTAAAAAAAACGGGTTTCGTTTAGTATTACGCTATTATCAGTCTGTAGTTTAATTGTTGTTTATTTCATTAACAAGCGTCCTTTTTTATGGGATATATTCAAAGATTGAAGACCCAGATCATACATCACAGAACGAACGCGGCGTCTGAAAAGAGGTACGGGTACACTGTTTGTTTAGAGAGTCTATAAAAATCTGAAATTTTCCTCCCTAAACTGTGAAACGGACAATAGACTCGTCCAATTGGTAGGATTAGCCAAGACCATTTGGATTAAATGGGTTAAATCAAAGGGATGTAAATATGTCAGGGCTATGCCACAATGAAGAAGTGATACAAGTATCGTGCATCACTCTCATCATTTATTTATTGTCGCCTGCTGTTTTCCAAAAATCAACTCCTTCAAAGATTCTCCAGGAAAACAGTGAGTGTCAAACAGTATTTCATCCACATCTGGGTCCAAACTGTTGTAAAGCATATGGCACGAGAGGGTTAAAAGTTAATGTGAAAATAAAGAAAAAAGGCAAATATCTGCAATCGATAAAAAAACGAGAACCACACCTGACCCTGGACACCATATATGAAAGTGACAAAAACACAAGAAAACATCACACACAAGAGCGCCAAAAGGTCAGCCCTTTCACAACATGTAACCACAAGGCTGCTAGGAACAGACAAGATAGCATAACAAGACAACTATGAAGCATAAATAACAAAAAATAATTCACAAAAGAAGCACCGCTTTGGAACGATCTGTGAACTGAAGGGCCCTAACATGTTACTTTTGCATATAGTTGGATACAAGACTATATTATGTCCTGCAACTCTCTTTCTCTGCCAGACTATAGTCATCCTATAGCAGACTAAATGCATACCATTAATAAACGCTAGGGTTAACAGTGCTAATATGGGTGGGTGTGAGAAAAAACATAAAACCACTACATTAGAACGGACAGTTACAATCGCAGTATTACTGAATTTATGAAATGAAACATACGCATCTACGATGTATTTACAAATGTTTGCATAATTACGCCATAGTAACTTTTTTTCAAACGCAGAGCGCACAGGTGCAAACTGATCTGCATTTTTAGGCGCTTTCGAAATAAGACTAGCACTGATAAGGTATATTTTCCACAGTTATTCCTGCCACAGAGTGGAATCAGTATTAAAGTATGCAATGAGGTGTCAGTCCTTTTATCCCTTTGTCACTTATTCTGTCCAAGCAATCAGGAGTTCCAATCTCCAAGAAAAGACCAGGAATTACAGTAATTGAAGATTCAATCTCCTTTCTTACCAGACAATAATTGTAGTCTGCCAGAGCAGCTCACTATTGTCCAGTGTGCCAGTGATATTGAGGTTTTGAACTTTGTAAGAAACGTCCCCTTTGTTATTGCAGAAAGTTTGGCACCAGTCTTGCCAGTAACCAATAGTTAGACATAAATTAACATCAGAGTAAGACGAGAATATAACACAACTACTGAGAGAGAAAATCAGCCTTTTTGAGTTAAAAGAAAGCTTAAGGTAACATAAGTAGACCCTTTAATGTCTTCGCCTGTTCAAGCTTTATGGAAGACAGAGAGCGAGTCGATTGGTTTATGAGCGTAACTTATACAAGACTCCTTCTTATATTTATGAGGAGTTGTTAACTTCATGTACTTTAGTTTTACAATAGAATCACCAGCAGCCGTCGCAGCTATGGGGTGGGGGTAAATATATTTTACTGTCCAAAGATTATTCTGTTGTTGCAAAATATAATTATTTAGCTCGAACGGAGAATTCCTAATTTATTTAACGTTTCATCACATTGAAACAATCAAATAAAATTAACCAAGGCTCATAACACACAGACAGTCAGAGCCAGAGAAGAACTAAATCTTGGTGAGGCAAAGACAAAAATACAATGCAATATGGAAATTATCTTAGGTGATAATTTCAAAATATATGATGGAACCTTAGATGAGAGATTGGATTAGTACGCAAAGTGTTTATGTTTAGCTTTGCACATAACCTATATATCTATACCATAACGACCTAAACAAACACAGTAATTAGTCAAAAACGATGCAAATTATGTTAGCATCATTTTTTACTGTTACTGTCTTGACATTGAAAAATCTCAGTATTTCGTTATGGTGATGTAAACATTGAAACTAAATTCCAAACTGAAGATTATTAATGGACATCCTCCATAGAAAAACGTTCATTTCAATTTATTAGAATAGCTTTGCCATATATTCGTACCTTCTCTGATCAGAAAATATTTACATCATTCATTTGTCAGTGCTTGTCCAATTCATGCTTTGAAATTTGAAGACCCAAAGCAGACTGTGTTCGAGCAGTTTGGAAAGGAATTTTGCTCGTGCCGACTACTCTTTTTACGTACCTTACTCTTATTTTCTATCTCGAGCTATTACAGTAGTTTTGACTAATGTTTCGCCTTAACCCGTCTGACACAAATTGGGAAGTTGTAGGGAAACTTATCCAACGTTATTTAACTCCATTGATCAAGTTGCCATTTCGAAAAATCCATACAACTCAATTTATATATAAATAAAATGTTTGAAGTAGTTTTGAAGAAGATTACTGCAGACATTAAAAAGTATATATATAAACGTTAAGTATATCAAACCATTGATTTAGTCTGCAGTCATATTTGATTATTTCTATTTTTCAAAGAAAGCACAATTGTATGTTTAAGGCAGACGCTACTAAATCAAGGAAACGAAAAATACAAATGTCACGCTATTGCCAATATTCAAAATGATATAGAAAGAAAAATGACTCGTGTCAGTGGCAGGGATATCATTTTTGTTCGCTTTAATATTGAATGTGCTACATTTTAGTCTAGACCAACTTCAGCCGTTTACTCATATACAATATATGAATATGTTACGTTATGTCCATCAGGGCTCACTGTAAATATTTATGAGAAAAGGGAATATATGACCTAGGGAAACTAATTTTGAACAAATGGCACAAAAACATGAGTAAGACGGGATATGACATAACCACAGGCCATTCCTTTATACACAGAGGAAGAGAATAGAAGAACAAAGACAAACACATGAATTAAGAATGCAGTTAAAGCCTCCCCACCATCTCTCTCTCTCTCTCTCTCTCTCTCTCTCTCTCTCTCTCTCTCTCTCTCTCTCAGCGAGATGATTGGCAAACGAGAAAGGACAAAAATATTTATATCACAATACCACGGCTAAGCATAAATACCCAAATGCATTAGGACCAACAATAAACAATGAGCTAACAACAACAAACTAGTGAAGATACAACAAACTAGAGAGCACACAAATGAGCCGCGACATGTGATTTCCAACAATGTGGCATTTTGACAAGTGTAGACTCAGACGAGCCTGTATAGCCCTTTTTACGCTCAGAAACTCCAAATGGTGTTCAGTCAGTAGCTTAACAATCATAGAATACTCAAGCGACTAGCTAAGGCTCTGATCAGACTGCGCGTATGCGCAGGCTGATCTGAGGCTTTGCTGGTCGCACATACCACATTGTTGGAAATCTCATGTCGCGGCTCAAATAACTATGTCACAAAACGTAAGTGAGTATGATCTGAAAATACCACAATCGCACACTGCAGACAAACCAACGGCACATCGAGAAAGAGACACAGAACACTAATAGTCAGTCACAAGGCATAATGAACACTATCAAAGTGATGCAACCAAAGCTCTCTCTCTTTTCCGCATCAAGATGATTGAAAAACAAGAAAGGACACTAAATGCTGCATAACAAAACAAGGATCAATGCATTATATGGGAACAATCTTGAAAATTCGTTTTTCTGTAACTGTTAAAGTCGAAATTATAATACTTGCAAGAAATGGTTAACCTAATGAGACAATGGTTTTATATACGAAAGATCAAGCTGACCTTTAACCTTTCACACAAGGTCGCTCACTTTAGACTGCCACATACATATCTTAACATGTTTTCTTAGAAACAACCTGCCTGATTGAACTCAAATTTCCTAAGGAGTATTCATTAGATAAAACAATATATTACATTTTGTTTCAAGTGACTTGACCAAAATGGCTTCCATGCCCATATATTGTAAAACCCCTTTAATGTTCTTCTCTCGAACCAAAATGACAATGTATGCTTGGTATGTAGCATTAGGTCGTTGGGTCTTGGTATGTTGCATTGAGGATGTAGGCCATCCAAAATATGTTCAAATAATAAGCCTAGGTTGACCATGATGTAGTTTAACATTATTAAGGAGATCTTGTGTCACCTTACTCAATATCAGGTGAGCACTTCAGGTCCTCTAGTTATAAAACTATAAAAGGCCTGGTGCTTCAGTATTTGGTATATTGCATCATCATTTCATTTAAGGGGGGAGTGGCTCAGTGGTAGAGTGCTTGTCCGGAGATCGAGGGGTTGTTGTCCCGAGCCTCACCAAATACACTGTGTTGTGTCCTTGAGCAAGACACTTTATTCTCTGCTTAGTACTGGTTCAACACAGGAAGACCCGTCCCGACATAACTGAAAAATTGTTTACTTGGACATAACGAATTAAACCAAACAAAGTCATCAGCTGAATTGTTCTCTTTGTTGAAAAGGTATTGTCGTTGTTTGTTAGTATTATTATTGGGGGTGGGGGTTATAGTCCTGAATTAATATTTGTTACCTTTTTGATTGCACAAAAAATTATCGTAGTTCCTGCTTCAGTTTTACCACACACATCCACAGCAATATCTTCACTTTCGAAGTGTCTTTTCCTACGACCGCTAGATTAGAAATTAATTAGACGTACGTCGTCTCACAGCTCATAAAGCTGAAACAATGGTGATTGCATGTTGTGTTTCCCATTGCTCCCAAGATTATATTACCGTCTTACGTTGATTGTTACGAGGTAATTGTCTTTTAAAGAGCATTGTTTTCTGTACTTCATTAATACTGGCTTGGTCGAAGCTGACAAATCAGCACTCTGGTCTTAATTCTAATCATTCCATGAAGAACATTTCATGGTCCACACCGTGGGCCCGGCCCAAGAAAAGCATCAGACAGTCTATTTGATGCTCACACTCATGATAGATTCTTATATTCTACACCTGCGAATGACGACTACGTAGAGGCAAAACATTTTATGCTACTTTTGTCAAATAGTTAGGACCCTATTAAGGCCAGACGAATCCAAAACAGTTTGCAACGCACCTGAAATAAATTTTGAAGGTTAATTTTGTTAACAATCAGCAGAGACAAAAGACATGTAAAATTACCCAGCATGCAAACAGTTGGACGTACAGTTGGGTTATGTAACATTTCATTCGCCATCATTAGCACGAAGGAAAATGTTCCCAAATTTCTCACATTAGTATGATGCTTTATCCGTATAATTTGACACTAGAATTGAGTGGCATATCTCTAAAGTCAATAAATACGGACAGTTTTATAAATTTTTCAAGTCTGATTTCACTCTTAAATTGAAGATAAGCTGTCAAAATGTGAAAAGTTCCAAATGGATTCCAATTATTTAATTCTTCCCACCTGCATCAATATAATTATGCTACATCTCAAGTTCTGATTTCAATCAACTTGAAGACAAACTGTTAACCGTCAATGTGAGAAGTATCAGACATTACCTTGGCTGTTTCCAATGTTGACTAAGGATCACCCGCTTTGTTCCAAATTTCGATGCTAACTCAATGTTGACTACATATTGCCTTATTCTTTTTCGCTGCTGTCAGAACAGAGGAGAACTTTATTGCTAACTGTACATCTCAGGTCATGCACAGGTGACATACAACCAAACAACCACCAAGTTAGCATTGCATTCGAACGAAACATCTAAAGATAAGAAATTTGCTATCTATTGTTGTTATCCATGTGCGTGCCAAACTACACAAAAACTTGTTCCTTTCTGCATGCTCATTACACTGAAACATAAAAAGTAGTTTAGAAGTTTATGAAAAACCGGTTTTATAGTGAAAAGCACTGACTTATTGAATGGACAGATGTTGTAGGTGCACGTTGGAATTGCCTCAATGTGTACCAACAACATATGTTACTGAAATTAAGGAAACTTATTTTGAAATATACACTAAACAAGAATCGTGTCCATTGGCTTTCCTCTTTTAAACATCTCAATCTGCCAATCAGTATCAAAATACCTATCACTATATGGCAAATTGTTTATATTTACATGACAGCTAAATCCCCAAATTTGATTTCGTGAACTATGCTTTTTCTAACTTGGTAGTTGCATGGTTGTAAAAGATAAACGCATACATATCATGCAGAAAGTAGACATGATACTCATCAACAATGTCGTCTGTAGTGCAAACATTACATTTTCGCTCGTTAATGGTGTATCATTCCATTGTCCAGTCTCGACTTGGAGCAGATGATTTTTTTCAATCATATATTTAATAATTTTTGAATAATAAAAATTTGAGTCATTGATCAACTATTTTTTTCTAAATTGAGATTGTCTTTAAATAATATATATTGTTTTCCTTTCGAGGAACCGTTTAACCCTCGCATTCCATTCTTGGACATAGATATCTAAGTTCGCCCAAGATCTAATGGCTATGTTTACATTTGCTTGTTTGTAAACGCTGAAATCAAAACATTTGGGTGGCATATTCAGAAGCGAGGTGTGGTCTTGAAAACTATTTGTTGTCAGCATGGATAGCTCAGTTGGTTTAGTTTATACATATTTTATTGCCACAAATTACAGCAATGGGGTTGGGTCACAAGTTCTCGCAACATTAGTTACGACCCTCCCCCTACATATACAGATCAATCAAAGCATGTAAACATGGCTACAAAACATATTGTCAACTATACAAAATCGTAAAGAATAAATAAATAAATATATAAATAAATAAATATAAATAAATAAATAAACATATAAATAACTGCCTATGAGTGCGTTTTGAGTGTAGGTTAGCATCATTCAGATTCTTAAAGGCAAAAAGTATGTCTGTCAATCCTAGTGGATCGACATCCATGCCGCTTGTCTTTAATTATCTGATAAGTGTCTGATGTATTTTTTTCCACACTCGTGAACATTTATTACAATGATCGAATACTCCATGTCAATGTTCATCCCGTAGTTGGGTCCACCAGTTCAAAAGAGCAGGCCTGCTCTACCGACATAGGGAAAATTGTGTATAGCAGAAAGTGAGTTAAATATGTTTAAATTTCCGAGTAAAAAAGAAAAATATGTTTATGCATTGTCAAAACGTTTGGTGCTCTTTATATAATCATGTACTGCTCTAAATAATGTTGAATTAAGTGTATTGTCAACTATTTCATTTCCGTATAACAATAATTGTGTGGTAAGTGGTTGAAAGTCTCTTGCAGCTTCGAAAAATAGATGACGCTCGTCTCTGTAATTGTTGCAATGAAAGAAGTAGTGTTCGCTATCCTCTATTTCATTGCACCAATTACAGAGAGGATTGTCACGAAGATGATTTATAAATAAATCATTATTCAGATTGCTACAATTGTTTCTTATTCGAGCATGTATTACTGATAGATATCGATTTCCTGATGTGAAGTAGTTAGGTACTTGTAATTTAGGAAAAGTAGTAATTTGCAGGTTGTTCTTAAAAGAAGATATTGTAGGCTGATTTTTGAGGCCTTCGTCAAGAGTGTTCCACATTCTGATGGCTGATGGGATACATGATCTTAGTGATATATTAGTCCGAGTAAAAGGTGTAGAGAAGTTGTTGTTGTTTCTGAGGGGATACCCCGAAATTTCACTTACTAATGGGGGAAATAAATCAGTAATATATGGCGGAACCAGTCCATTATTTACTTTATACATAAAATGCAGTTTTTGTTGGTGTCTCCTTACTGATAGATTGGTCCATCCACATTCGTTATATAATTTGACTAACGATACCGATCTGGTTAGTCCGGTGACAATACGTGCTGCTTCATTTTGTATCTTTTGTAGAGTGTTCGAATCTTGTTGTGTGCAGCCATCCCAAACTAATGATGCATACTCTATGATGGGTAATAAATGGTACAAATAAATTTGATTTAATGCATTTCTGCTCAGAGTGTATTTGAGTTTGCGCATTATGCCTAATATTTTCGACGCTGTATTTGCAATCTGTTCAATATGTGTGTGCCACTGGCCGTTTTGGCTGAAAGTTATGCCCAGATGTTTGTGATCTTCGACAAATTTTATTGGAGTGTTATCAAATATCAATTGAGGAAAAGCTTCAAAATATTTAAGAGTAAATAGAACTGCTTCAGTTTTAAGAGGGTTAAATTTGACTAACCATTGTATGGCCCAATTAGAAAGCATAATGAGATCATGATTTATAATACCTGCTATGTCTGAAAGACGTGCTGCAGCATAGAATAAAGAACTGTCGTCAGCGAATAATCGTGTTAAACTTAGCAGCTGCTTTGCTATATCATTGATATATACTAGAAATAACAGGGGTCCAAGTACTGATCCCTGAGGAACTCCTGCAAGGATGGACTTTAAAGTCGAAGCACAGGACTTGAGGGTAACTTTTTGTTTTCTATTAGTTAGATAGCTATTCAGCCACTGGAGCAACTTACCATCAATACCATTTTGCCTTAACTTAAATAGAGTTGGTAGAGTCGCTGCCAGCAGATAATCCATCTTTTTCCATTATGCGCAGGTTCGAATCCCTTTCATTTCTTTTTCTTCATTTTTATTTTATAATTTTTTCATATGTATCCTTCAATCATGTTCTGACAACAGTTTTAACTTTTATACAAAGTGTCCCTTTAATGCGACGTTAACGCAAAACGCATATGCGGGATGCCACGGAATGCTATACTATACTATACTTTTATTTCAGCATTAAGCACACATATCAATGCTTATAGCCTACAATAACATATATAGAGTAGTGAGGACAATACATACAGTTATCAAGGAGCTTTACAGACAAACAGCCTGGTGTAACAAATGATTTCAGAAACTCCTGAGGGACATTGTCCCTTATTAGCTGCTGATATCGCCATGCTATTTTGATGTAGAATTAGTAAACATCAGGGATAATCATGTCACTTGGCTATTTCTCCTTAGCTCAGAAGCATAATATATATATTTTGCAAGACTCAAAATTGTTCTTTTGTTATCTGCTGACATCAAACTGTCAAATTTATTAAGTGTTGGCCAACGGCAGTAATATGATTTCATATATTTCTGTCGTAGTTCCCTGTAGAGCGGGCAAACTAGTAGAAAGTGATACTCACTCTCTACAAGTTTGCCCGTACAGAAATTGCAAATTCTTTCCTGTCGATCTATATTTTGATATCGACCTCGTTCAATCGCCAAATCATGTGAAGAGAGCCTAAACTGGGTTAATACCTTTCTATATTTATTTTCTGTAACAATGTCTAAATATTTTTCATGAAAAAATTCGTGTTTAAAGCGTCAACACAATAGTGTATGGACAGTTTGCTATGCCACGGAATGCATCAACTCAGTAGTGTATGGACAGTTTGCAATGCCACGGAATGCATCAACTCAATAGTGTATGGACAGTTTGCTGTCATTAAAGCGACATCCAGCAACCACAATGATTTGGAGTTGATTTTGAATGATAATCAAGCAATTGTATAATTAAATAAATGAATAAATGAAAAAAAAATATAAATAAAAAATAAAATAAAAAACACACAGTATGGTGGCGGGGTTCCAACTCGCAACCTCCATGGCAGTGTACAAGCGATTCATCTAATATGCTACGAATACATGTATCTCCTTGTGATTGGTATGTGCATATAACATTTTAAAAATAATAAAATACATGTATTGTCCTAAAAGGTGAGGTAAAAACCATGTAATTGGTAATTATATTGTAAATACAGAATGTCAACAAAGCCAGCATAACGTGACTCTAACAATGTTCGTGAAATACCCATTTCAACAGCGTTTGATTTGCTGATTGAGTCAGTTCTAAAAAGATTTGGACAGCCGACAGAGCAAGTATGTCATTAATACAGATGATCCATTTAATCATAAGCACAATTTTCTTGTTATTTAGTTTTACTATGTGCAAAAATTGTGATAGTTTGGATTCTTTTCCATTAGAAATCTATCATTGGGTATCGGGTGTCATGGGGTACTGTTTCTCAAACAAACACTCGGTCTGAGAAAATCATAATTTCGATATACGATGATTTGGCTATTTTCAAAACCCCACATCTCCTAACCATTAGGGAGGATAACCCTGGAAGATACCCCCGGCATCCAATTTAGGAGGACAACTTCGTTTCACATTCAGGAGGTACAAATTAATGAGTTGGCACCCATGAGAAATCGTCCTGGAGGGTGCAAGGTAACCTAAATTGGATGCTGGGGTATAATGCAGCTGCAGATCAATTGGAATATTACGATTTCGAATTCGCGCATAAATTGCCTTCCTAGCGTGCTCAACATTTTGTGTCCTGCCTATTTCCATTAAAAATAACATCAATGTCTGATATCAATTTATGATCACGTAAATTAAAATAAACCAAAGTTGGTCTCATCGAGTACCAAAGATCATAATTTGAGATTTTAATAGTTAACTGCCATAATTCTGAGTATTCAAAGAACATATTAAAATTAGTCTGAAAGTCATTTTCATCTGTTCCAAAACAACTGTATCGTCAGCATAAAGTGACACAAGCAATTTTAAATACGTAATATTGTCATACTGGAACTCAAAGTTAACACCATTGCTTTTTGTAAGTTTCTAAGCCATTTAAAGATAAGACAAATATGGGATATATCAATTCAAAATGATAATCAACCGTCATAAAGTTGGAGCTAACATGGATATCATGCGACATTCTGTACGTCTGGTTGTAAACCCAGTCACGATTTATAGCTATCGTCTCCTCTTTAATTGCATGACGGTGGTTCAGGCCTCAGACTCAATGACGGCTCTGGCGTAAAGCTTAAATCTGTGGATTGGTGCCTGATGCTTGTCTTTGGCTGGACCCACCGTGGCTCAACTTAAGGTTTTCTTTAGCTCTGGCTATCTTTGAGTCGTGAGCCCTTTATCTTTTTACATCATAGTGTGTTATTTTGATTAGATTGTTTCTCTGTGATGATACATTGCATAAGTTATGAAGCCTCCATGTGAGCTAAACATGTTTTTGTGTTTTAACAACAACAGAATCTATGGCGAGGATATGGTACCATTAAAATGCATTAAGGCTCCCTGGTGGCTTTAGCTGTTGTTCGTGCTAAGGCGGTGGTTCTGTTGTTGTTGATTCATTGTTTATTGCTGCTCCCATTGTTTGTGGAGATTCTGTGTTTGGTTCTTGTTTTGTTATTCAGTACTTTGTGTCCTTCTAGTTTTGCAATCATCTTAATGGGGAAGAGAGGACTGGCCTCGAGGTTATAAAACTTGAGTACAGTCTCAGACTCAAAATAAAGCGAAATGATTGGCTGCTTGCGGACACATGTCCGTAAGCAGCCAATCATTACGCTTTATTTAGAGTCTGAGAATGAACTCAAGTTTTTTAACCTCGAGGTTTGGTTGCTTTACTTTAATTGTCTTCCTGAAATCCTGTGACTGGCTCTTCTTCACAGTGCCGTGTGTTGGTATGCAGTGTGAAATTGTGATATTTCCTGATTATACGTACCTTTTTTTACTTGATAGCTCCTACTTTTCCTTGTTCTTTTAAACACGACTCTGCTACAAAGTTCATATCTTGGATCTTTTCTTGTCCATAGCTGAACAATTTGTGAGAATGAATTGAGCGACAATAAGAAGTATAAAAGAGGTTATTGAATCAGATATTTATCTCTTGACGTTAGCTTTTCATCAGACACTAGCTTGAACCAGTGTCCACAGGGACAGCGCAGCATTGCAGGCCAGTTCACGGTGGAATTGCTGCATTAAATAAAACAGCGATGCCGAGACTGCTTCATTATCAAGGGCATATTGTCTTTATTCACGGTATATAGACGCAAAGGAGCCTATCCGTGAAAAACTGCTTTTCCTGAGCCCTATCCGCCCCAGAAAAGGGGCCTATTAGCTAAAAACAAGCTTAGCGATAGACAGTGACATCAAAAGGTAAGTAAAATAATAAGTTCCATTAATTATATGAAGAAAATGGCAATGCAACGGAACAACAGAGAAGCTATAAGACAAAAACAAAACAACCACATGTTCGCTAATGATGCAGATTTTTTATAACGTGACACACTCTTCATTGCGGCGACGTCCACATACGATTACACAACAAAGAAAACAAACTTTTTCGAACAGTTTGGGCTGTTCTCGCAATTGTTTTTAAATATTTTGTAAAGAACCAATGTGGAAAATGACTTATATGCATTTCACAGACTGAATTATACGTTATTCTCTCTATAAATGGCATGGAAAAGAAAATAATCTGGCTAGGGATCCTATTTGTCATTGGCTAAGGAGCCTATATGGTTACTGGCTGCGGATCCTATATGCAATTTCTTACTTTTATAACCTATAGGCTCCCATGGCACTTAGTTGAAAACATATAGACTCCTGTGCCACGGGTACGGCTCATTATCCTGTGCCACGAAGTGGTCATTTTTCTCTCAACGTATAGGCTCCTTAGCCGTCTTGTTTTCAAACATGACCCTTTTTTTCTATGGAAAACCATTTTTAAAAGCAAACCAGACGCTTTTAGGAAGGGGGTGGAACATAAAACATTTTCTGCTGTGGTGTAGGCCAGCAAAATTGACTGAATTGTTTAGTTTTGCTTCATTTTCCAACGCAAACTAAATCGCAGAAAACAGAGCAGTCATTTTCTGTTTAACTTTGTAGACGTGACTTGATATCAGCCTTATCATATGTTTAAAAATCCATCAAGTCAGCGACTTAAAAGTCCCGTGGTGTTTGATTTTCTGTTGCTTACATCGTAAATAATCTAATATTGGCCCAGATTTAAAGTATCTCCTCTCCACATGTCTTGTTTTTGGCGGATAGGCTCCTTTTCTGGAGCGGATAGGGCTCAGGAAAAGCATTTTATCACGGATAGGCTCCTTTGCGTCTATATACCGTGTTATTGGTTTTTGATAACGAACGATGCTAATGAAAATGCTTCCTTTACATCGAGCGTATGGACAGTGGATACATGGATAGGTAATCAGCAACTGCTTTAACCAGACTACACAGCCTTGCACTTTTCGTGATTTAATGAAAATATACACATTAAAAAATCTACGTACAAAAAGGTTACGGCCGCTACTCTAGGTATAGTATCTGTAATAATTGGTGGTCATACCATTGGCTTGCCATGAAAATGATTCAGGGCTTTTTCTCAAGATGAATTAAGACTATTTCCAACCAATATATGCATTATCTATTATTTATCAGCAATAGAATTCTCCTGGGTGTCTGCAAGAAGCGTAAAGCGAACTTACAAAAATGGAAATAAGAGAACCCAGGCTTGGCGTCTGTGATAAACACAGAACATCGCCGTCGTTGCATAACAAACGCAAACGGCACGTCATTATTTTCTTAATGCGCAGATGGTGTGTATAATTTAACAAAAATGTGGCTGTTGTTGGTTCTTACCATTTAAATATTCTGGATACACCATGGGCGGATCCAGAGGAGGGGCAGGGGTTCAAGACCCCCGCCTGGAAAATCACAAGGGGCTATAGATTTCCTGAGAAATACTGGCAGGGCCCTCTGTGAAAAGTTGTTGATGAAAAAAGTTGTCATGATACCACCCCAACCCCCGTCGGTATTTTCGTGGTCCTGCCATGTAAATGGGTCCTTAGAAAATAGAGAGAACCTAAAAAGTTTGAAAACAGCAGATTTGGTTTTATTGGGTCTGTTCATGAGAAATAATGGAAATTGCCAACAACTCTCACGCCCCAATTCCCGTCCAATCCATTTGTTAACAAGGTTAGGAAAATGTTATGTACAATTCAACGGAGTATCCTTACCATTATGTAAACACAGAATTCAAGTTTAAATGAAACTGTGGCAAATATAAATAACAAGAGGTACCGTCTTGACAATAATAGGTTACAGACATAAACCAGCTGGCGTCTTCAGAGCAATGTAACACTAAACGGAGTTTAATATTTTGGCTTAGCTATGTATTTGGTAAACATAAAAAAATATAGATGACACGTGTTGTCTTTAAATATATTTTGATAACGACTTATTACGCAGAATCAGCTTCTGGGTTAGTTTTGCATAGTTTGCAATATAATATAAGCATTTTTTTGTTGGAATGTACTGCATATAGGCTTCTTCGCGGAGATTTCTGTTTAAAATTAGGGAAACTAGCCTATCGTATCTATTTTAAGAATAGAAAATATGCGTATGGTTTACTTAATAGTAAGAATGATATCATTATGACAGCGCTGATTAAATGATTAGAGCTAGGAACATTGCTTTAATTGGAATAAGATCCAATACCTTAATTTTAGGGTGTTAAATTGTGTTTACTTGTTTGCCGTGGACGTTTTGGCACAATAAATTCCACGTCTTAATCGTTGTCATTGTCATTGCGTAGCACTGGTTTTGCCATTCATAAATTTGAGGGTTTTTTTTTTTCTTTCAATTTTGTAGATGGCCCAATAAGAAAACTACTGCGCGTGTCAATCAAACGTTAATATTGTTATATTATGTTCATCTCATCTATAGTATAAGGTACTCATGTATTATGTCATCATTTGTAAACCCATTTAGCCTAGTCGCCTATAAATGAGGCATTTTCGAACAGCTTAGATGCATGTCCTGACGAGACGCCACAAATTGTACAAACTGCGGCATCTCATCAGGTTTTATTGAGGGGGTTGGGCAACAAAGTAAAAAGGGAACAACTTTTCACATGGATAAAATCCAGCAATCACACATTCTGCCTATTACAAGAAACCCACTCAAGAATAAATACCCATAAGTTCTGGCAGCAGGAATGGGGCCACGAAGCATATTTTAGCGGTAACAGCAATAACAGTGGAGGGATAGGAATTTTAATCAATCCAAAAGTATCATTTGTCGTTCAAAAGTATACAGAAATAATTGTGGGTAGGATGCAAGCTTTAGAAGTAATAATAAATGAAAAAGAAATAACCCTTATTAACCTTTATGGTCCAAATAATGACGACCAAATTTTTTTCGACCAGTTAGAAAAGTTCATTAATGACCATAATGAAAAAACCTTCATAGTTGGGGGTGATTTCAATACAGTAATAAATGAAAGTATAGATAAAAGAAACGGTAGGGTTAACACGCACAAATTATGTAGACAAGCAATTAACAACATTATAGATACCCATAATCTTATTGATATCTGGCGAGAAATGCATCCAAATTTAAAACAATTTACTTGGCACTCGCATCAGAAACCACCTGTCTTCTGTACAGAACAGAACAGAACAGAACAGAACTTTATTGAAAACTATGCATCTCAGGCCACTCACAGGTGGCGTAAGAGATAAACACAAACATGTTAAGCAGTAAAATATACGTAATACATAGATACAGTGTACTATGAAATACAATATTATTGTATTGGGAATATAGTCTGTGACAGGAAATTGACCTTTAATAACAAAGAATATATGATTAATCTTCATATAGATTAGAACATAATTTATTTCAATCATTTGGAAAAACAATCTACACAGAAAACTTTTCCATAATAATTGCAACAAATTTTGATAATTTAATGAGCGTTGTTTCATTGGTTGAGGTAAAAAGCTCCCTATACTTGCGTATATTTGGCTTAACATAAAAATACGGTTTCAAATACAATTTTCTGTCACTCGTAAAATAGTCACAAGTAAACAAATAATGATACTCATCACCAATGTCATCTATAGTGCAAATTTTACATTTTCGCTCATTTAATGGTATATCATCCCATCGTCCTGTCTCAACTGGAAGCCGATGGTTACCAGTCCTATATTTGATAATTTTGGAATAATAAAATTTTGAAACATTAATCAAATATTTTTCAAAATTGAGATTGTCTTTAAATAAAAGATATTGTTTTCCTTTTGATGAAACGTTAGCTTTCTCATTCCATTCTTGAAAATACAAATCTGACAATGTTCGAGAAATATCCATTTTCACAGAATTTGGGCTATTGACTGGCTCAGTTCTAAAAAGATCAGGGCGGCCAACAGCAACAAGTATTTCATTAATACAGCCGATCCATTTGAAATTATAAGAACCCTTTTCGTGTTCTTTAAGCATTATTGAGTACAGTAATTTTGATAATTTGGATTCTTTTCCATTGACAATTGATAACCAGAAACCTATCATTCTTGACTTTATATTAATTTGTATTGGATGTCGTCCCAATTCTGCATGTAACATATATATAGGGGTACTTTTTCTCAGGTTAATAATCTGTCTAAGGAAATCATTATGTAAATTTTCAATAATTTGGCTATTTTCAAAGCCCCATATTTCACAACCATATAATGCTATAGGTAAAATAACATGGTCAAATAAATACAACTGCAAATCAATTGGAATATCAAGATTACGAATTCGTTTGAAAAGTACATGCATTGCCTTCCTAGCTTGCTCAACATTATGTTTCTTTGTTTGGTGGAAGTGCCTATTTCTGCTAAAAATAACACCAAGATATTTAAAGTCGGTACAGATGTCAATTTTGTGACCACCTAGTTTAAAATTAAAACGCTGGTCTTGTCGAGTACCAAAGATCATAATTTTAGTTTTATCAAAGTTAACAGATAAATGCCATAATTCTGAGTATTCATAGAACATGTCTAAATTATTTTGAAATTCCTTCTCATCTGTACCAAAAACAACTGTATCGTCGGCATAAAGCAGCACAAGCAGTTTCAAATACAATGTTATATCATCATATTGGAACTCAAAGTTAACACCATTGCAACTTTTGTCGCATAGGAAAGATTCTAAGTCGTTCAAAAATAAGGCAAATAATACAGGGGATAAATTTTCACCTTGTCTTACACCTCGAAAACTTGAGAAGAAAGAAGATTGCTCTCCATTATATGAGACACATGATTTAATCTCCTTGTACATGTTAAAAATAATCTGGAAGCATTTTCCATTAATATTACTGGCTAATAGTTTCTTCCATAGCCCAACTCGCCATACAGAATCAAATGCTTTGCTAAAATCAATAAACGAGCAGAACAATTTCTTTTTCTGGGTTTTTGCAATTTCTGTTAATGCATGCAAAACAAAAATATGATCCATTGTTGAGTAGCCTGCATGGAAACCAGCCTGATTTTCCTCAAGTATATTGTGTGCATCAAGAAATTTATTAAGACGAGCGTTAAGTATGGAGGTAAACAATTTACCAAAGCAGCTCAGAATCGTTATTGGCCTGTAATTTTCTGGACTTTTTGAATCACCCTTGTTTTTGTATATAGGCCGTATTGCCCCTTCAAGCCAAGAGTCGGGCAACACTCCTGAGTTGAAAATCAAGTTGAAAAATGCAACATATAATGGCATCATTTCATGTACAGTTGCTTTGATATACTCATTTATAATACCATCATTTGAACATGCTTTATTGTTTTTTAAGTTATTAATGCATTTCAAAATTTCATTTTCTGAAATATGACCGTTTAAAATTTCATCGTCATTGTCAATTGAAAAATTCAAGTTTTCACTTTCAGCATCATTATTATCATTGGGACTATTGATGTCCTTGAAAAAATTATATAAATCGTTTATACTGATATCCTTATTTTCCTTTTTGCTTTGGAGGTTATTTAATATTTTCCAAAACTGTTTGGGAGATTTAGATTTCAACTTCCTTAATTTATTCTGTGTGTCTTTTTTGTGTTTACGAATGAAATAATTAAGTTTCTTTTTGTACATTTTACTTGCGGACACCACTGAAGCCTTAGACGCAGAGCTTGGGTGTTTAGCATGCATTTTCTTTGCGCGATGATATGTTTTACGTGACTTAGCACACTGGTGTCCGAACCATGGTTTTTTGTTGTTGTTTGCTGTATTTCTGCCATTGTTATAATTATTACAAGAATTAGCTGATTCGTTAAAAATTTCAGAAAATGTGTTGCATAATGCGTTTACTTTTTCTTTACTAAGTGAATCAGTGGTTTGGCTCGTTTGTGTAATATTTGCTAAAAGACTTTGTATTTTTATACGATTAAGGTTTTCTATGAAATTTGTACGCTTCTCTTCAGGAAGCCTAGGTTTTTGTGCTTTGGTATTTATTGGTACACTTTTCTTTACTTTCCATTCTTTTTAGAAGCATAAACTAGTTGAAATTAGTGAGTGGCCGTCAGAAAACAATGCATCAAGTTCTAATACCCTTTATGCCTTTATAAATTGTAGTGATTGAAATGACACAATTGAATAATCAATTACAGATTGGTTTCTGAAGGTCATTGAGCCAGTGAATTTGTCATCCCCACATCTACCATTCAGAATTAGCATGCTATTAGACTTACACATATCGAGCAGCATATTGCCCTCATTATTGATTATTTTGTCTTGGGACACACAGTGCTTCGATAAATTTGTCTTTTCAAGTTTTGACGAAATATTCAGACTTCCATCCATGGTGTCATCAAGGCTAAGGTGGTAGACTGGATTACTTTCTCATCTCTGACAACCTACTCAACTCTATAACATCTAGTAAACACAATATTGGTTTTAAGTCTGATCATAGCCTAGTTTCAGTAAACATAGACATACTAAATCTCACTCGAGGGCCAGGTTATTTTAAACTTAATAACAGTTTGTTACTCAACAATGAATACAAAGATATTATTAAGAAAAACATAACAGAAATTGCCTCAATAAATAAAGACGCAAACCCAAACACTCTTTGGGAAACCATAAAGGGCACAATCCGAAATGAAACAATCAAATTCGCAACCCATACAAGGAAACAAACTGGGAAACAAGAAAAATCATCGAAAAAGAAATTCTAAAGTTACAAAAAGACATTTTGGAAACATCAGATAACGACAAAATTGAATCTATTAAAGAAAATTTACTGGAAAAAAATAATGCATTAGAAAAAATAACTGAAGAAAGAATACAAGGGTTAATACTTCGCTCAAAAGCAGAAATGGTTGAACATGGTGAAAAGAATAGTAAATATTTTGCTAGTTTAGAAAAGAAAAGGTCTGAAACAAAACTTATCTCGAGACTTAAAATTAATAACAAAATTAATACAAACCAAACAGAGATACTTTCAGAAACTGAACTTTTTTATAAAAAGCTTTATAATAAACGGGAAGTAGGATACTCATCTCATAATTTTTTGACGACTCAAATTGTAAACTGAATAACTTGGACAAAAACAGCTGTGAAGGACATATTACAGAAGCGGAATGCATAAACGCACTTAAAAACATGAAAAATCAAAAAAGCCCAGGATCTGATGGAATCACAGTAGAATTTTACAAATTATTTTGGAATGATGTGAAGGAATTCTATATTAATTCTATAAACTACTCCTTTCAAAATGGTTCTCTCACTGATTTACAAAAACAAAGTATAATCACACTTTTACCTAAACAAAACAAGGATATAACATCACTGGAAAACTGGAGACCTAGAAGCCTGCTAAACGTCGATTACAAGATTGCCACCAAAGCCATAGCCAACCGCGTAAAAGGTGTTATTTCAAGTATAGTACATAACTCACAGACAGGGTTTATAAAGGGAAGATACATAGGAGAAAACATCCGTTTACTCTTTGAAATTATAGACAAAGCTGAAGATGAGAATAAACCTGGATTAATCTTCTTTTCTGATTTTGAAAAAGCTTTCGATAGCATAAATCACACATTTATTTTACGTTGCCTGAAGCACTTTAACTTTGGAGAAGATTTTATCAGATGGGTAAAACTTTTTTATCATGACGCCAAAAGCTGTGTCTCAAATAATGGTAACATGTCGAATTTCTTCCCCATAATGCGAGGTGTTAGACAGGGATGTCCACTTTCTACCTATTTATTTATTATGTGTATTGAACTACTTTCATATAAAATTTCAACAACAGAAGATATAAAAGGTGTTATCTACACAAAACAAGAATTTAAAAAATCTCTATTCGCTGATGACGCCTCATTTATACTTGATGGTTCATTTAAATCATTTCAAACACTAATTGATATCTTAGACAACTTTAGTTACATTTCTGGATTAAAACTTAACGCTAAAAAATGTCAAGTCCTGCGAATAGGCAGCATGAGTAAAAGTGACATAGTATACTTAAAAGGCAGAAAATTCCAATTGAGTTCCACTGAAGCGAGTTCACTTGGTATGACCTTTTGCACTAACAAAGATAATATATTCCGAGCAAATCTAATGTGCGTACAGAAATTCAGTGAACATCGAAATTCTTTTTTAAAATGTCTTTATTCACTGAATTTGGAACTGAAAGTTTTCATATGCATATAAAAAGTACCGCCTAATATATCATAGCGTTTATAAGTATTTGTAGCAGGAAAATGAGTCTAGAATCTCTTGTAAAAAAAAATAACTTAGTCATTTTCCTTCAGGAAAAATCCCAAGTTTCCCTCATAGGTATGACGTGGTTAATGCAAGTCAGTGATTACCAAGTATACTGTCTTATGAAGAGTAGAACTGCGAATTGCATCGATATTGTCGTATGGTCGAGTCTCTAGCGAATTGCCATTTTTTTAATGCGCATATTAAAGAGTTGCATCTGATAATTAGCTATTCGGCATTGCTTTTACGGGAACACAGGACGTACATTTTTTTGTAATGTCACTTTTAAACAACAGAATGCTTCTAAATGAATTTATTGACACCAAGTAAATGTTAATCCGGAGTAGATAGGTTCTTCCAAGACTATCTCTACCCCTCCAAAAATAACAGCATGACGGAGGATAGCTTGGTCCTCCAGCTTAATTTCAAGAGATATGGGTTGGCTGTTCATCTGTCTGTATACACTATTGTGATCCATGTCATGGGAAAACCGTTTTTATGTTTAGCACAGTACCGTAGTAGAGGCGCAGGTCAGACTGCATTTGCTTGCGCATAAATCTATCGCACCCCAAGGCCATATTCTCTTGCAACGAATCCATTATATCATCACATATAAAGCTCATGGGATATCCTTGAATTTCGTATCCACTCTGTATCTCCTGATCCCTTTCACCGATTTTAATTAATTTTCATAGAAATGTTCCTCTCCGTGAGACAATGTGCAGAACACATGATTCGGCTAGGCAGACTCAAGGTCACACTTTAAGGTTCTGTGATTTACATCCGCTCCATATCTTCTGAACCCTTTGAACGATTTTAATTAAACTTCACCAAAATAATCCTCTCAGTGAGACGGTGTGCAGAATCCATGACTCAGGTACGTAGACTCAAGGTCGCACTCCAAGTTCATGGCATTCACCATTCAATTTCATGTCTGAAGCCTTTGAACAATTTTCATTAACTTTCACCCAAATGTTCCTCTCAGTGAAAAGGTGTGCAGGATATATGAATCAACTATGCTGACTCAAGGTCAATGTCACACTTCAAGGTCACGGGATTCTGCCGCGGGGATTTAGCTGTCGTTCAGACTGCTGTCTTGTTTCCCTGTGATGATATATGCAAGTTAGGAAGCCTCACCAGAGACATAATGTTTTTTTTTACAAAAGCAGCATCTAGGGTGAAGGTGCTCCCCATGTTAGTAATCTAATTTAAGGCTTTATTTAACGAGGATTCCTAACAGCCCAATGGCCACTAGTAGGTCTACTCACAAAAAGCTTAAACATACACAAGTACAAGGACAATTCAGATGGACACACAGTTACATAAATATTTACATCCAGTGAAAGCGTACGGTGCGTGCATGCATGCGTGCGCGTTTGTGTGTGTGTGTGTGTGTGTGTGTGTGTGTGTGTGTGTGTGTGTGTGTGTGTGTGTAAGAGAAATAATGTCATATTGGCGCAATTTTATAAGCTTTCGGCGTGTTCGGCTGTCACATTGTGATCGAAACCCCAGTCATTGATAAATTTAAGTACTCAGTCAAATACTTTTTAATTGTTTCATTCAAGCTCTCTGATCATTGCAAAAGAATATTACAGAGATATAAAGGCAATATTGCGATGGCGGTGTTATAGTTTGTACCAGGAAAGATGATTGTAGAAATTTCAGAGAGCATTGTATGTCGCTGTGGGCCGTATTGAGGGCAGAAGAGAATAAAATGAGAGGACGTTCAGATATAAGATGCCAGTTTGGGTTTTCGCAAAATTTAGACTGTATAAGTATAGTAAAATAAACGATTTTTTAGATTGGCTGAGCCCAAGGCGCATCCGACAATGATTAACGGCCATGCGCGTATAGCTTTTTACTTTTGTTATGCCCGTATTTGACCATTTCATTTTTTTTTGAAAATGTGTAAACTTTCAGATTCTTTTCTTTCCAGTGACAAGTTGTTCCATTCATGTTTTGTATTTTGAGAATAGCTCTCTTCTAATAAAAGGTATAAGAAGTGAGTGGTTTCGTCGGAGGTTGTATGTATCCGTATTATGCGGGACCAGATTACAAATGTCGCTCAGATATGGTGGTGTTAGCGATCTATATATTTTGTAGAACAGTGTTAACCTATGTACTACTCTGCGGCTTTCCATTACTCGTTTAATAAGCGTCCGTTACTTGTATGACTGAAAGCGTCTGTGCATATTAGAGCTGCTTTACGTTGTCATTTTTCAATTGCATCTGACTCAGAATTTAAGCATACATCGTTTATGATATCGCCATAATCAAGAACTGGACGGATTGTTGTTTTATATAACATTTCTTTGCAGCTTCTTGGTAGTATTTTCTGGCATCTACGAATAATTATTAATCGCATGTCAGCTTTTGCAATCGCTCTATTAGAGAGACTAGATCTGTAACTATGAACATTTTTCGAAAAAAAACACTTTTTAAAGCATTTGCAAAAATAGAATTAATTTATGTTTTCACAGTAAATATGTGCAAAACAGCTGAAAGCAGCATGGAACAATGAATTATCTGATAAAACAGGTGATTTTTCTCTTGTTAGGGATTATTTATGTTCCTCCAATAATTCTAGACAGTTGATTTTTAACAGAAATGCTGTTGCTTTGATAAATGTAATTAGTTAAAATTTATGAAAATGGTAAAATGTTTACCTGAATTTCACTAGTTTTACTGTATTCTTGAAAAAAAGAAACTTTATTTCCAAAATTAGAATATCAAAAGTTACAGACTATGCAGCTTTAATATGCACTGACCAAGACAATGTATTGCAGATCGTTACTCCTAGATGCGTGTGATTATCAACTTCCGATATTTATCACCATTTTGGAACAGGTAAGGGAGATTTGAGCGGCCACGTTGTCTCGATATTATCATATATTTCGTTTTAATAGCATAAAACAGCTTTCCAAATACCGATATTCGTTGGAGGTCTCAGTTTACTTTATCAAAAGAGGTAATGTCAATTATTGGCTGTTGAACAGAGGTATCGTCGGCAAAGAGATTTATGAAACATGCCATATAGTCCACAATATCATTGATATATATCAGAAACAATAGAGGTCCCAAAATGGACCCCTAAGGTACCCCTGCATCTAAATAACCTAATTTGATTCCACACCATTTAGAACAACCTTTTTGGTGACGTCCAGACATATAGTCTTTTAGCCATTTAAGGAGATTGCCACGTATGACCATTTTTGTAATTTGAAGATTAATCATTTGTGTCAAACTTTGTCAAACGCTTTGGACACTTCTAGGAAGACCAGGCCCTGAGGTTATAAAACTTTTTCATGCTCAACGTAAATGAGCACGAAATTTCAACTGCTCATAAAAACTAAAATAACGACAAATAAAGAAGTTTCTTGCTTAATAAAGTTTCTCAGATGTTGTATTTATCATGCTAATAAATGTTAAAATGCCAACAATTGTTAGCATTTTAACATTTATGATCAGGATAAATTTCGTGCTCAGCTGAGTTGTGTATGAAAAAAGTTTTATAACCTCGGGGCCATGTTAATGTGGTTCTGTTGTTGTTGATTCACTATTTGGTGATCTCTCATTGTTTATGTGGGTTTTGTTACGGGGCCTGGTTTTAAACGCAGTATTTCGAGTTATTTCTAGAGCTGAGGAAGAGGGAGAGAGAGAGAGTGTTGTTGTGTTTCCTATTGTACTGTGTCTTTTCAACGTGGTACCATTAGTCTATCTATGGTCTGTAATTGGCATTTCCTGGTCGAACTCCCCTGCATTTAGTTTATCCGAGGAAGTTAAATAATCAGCATGGGGTGGGAGCTTTGTCAGCGTACAACAACACTTGTATTATATCGCTATCGATAGATTACTTCATCTACATTGCATTTCGTTGTGTATTTCAGACAGGTTCAAAGGTCGGCTGAAATTAGAAATCACTGTCCCCGTCATCACTTGAATCACTGGTGTTTAGATTGATGATGACTGGTTGAACTGTACTTTTTTCTATTAAATCATTTTGCCAATAGTTGTTTTCAATGTCGAGCACATGATTGTCACATTTGGTCCAGACTTCAGGCGTTATTCTCTCAAAAGATTCGTTAACGAGCCTTTTAACATTAACCATTTTAAATGTGTTGTTTCGGGCGATATAATTTTTGCAATTAGCCCACATAAGTTCAATAGGATTGAGTTCACAATGACGAACGGGAAGCCGCAGAACAAAATGGCCTTGCTCGCCAGCAAGAACATCTGTTTTATATATTGACTTTGGTTTGTTTGCTTTATGAGGGCTCTTAAGTCAACACATTTGCTATAAGGAGGTACATTTATTAACCTTGCTGTGAGCCAGTCCATCATGACCTGTTTTCTACTATTTGATGGAGGGGGAACTGTTTCTTCAATCCTTGTATTGTGATATGAGGCGTTATCTAGGACTATCACACTTGGTTCATTTAGAGCTGGAAGGAGCTCGTCAGTCCACCATTCTAAAAATACTTTGCTATTCATCTCCTTGTGATAGTCGCCCTCACTTGAATTGGCCTTAAAAACTAGGTTACATCCAGGTAGAAGACCTTGCGTTCTGCAGCCAGCGTGCAGGATGACAAACCTTTGACCTTTACCTGCAGGAACCTGGGGCAACACAGATTCATCTTTAGGGAACCAGCCAAACTCTGGCTTGTGATTCTGATTGACCCAGGTTTCATCTAAATAAACAATTTGAAACCCAGCTGTCCTATATTCTCTTATTTTTCTTAAAAAATAACAGCGGTCAGATATGATTTGCGGATTTTCTTTCACGTAATGCTTTTTGCCTCTTTTGCGAAACGAAAATCCCATTTCATTCAAAGTTATAGCTAAGTTTGTTCTTGAAATGAGAATGGAACCTTCCAAACGATCAAGTATTTTCTGAAGAGTAGGCACGATCTTTTCCCTATGTAAGTCAAAAATTGTTTTTCGAAGTAAATCTTGATTAAATTTATCAAGTTTTCTTATTATGGGTCTCAACGATAAAGAATCGAGTTCCGTAGGTGCATTTGATGTCGAAACATTAGACTGGGCAGATACAGATTTGTTAATTCTTGGCAAGATCACCTTGTTCAGGGTAGTCCGACTACGTATACCCGTAGCAGCTAAAGTCCTGTCAATAATTCTATCTATACTCAAGTATAATTTGCCTTTCTCTTTTTCAGATTTAAAATAGGAGTAGACGTTGTATACAATATCTGAGGCATCAAGCTTATATTTTGGCTTCATCATAGAAAAAGCTGTGTCGCTAAAGCAATAACGCTGTGCAATACGATAATATGTTGATTTAAGCAATGTCAAACATGCGACAATGGGTTGGCATCACATGATATCACCATATCGTCCGATATAGAAAAATCGTGAATATATGAGCCACTTCATGAGAAATTGGTGCTTACCCCATTTGCTTGCAGCGCGGGCTAATTTGAGCCTATGCAAACGCCAAGACTTGCCAGAGTATATAATAAGTAGGGAAGTTGATGAAAACTCAAACGAATATTGAAGCCACAAGTCCCACTAGCCAGCGATGCATGCATGTTAAATGAATTACTACGATATGCGATAAGTACTTAACTCTCATGAGCTGGCTCATGTATTACCTCGCGTCATGGGATAGCAGGGCTTTCTGTGTGGACTGTGCAATGGTTGAATGCCAAGACGAAGTTATTCTTCTGCACAAGCCCAGCAAAGCATGCGTAGTTATGATTATTATTTTTCGTCTTGTTTTTCTGTCTTAAATATTTTTTATAAGGGAAACAGTGCAAAATACTATGTCTTATAAGACAGTATAATATTGCATTGAAAGCAATGGACCGTATAAAATATTATATTTAAAATCACAAGGTGCTTTTGGGGAAAATTGAAAAATGTAACAGCAGAAATGAGCACAAATTCCATCCTATCACAGCTTTTCTAACACATCGTTTTGTAACGAAAAAAATATCACTAATTAGGCGGTGTTTTCAAGTTTTCATAAATATAATTCAATGCGCCTTCAAGACTGTTATAAAAATTTAATCGCCAAAAAGCGTTGTTCACTGAATTTCTGTACGCACAATAGAACCTAAAATTAAGCTCTTTGAAAAATGTTTAAAGCAGTGGCAACACAGAAAACTGACATTAATGGGTAAAATCACCGTAATAAAAAATTATGCCCTCCCAAAGCTTGTATATGTTCTTTCCTCTTTACCTGATCCGACTAAAACTACTATCAAGAAAATCGAAACAATAATGTATGACTTTATATGGGATTCAAAGCCCGCTAGGATAAAAAGAGATGTACTTACTATGGATTATGAAAAAGGGGGGTTAAAAATGATAGATCTAGAAATATTTATGAAATCCTTAAAAATATGCTGGATTAAAAGAATGATTGAATCTGAAGATGATGGATTATTAAAAAACCTATACCTAAACAAACTTTATCAATTTGGAGGAAAGTTATTATTTGAAAGTAACTATTCTGAAAATGAAATAGATATATTTACACAAAACGTTTTTTTTAAATGATATCTTAGCAGCGTGGTGTCATTGTATCAAACATCCAGCCATAAGTAGCTACAGACACACGATTTTATGGAATAATAGCAATATAAAGGTAGAAGGTAAGACAATAATGTATTCAAAATGGTATAGCAGTAGTATAAAATATTTTGAAGACATATATGACAATGCAGCAAAATCGCTTTACACATTTAGAAGGCTAAGAGAAAAATACGCAATCCCAGAAGGTGATTTTTTGAAATATTTAACCCTCATACATAGTATACCCAATTCATGGAAAACTAATATTAAAACTGAAAACGTTGATATACCAAAAAAGCCATCTATTCTTGAACAAATAACTAAATCGAAACAAACAAACAAGTACACTTATAAACTACTTATGAAAAAGAAATTAACACCAGAAATAAAATCTGAACAAAAATGGATAGAACAATTCGGCGATGAAGGTCTAAACTGGAACAAAATATATACCAATCGCTTACAGGCAACTAAAGACACCCGACTTCAGAATTTTCAATATAAATGCTTAATGCGAATTATTCCTACCAACAAATATCTTTTAAAATGTAAAATTGGAGAGATAGCTTTATGCGAATTCTGTACAATGGAAATAGAAACTATTTGTCATCTTTTTTGGGAATGTAACTATGTACAACATTTTTGGGCAAACCTGGCTACGTTTTTGCTGAGATATAACATAACAATGCATTTTAGCTAAAAGTATGTTACTTTTGGTATCACAGAAAGAGCACATTGTATCGAAACCCAGGTCAAAAATTTCATTATATTGCTCGGAAAATATTCTATATTTAAAAACAAATGCCTTAAAACTCAACCAACAATATCACATTTTAAAGTGTACCTTAGTCAAAGAATAAATGTTGAAAAGCATATCTATTTTATAAAAAATAGACTTGCCCAATTTGACACAAAATGGGTGAATCTTAAACCATTAAAAGAGGACAATTCATAAACAAGAAAGGCGACTATCTCTCTCTCTCTCTCTCTCTCTCTCTCTCTCTCTCTCTCTCTCTCAACTCCCTCTCCCTCTTTCCTTTTCTCCCCCCGCCCCCCCCCCCCATTTTCTCATATGTTGTTTCTGAATCCACCTTGTAAAACATATAGAGCTTTGATAAGCAAATATCAACTAGTCATACGTTGTTTTTACTAAAACGTGACAAAATGTATAACTCTGCAATGGAAAATAAGGCATGTATAAAATCTGTCTAAGAATTGTTCAAGACCTCCTTTTCTTGCTGATATAATGCGTACTGAAGTAGCTTATCTATCAATACATGCATTTGGGAGAGAAGACATACATATTGAGAATACATCTTGTCATGTTTTTATTGATAATGTGACACCTACAGATTCATATTTTGTAGTATGACTAACTTATACATGTACCTGTGTATTGTAAAATGTATTGTGCTTGTATATGTTGTATGATGTTGTTTCTGAAATAAAACAATTAATTACAAAAAAGGTTTTATTGGGTAAAATGGATTAAGTACGTATTTCGGTCAGCACACGATTCGCATCGAGCAGATAGGACTCAGACGAACCTGTCCATCCACGCAGTCTCACCAACCAGAGTCTTCGCTGTCCGCATACAAAAATTGGATGAAAACTCAGTCCAAAATGTACACCTTTAACCCACTGGATACGTCATCATGGACGTTAGAAGGAGGTATTTGCGCATACGCGATAAATACCAAAATTGCATGTGCTGGCCAAAAAAAGGGTACATTTTCTTTGAGTTATGTAAATAAACTCTCGTGACAATGTCCATATGCTAGCCAGTGTTTCCACGTACATATTGTCACGTACATGTGTGTGCATGTTATCATGCTTATAAACATGCAGGTAAACAAGCACGTAAACAAGCTAATCTGGTTCAGATCCCATCAAAACCCCAATTACTAATGCTTGAAATAAGGGGGTAGTTCTAGCTTTAACATAGGTCCTTCTGTAGAACGTATTAGAAACGCCACAACAAGGTGAGAACAACGAGTATAACACTCTTTTTGTAAAGAGATCATGTAATATGTACTTTGTAGTAAATCGGATATGTTGTTAATATGAAGCCGCGACCTATACTCAAGAGATAGCCAAGCGACAAGACGAACAGAGCATTCGAAGTAAGTAACGCAGCCCGCTCTCTTTTTCCCAGCCCTGAAAAGGCGCATCATAGCAAATAACCAAGATAAATATAACCAGGAAATTCCACAATCACAGATAAGCATAACCTCCATAGTTGTACAAAAATGGGGAGACGTAAAGTATATGAACAGTCCAACTATACACGTAAGAACGTAATACTGTCTTTAGTTCACAGATGATATTGTCAACAATCACAAAACGAGATCCAGCCACAAAAAGACACAAATAAAAAGAGGAATAGTGCAAACCAACAAACAACAACAGAACCATTAAATTAGAACGGAGGGCACTTTCAGTAGATCTATTACAATAACTTCATATTATATATTTCACTTGAACATAATAATTTGCTTAGTTCTCACACCCATCTTTCATGATAAAAAAGCTTTTAACTGAGGACTTGACTTGTTCTGCTGACAGATTGCTTATATCGACAGGATCTATTTGTAAATATGGCACGGCAGTTTCTCAGAACTTGTTCTATAGTATCAGATTTTCTTTCACATGTTGTAAACTGTTTGGAAGCGTGTTTGAGTGTTATAAATATGTGCTTGTATACTATCACAAAAGTTATGGCAGTGAAATGTTTACTTTAATTGTATTATTGCTATTGTACTGTAAATCCTGAAATTTTCGCGAGAATTTTATTTTCGCGAATAGCGTTAAAACACATATTTGCATTTGCGTACACTTTTGAACCAAATATATGGGATTATTCTATCCCAGTTCTAAAGGCTGCTTGATGATACGCATGCAAAATGCGTGTGGAAAAGCCATACTGATGTGTCTTATTCCAATTTTGGTAGGGGTTATATGTGATGACATTATCGGTTCTAAGTCCCTTTAAGGGTTGAACACCCATTAACGAAGTCAAATAGGTCCTGATTCATATAAGATTTAATACTGTCCTTCATTACCAAGAATGTGCTTTGCAAGGCAAATAGCACAGACCCTGATGATACGCCGCGTAATGCGGCGTCTCATCTGGGTCAATGCTATTTGTAAATGCTCCCTTTTTGAAGCTTTTGCACAATTCCACAATCGCGTTCATTGTACGCACATGCCAAGAGCATAATAATTTCGACTTATAAGTTCCTGAGCAAGTACAATTGTGCACCACACAAACAAATGACAACATTTATATTTACAGCTGTATTTCTGCCTTTCTGTCGCCAATATCATTGTCTTTCCATGGTTTCATTTCAATGTCTTTGATCTACTGTTATTGTATAAGTCATGACAATACGGGCCTCAGAGAATCACATAATTCTTAATTACCCATAATACAAGTGAAAATGGCCAGTGAATTCCACACCATAGATCACATGCTGGAAGACAAGACAAATTACATATACATATGTGAACGATTTAATCCAATCAATCAGCCCGCTCATCATCAGAGAGATGATATGAACAAATAGCATCACGTCACGTACATTAGCCCATTTATGCCGAATATATTTTCCCATCCTTATCAATTGTACAAGTCCATTTCTAATTTTAGTGTTGTTGGGTGGTATTTTTCATTTTTATTCAAATTGTAAAAGAAACTTTTGTAAGCAAACATTGGAGAACCTGATCAGACGCCGCGTTTTGCGGCGTCTGATCTGGTTTTGCACTGTTCGCCGATGTCCCACAAAAAGGACGATATGCTTATATGGGTTAAAGAATCCCTTCAAGGTGGTATACAACTGCAGCCAATGCACAAGATATGTAACCTGTGCAATTATGGACAGTTTTCATTTTTGTATATTCCCTGCAATTGTTACTACTTGTACCACTTGCATTATTAACGTATTTAAGCCAAATGAGATTTCCCACTCTTATCAATTGGGCCAATTCATTTCCGTTTTAAGTGCTGTTGGGTGGTATTTTTCATTTGTATTCAAATTTTAATTGCACAATCTGTAAGCAACAAGTGGAGACCCTGATCAGACACCGTGTTTGCCTGTGTCCGGCTGATATGGGTTAAAGTATCATATTTTCTTTATGTTTCCTGCTTATGCTTGAGATTATT
This sequence comes from Loripinus fragilis, assembly GCA_964019695.1. NCBI lineage: Eukaryota > Metazoa > Mollusca > Bivalvia > Lucinida > Lucinidae > Loripinus > Loripinus fragilis. The sequence continues at coordinate 12,306,126 of OZ026515.1, read as the reverse complement.
TGTTAGTTACATCTGTATAATGAATGCTTGTATATTACTTTGCAAATTGAAACATGAATAAATATGCTTACACAAAGTATATCTAGTGCTATTCTGCAAAATTAAAACGATGGTCAAACCTACCTGTAGAAAAAAATTAAAACCTTGTATATTTATTGTAGAAAAACAGCAATATTGGAAGATTGCGCTGCTCGCGGTTTAAGCATTTCTAACATTGTTTTCAACTTTCGCGTTTTTACAAACCTGTAGCTTAATTTTTATTTCATTGGTATTATATACAGTATGTATTTTTGACGCACCTCAGTGAACAGGTCAGACTGGTTAAACTATAAACAGTACAGGTATGATCGGTTTGTAAGACATTTACAGGTAATAGTCCAAAATTATGGACAACATACGTTTTTACCAAAAACAATGAAATATTCTAGACCCGATTTTTTTAGCAAACGCAACACTTTCGTCTCAAGTTTTATGCTGCTGTGTATTAAGATGAATACCTGACAAAACGTTGGCTTTCTGAAAAATAAAATTAATCACAAAAATACCCCACCCCCTAAACCCGAAGTTCCTGGAATTGATATGCAATATTTTCAAAATATATATATTTAATTAGGTGCACTGAATGCCGGGTTTTTTTAATCAAAGCACAAAAATACAGTTATCAATACATAATTGTAACCATAAGAGCCGTGACATGAGATTTCCGACAATGTAGTATGTGCGACCAGCAAAGGCTCAGACCCGCCTGCGCATACGCGCAGACTGATCAGAGCCTTTGCTAGTCGTTTAGATATTCTATGACTGTAAAGCTACTGACCGAACTTCATTTGGAGTTTCTAAGCTTAAAAGGATGATGCACAGGCTTGTCTATGTCTACACATGTCAAAATGCCACATTTTTGGAAATCCTATGTCGCGGCTCATATGCTCTCAAATTTGGGCAGCTTGCATAGGAGACTGTTCGAGGTCCTTTGTTATTTGTATACCAAACTTATGAACCCTTTTATTTGTTATACTGTGAGAAGCGCAATATTCCGATTGTATATCTCAACCCTTTCCTTCATGAATATTCATGCTAGGCTCCACACACTATGGATAATCATATAAATAAACATCCATACAAACACACAGAAAAAAAACATTACTTATCAGTTCCACTAGTGTAGGAACAGCTGTATCATATTTCCATAAGCAAACAGGGTAGACCGTGATCAGACAGCTCTTACAAGAGCTGCCTGATCTGGGTCTGTTCTGTTTGCAAAAAGCGTTAAAATGCGTCTCTATGAGGTAAAGGGTTAAACCAAGGATTAACAGTACAAGTACCACGCGAGCAAGATGCTAGGTAGTGTCGAGATGTATCGCACTTCCCAATGGAATCCGTTAATTGATGTAATGCAAACAACTAAATAGATATGCATCCTACCAAATGAATAAATACCTTAAGCAACCAAGGATTACAAATAACACCCAGAGCACTAGAAATAAAATACAACTGCTTTTCACTTTTTTTGTCAATTTTTCAGTATGATATACAAGCCATTTTTCAGTAGAGTGAGAAATAGTTAGATAAGGAAATTGTACGAGGCCCAGGCCCAGGGTCTCATAAGTGTGTTTCCCTGGAGTATGGCGAGCGTAAAAGGAACCCATCTCCCTCGTCAAGGTGAAAATAATAAGGATAGATTACTAAGATTAGTGATTCTGCAGCTACTACAGGTGTTATTGGTGCATGGGAAAATCAAACCTATATTATGAAGTCAAAGATGTAGACAGACACAATCTCAAAGATTCTCCTTTTGATGGTGGATTCTAGTAGCTAAAGCTTATTGATTGGTTGTATACTATCATTTTAACATAAATTGGCAGGTACACTAAAACTGCATTCTTCTTTTCTAAAAACACTTCCGAAAAACAAGTAAATATGACCCTGGAAATGCCACAATCCAACATCAGAGATTACATGTAATACAAGGCACCAAGAGGAAGAGACACAATATTACAGGTAAACTAGCAAGTCAAATCAACAAGGAAGAATACATTTAGCGCCTAATTCGAACTGCTCATGACGAACAATAGCACAAAGCATCACCAATTAAATCAGGCAACAGTTGCAACAAAAACTAATAGCTAGCAACGACAGAACGCACCCTTTAGAGGAAACAATCAAGATCTGGAATCGTATTCAACAAACATACGACTAAATTAAAGACTTGGTAACAATACATCAAACTAGAAAAAGTGAAAGAGAAACGGTCCAGGACATGCAACCCACAAATAGTCTATAAAAGTGGGCAATTGACAGATTGGACAGAACAAACCCTGTACTTTTTATACTACCAGTGGAAGAACCAGAAGTACATGCCTTTAATAGCACAACCTGTGAATTTACAAATATGGACCTTCCGCATACGCATATGCTCAAATAGTCAGAACAGAACAGAACATAACTTTAATGAAAACTATGCATCTCAGGCCACTCACAGGTGGCGTAAGAGATAAAAACAAACATGTTATACAGTAAAATATACATAATACATAAATAAAGTCAATTGTGCTTACGATAAGATGAAGCACACAGCGTTTCTATTAATAGTTCTAAATCGATAGAAATGTTATCAGTAGACTTTCAATTATTTAAGATATAGCACGGGGTGCAGAGAATGTGACGAGATTGTATATATGCCTAGTCTGATCTTAAGACAGTCAGAAAACCTTCAATATCACCGTTGTGTGTTAATTTGATTAGAT